>JAGDQO010000097.1:0-525000 GCA_018342035.1 Solanum appendiculatum
CTTTTAAAATCAATTTTTTTTCCTTCATCTCATCGGTAGACGGTAATGTGATATATATATATTTAATTTTTTTCCTTTTCTTTGTTATTTTTATTGTTTTAACTTATTCAATCCCAAAAATTATATTTATATATAATAAAGTTATTTTTTTTATCTCCTTTATTTGTGTTGTTTTCATAACTCATACCTATTAAACTTCTACTCTTAATAATATCATTAATTCCATTAATTTTAAGTGTTTCATATTCATAACCCCCAATTACTTAATTATAAAATTTAAGATACTTTATGATATTACTACATTTTTATCTATATAAATTCATAATTTTTTGTTTCATGAGACCCCCCACTCAAAAAATTTCTTTTCATTTAATTGTTCTTTATATTATTATTATAGTATCAAATTCATGTTTAAGCATAACTTGATGAAGAAGGCTTTTGGACGTTGATTAGTTTTGTCAACAGAGGTGTCGGATAAGAGTATTTTAATCTATTTTCTTATGATTAAGGTCCTAAAGAAGAAGTGTGTATTGTGGGTTCTCTCTATGTAACTTTTTAAATTATTCTTTCTATTTCATTGTTCTTTATATTATTATTATTATTATTATTGTTATTGTTATTGTTATTGTTATTGTTATTATTATTATTATTATAGTATCAAATCCATGTTTTAGCATAATTTGATGAAAGAAGGCTCTTGGACATTGATTTGTTTGTCAAAAAGGGTGTCGGATAAGAGTTAAAAAATTTGTGCACTGATTATACATTTATATCTATTTTCTTATGATTAAGGTCCTAAGAAAGAAGTGTGTGTTGTGGGTTCTCTCTATGTAACTTCTTTAGTTTGAATTTTTTTATATTTTTTTTAATTATCGAGTGTCTGTATTTTTACTTAAATGCAAAATAATTATTGTAACTTTGTCTTAAATATACTAACTACTAACCAAATGTCAAAGAATATTGTCGGGAGTTTAAAAGGAATATTTATTATATATTGAAATACACTCTTCTTTGTGATGTTTTATTATGGTGTAAAGAATTATTTTTTTTCTTTGTAGATTTCTCTATTTTTGCTTGTATAAATTTCATTAATTTTATTTCTGTGAGGTGCCCTATTCAAGAATTATCGTTAAAGGAATATTTATTATATATTGAAATACACTCTTCTTTGTGATGTTTTATTATGGTGTAAAGAATTATTTTTTTTCTTTGAAGATTTCTCTATTTTTGCTTGTATAAATTCATAATTTTATTTCGTGAGGCCCCTATTCAAGATTATCTTTATTGTTGTTATTATTATTATTATTATATTAGTTTATCAAAAGGGATGTCGGATAAGAGTTCAAAAAATTGTGCATTGATTCATTATTTCTAGTTTCATCAATATTTTTAAAAAGTATTTTATAAATTCAACGAGCTATTATATAATCAAGTATATTAAAGAGAACCATTTATATTTTCTTTAAAAATTGGTTTTCTTTAAAAATTGGTTCATTTCTTCTACTTTAAAAAAAATTAACGGCAATAAGTATAAATTACGCACAAATTTTATCTTTTTTTTTTCTATTTTCTTGCTCCTTATTTTTTTCGCCTAAAATAGATTTAAATATTAAAGAACACTCCATCATAAACTACATAACACATATACATATCTATAAAATCTTATAAAATCAAACTATTTTTCTCAATAAAAATAAAGAGAATAGTTTAAATATTTTTATAAGAGCAAATACTTTTAAGTGATTTAAAATTACAAAAATCATAGAATTTAAGTACTAATAATAAACTAAATTAAAACTCTTTGAAAAAAAATTAGCACTCAATATTTTTAAAAAGAATTTTATAAATTTAATGAGCTATTTTATAATCGCGCGAAGCGCGATTAAGTTTACTAGTTGTATAATATTAATTAACATGTACCAAATTGATTACTGTTAAGTCCAGAGTTACGGTACTATATACCTAGAGGTGTCAAAAATGAACCCAAACATAGGTAACCCGCCCATAATTTTAAGGGTTGGGCTCATAATAATTTGAGTTGGGTTCAATTTCAACCCATTCAAGTCATAACCCATTTTAAGAGAATCCTCAATTGAGCTCAATTCAATCTCCAATTTCAACCCATTTTAAGATTCTTTATTTGCATTGATGTAATGTATGTTCCTATATTGAATGTATGATTTATGATCTATTTTATATCTTTTAGGATTTATCTATCCATTTATAACTATTTTTTAAAAAAAATCTTGAGTTGAAATTCAAATTGTAGTTATAAAAGTTAAATATCAATATGTTAAAATTATTGAGATTGAGAGGGTCAAATTGGGCGGGTCAAGACCCAACCGGCTTTTTAGCCCATTTGAGCCCAAAGTAAACTTTGGCGGGTCAGGAGCCAACCCGATTTCTATTACAACCCATTTTAATATCTTCAATTTCAACCCAATCCGCCCATTTGACACCCCTATATATACCCAAACGTGTTGACATGGTGCTCGCTCTAACTAATTAGTCACTGAGAGGATTTTATCGATCGAAACGCGGCAATGAAAAGCTTACTCCTAGACCTTATATCCTCGAATTAGCATAATTACAGACAATTTTCAGAAAAAAGTTTTTTTTTTTTTCAAAACAAACTTGGTACGATGAATTAAAGTTCGTTTCATTTTTTTCAAGCAATAAAAAAATATTTGCAATAGTATATAACACTAAATAGTGTGATTTTTGTAAATAAATGGTTGGAATTAATTTATGATAATATATGGAACTTATGTTTCAAATCGAGTTTATATATTTAAGGTAGAATTAAGTGTTAAATTGTGTTTGATCCTTGAAACTTGTAGAAGAAATTGGTGGTTCTGGACAAAATTTGTTCACCTGAACTTCATGCCAAAATATCTGAAGTTCAGTCAAATATATGTTTTGACCTCAAGCCAAAACGTATAAAGTTCAGTTATATATATATCCTGATCTCAAGCTAAAATGTCTGAAGTTATGTTAGATCTTGATAGTACCATAACTTCAGTAAAAAATATTCGAAATTGACATTAAGAAGGGCCATTATAAATTTAAAGTCTTGTCAATGTCATAACTTCAGTAAAAAATTTTTTTACCTACAATATAGCCTTGTCAAATTCCGAAACTTCAATATGTTTGAATTTGACAAATTATACCAAACTTGAAACAAGTGACAAGGCCACACTTCAGACAAAAATAGGGGTGTCAAATGGGCGGGTTGGGTTGAAATTGGAGATATTGAAATGGGTAGAAATAGATATTGGATTGGGTCTTGATCCGCTCAAGTTTACTTTGGGCTCAAATGGACTAAAAAATGGGTTGGGTCTTGACCCGCTTCATCTCAATAATTTTAATATATTATTTTTTAAGTTTTATAACCACAATTTGAATTTCAACTCAAGAAATTTTTAAAAAAGAAGTTACTAATGGATAGATAAATCCTAAAAGATATAAAATACATAATAATTCATACCTTCAATATAGGAACATACATTACATTAATGCAATTAAAGAGTCTTAAAAACGGGTTGAAATTAGAGATTAAATTAGGCTCAATTGAGGATTCTTAAGGCTTGAATAAGTTCAGATTGAACCCAATTTAAATTATCTTGAGCCCAGCCCTTAAAATTCTGGACGGTTTGAATGGATTACATATTATTGAGCTCATTTTGACACCTCTAAGACAAAAATGTCCAACCAAATATTATTCACATTATATGGTTAAAACGTTTAAGATTGATGAATATGATTCTCTAAAACGTTAAAAAAATCCAGTTGTATTGCACTATGGAGCCTCCTTTTGTCTTTCCCCCTATAACTTTTCTCCATGAGTATGATGATTGTTATGAAAATTTGGACTGATTACTCAATATGGGACCCTTCTCCAATATGTGTAATAAAAATCAAAACGCATTAGAGCTAGTGTTTAATTCATCAAAGTTTCATTAGTTCTGAAAAGGCAAGGTTATTTAATTTTATTAGTATCAAAAGTCTTAAAAATTCTTAAGTAGGGTAACAAATAGTATATATTTTTCAAGAAAAAGGGTCAAAATATTCTTGAACTCTATAAAGAAGACATTTTTGCCACCGTTACTTGTTGGTATGTTCGAATTTCAAGAGTCAAATGATTTTAATTTTGACCATATGGATTTGGGTATTGAATCTTTAAAGTTTTTGAAATAAAAACTATATATATAAAAAAAGGACTATAAGTCATAATAATTGACAATTCAAAATATTTCAATATATATATATGAAAACATTATTATCAAATAAAAACTTATTTTAATCTCAAAATCTAAAGGGTATCACATGAATTGAAACGGAGAAATATAAAAAAACAACCTTTGAGCTTTTTTAGGAGAAATTGGAAAAACAAAAAGGGGATTGACAAAACTCAAAAGTATATGCCATGAAAATTTGGACCTGGCTAAAAAGGAAAAAAACCATACACTTTAAGAATCCACAAATATAGTTTGATTTTTATACAAAAATTAACTTGGAAGCTGAAGTTGATCTGACTGTGAAGAGGAGTAAGTGTGGTCCAAATTTTAGACGACGAGAATATTTTTAATATCAAAAGATAACGAAGAATATAAATGTTCTATTTCCGATAGCTCAGAAGTATTTTTTTTTTTTTACCTTTTTCCGTTAAAACTGTAACACTGTATTTGTTTATCTTCTCATTCCATACATCATAATTTGTAATTTCTCACACAACTCTTATTTTTGGTTTTCAATCTTCTAGTTGTTTATTTATGTAGTAAAAATGTGACATAAATATGTAGACAAAACCTATGTAGAACAGCAAAGTGTGTGTGCTAGCTCTTTCCTGGTGAATTCTTTTCAATAATAAGTCTGCTAAGAGTGAGTTTATTGATGTGACTCACGCAAAATTATTGATACCACTTACATCTGGTAATAGGGACTAGGAAACAGTTCCATACGTTCATGTCAAATCTCATAAAAAGAAGAAACACCTTAATTATTAGTGCAAATGACATTTTCACTTATTGCTACTGTGGCGGAGCCAAGAATTTTCAATTTTGTAAGTTCTGAATTTTATAACGATAATTTTAAGTGTTAATAAATAGATTTTAAACTTAGTGTGGATTTTGTATGAATAAACGTATTTTTTCAATTTTCTCGTGTTTGATTGGTCTAAATGTTTTTCAAATTGACTAAATTTCTTTCAATTAATGAAAATGACCTTCCTACGTGAAGTAAGGAAAATATTTTTCAAATTCTTCTTCCAACATTACTATCCGACCTCAACTCGGGACCCGCTTCTTGACCCTAATTTGAAACTCAACTCTCAATTAGGAACCCGACTCGGGACCCGACTCTCGCCCCCAACCCATGCGCATGATCAAACTCTCGACCCCATTCTAGGATCTGACTCCTGATCTCAATTTGGAAAAAGACTTCCAACCCTGACCTGAAACCTAATTTCCGACCTTGATATTTGGACCCCCTGACATGTCCCCGACCCCGGAGCAAACTACAACCTCAATATCGTGACTTAACTCCTAACCTCAACCCGAGACCCTACTCTTGACTCCAACCCATACCAGAGATTAGACTTCCAACCCCGATTCAAGATCCAATTTCTGACCATGACCCCAATTAGGAACAAGACTCCCAATCCTAACCTGAAATCGATCTTGACCACGATATCGGGACCTTGACTCGACCCATGATCAAACCCTGAACCGGACTTCGATATTGTGACTTGATTATTGATTCTGATTTGGGACCCTACTCCTAACTCCAACCTCAACTCCTGACCCCCAACCCAACACACGAATAAGGACCCTAACACAAATCTATGATCAGACTCCTGATCCTGACCCAAGCCGAGATCAGACTCCTAACCTCGACCTTGACCTTATCTCATCAAACAAAATATGATTAAATTTAATCTCAAACTTAGAGCCCATTTATATTGGCTTTAAAAAAGTAGTTTTTAAGTCAAAAATAAAAGGTCAAACTGAACTGACTTTTAAGTCAAAAAATAAAAAGTAGGAGGAGACCTACTTTTGGTTTTTGACTTATTTTAAGTCATTTTTGACCTTTCCGAACACTTCCTAACTTATTTTAAGTCATTTTTGACTTATTTTAAGTTATATTTTATAATTGTCAAATACATACAAAATTCCAAAATTGACTTTAAAATAAGTTTGACCAACTTTTAAGCCAATCCAAACACCCTCTTAGTCCTGAATATTCTATTTTATTTCTTCAAACTTGATATTATTTTACCCCATCTCCCAGCTGTAATAAATTAATCCAAAGACTATAATTCTCATCAAACTTGATGTTATTTTATTCCACCTCTTAGGTGGAAAAAAGATTAGTTTAAAGACTATAACTTGATAACTATAATTCCGCAATAATTTAGCACGCAAACCAAACGAAAACTTACACGGGTAGAGTTGTATGCTTAACCTTCTTTAGGAGTATTAAACAAAAGAAAACATTGTTATTGTTGTATGTCTTTTTACAGCATTGAGAATTAACTCCCACTACTTACATATACAGTTATATTTATGATAGTTGTAG
Organism: Solanum appendiculatum; assembly: GCA_018342035.1. NCBI lineage: Eukaryota > Viridiplantae > Streptophyta > Magnoliopsida > Solanales > Solanaceae > Solanum > Solanum appendiculatum. The sequence goes on from JAGDQO010000097.1 coordinate 6,577, forward strand.
GTAACAACATAATTTGTTCAAGAGAAGGAGTAAAAGAGAAAGTGGCATGTACTCCTGTCCCCTAGAGTCATGTAATTTTCACATTTAAATAGGTTTGCAGTAAATACATGTGCCCTATTAATTTCAATTATACTACTGGTAAGAAACCTTGTATAAAGGAGTATCATCTTGGTAGGGAGAGCTTCCCCCTTCCCCTTCCCCCAATGGGGCCTTATGATGCGTGAATTCGTTATAATTGGGCTCTAATGCGAGTACTGGACATCGGGTGAAAAAAACAAAAAAAAAGTATCATCTTATGTTATTTAAAATAAAGATTACTCTTACGATTTCATCACATTGGTGAGAGTTCAATTTCTCGTTAATTCTCTTCCCATCTCACCTACCCCTCTTACCTAATATATAATATAAATTTACCATAAGATGAGCATACAAGAGCATGTAAAAATATCAGTAAGTTAGGGGTGGTGGTGTGCCTACATTACAAGTGACTTTAAATAGCAACAGATGAATGAATGGGAATCTAATACCTCCATTCATGAAAAAGCAGAAAAGGCCCACACACCCTTTAGAAAAATACCAAATCCAAATTAGTCACCACTCCTATCCCTTCTCTTACCCATGCTTCATTGTCCCCTTCCTACTCCCTATTTTTCTCTTACACAATCCCAACTTGGTCGGAAAAACTAAATAAAATATAATAAAGAATGTCCAAACACTATATATTATAATGGGGGTAACAAAATTTGTTGTCTAGAATCATATTCTAGCAAAAAAAGTTAAGTGAATCAAACTTTTCCCCCCTTTTACCTGTATAAAAGCTGGCAAAACTTTGATATATCATTAGGCAAGTGTATATTAGTGAGAACAATGATATTATTAGCGATAGCAAATATTTGTCGAAAGTTAATAAGAACCGTATATTTTCTTCCAAATAAAGGCTTTACAATCTTGAAAAATGCGCTTAAGAATATTAAGTTTATTTTTTTGACAGACTTAAGTAGCGTTACTTTTGAAAAATCGTAAATCATTTGAGTCTTTTTTAATGTATCAAAAAAAGTGTATTTATAACATAAATTCATTCTTGACAAGGTGTACAGTATCATTTCATCTCTTGATGTCCCATTGTCTGATTAAAACATAAGCTACTAAAATCACTTTCAATTTGCAATGATTCAAGAAAATCAAACATTTAATTTTATGACTTTATTGTACTTAAGAAAGCCAATGTTGAATTTAACAATAATTTTCCACCCTGTCATCAAAGAGAGATAAAAGAGAGAGAGGGAGGGGGGATTAGAGAAGGCTAGAGATAGACGCTTGGTGGAATTTTGTTTCCTTGCTAGGATAAGAAAGAAAGAAAGATATAAAAATAAAATCTTGAAAAACCATAAAGTTGTGGTTGGAAATCTCCCATAAGTTCTCTTGTAACCCCACCACCTTAACCAATCACCCTCAATCTCACTTTCTCCTCCCTCTTTCTCTAGAGGGGTTTGTTTTTTTTGGGTGGACAATGCCTATAGTTACTCCAGAAGAATAGCATCTCATCATTCATCCAAGAATAACATTTGAGGTTTGTTAAAGTTAGGTTCTTTACTAGAATTTTGCCTAAAAAAATCATCTTTGTAATCTTTATCTCCTCAGTGAAAGCTACAGGGAACAGTCAAAGTATAGATAAGATTAACCCCAATATACTTCTGTCCTAGAAAGACTCAATAACATGGTGTTTACATAGAAATAGAGAGAAAAAGAGTAGTCTTTGGTGTTGTTGAAGGAAGATGTCAGGTGGTGGTTGTAGCATAGTATGGTTTAGGAGGGATCTGAGAGTGGAAGATAACCCTGCTTTGGCTGCTGGTGTTAGAGCAGGGGCAGTTATTGCTGTGTTTATTTATGCTCCTGAAGAAGAAGGGCATTATTATCCTGGTAGAGTATCAAGATGGTGGCTTAAGCAGAGTTTGGCTCATCTTGATTCATCTTTGAAGAGTCTTGGAACTTCCCTTATTACAAAGAGATCTACTGATAGTATTTCTTCTCTTCTTGAAGTTGTTAAATCTACTGGTGCTACTCAGCTCTTCTTCAATCATTTGTATGGTTAGTATTTTTTCCATTTATGTGGTTTTCTTTCTTTAAAAGATAGAGTACCACTTTTTTAGTTCCTTTTTTGGCTTTCCTTTGTAATCATCTTGTTTGACTTGATATTTGATAATTCTTTATGTTGTTTTAAAAGTTAATAGTACTATATTGTTGGGATGGCTTAATTGGGATTGGTGCTTCCTGTATGCCCTTTTAAGAATAAGATATTGAGTTCTCTTCTGGTAAATAATAAATTATTAGTATGTGCCTTCCTCATTATCTAATGAATTTTTGGTGCAATACTTAGTGCTTGTAGCATTCTCTGGCCACTTATTTGTTTAGTGCCTGAATCAGGACTACAGTAATCTGGATTTGTTGTACTAAACATATTCCATATCCTTATTATTTGATTAATAGAAGCAGAAAGGGTGTTGCTTGGCATTTGATCTGATCATGGTTGAACTGTAAATTGCTAATAGATATGGATGGCTTTTATTTTAAGCATCTCTTTTTCAGTAGAAGAATTTAAAATATGTAAAGTTTTGCTCAGCCAATTTCATCCACTGCCTTATCCTGACCAACACCTTAACTTCTTTTGCTTTAGATCCCATTTCACTTGTGAGAGATCATCGCACAAAAGAAATCTTAACAGCTCAAGGTATATCGGTGCGTTCCTTTAATGCTGATTTGCTCTATGAACCATGGGATGTTAACGATGATGAAGGTCGCCCGTTCACAACATTTTCTGCTTTCTGGGAGAGATGCCTTAGCATGCCTTATGATCCAGAAGCTCCACTTCTTCCACCTAAAAGGATTATATCTGGTTTGTTCTCATCTGAGTTTCTCCTATATCTTGTGGCTTTCTGGATAAAATTTCTAATCTTGTTTGTACATATTTTGTTTAACATACAGTGCTTAGGGTAGAAGGTTAGTAGGGCATGGGGGGTCTTTCAAAAAAAACCACTCTACCTCCTCAACGTAGGGGTAAGGTCCGCGTATACTCTACCCTCCCCAGACCCCACTATTGGGATTATACAGTGTTATGTTCCACCAATGATGCACACAAATTAGGAGATCTCCCTCAAGGTAATCGATATATTAATTGTCAGATAAAAATAATGTCATTGCACCATAATTAACGTGTCGCTAGACTCTAAGCTCGGAGATCGCTACATGGTGCATAATGCGCATGTTGGCAGGTATTCAAGTCCTTCAAAAATAGAAAGGTGATGCTGAACATCTAGATGTTTAAGCTGTCACTAATAAGCTAAGGGTCAAAACAAATTCTAGGATGGTATTAATGTACTTATAAGTTATAAGAGCACTGGTTTAGATTTTAATTTGGTTTTTACATGGTTCATGTGCAAACTTCCAGGTAATGCATCAAGATGCCTTTCAGACAACTTGGTATTTGAAGATGAATCAGAGAAAGGAAGCAATGCACTTCTTGCTCGGGCATGGTCACCTGGCTGGAGTAATGCTGATAAAGCACTCACTACTTTCGTTAATGGACCATTACTTGAGTACTCACAGAACCGTCGGAAAGCTGATAGTGCAACAACATCCTTTCTGTCTCCACATTTACATTTTGGGGAAGTCAGTGTTCGTAAGGTATTCCATTTTGTTCGCATCAAGCAAGTTCTCTGGGCCAATGAAGGAAATAAAGCTGGTGAAGAGAGTGTTAATTTGTTCCTCAAGTCCATTGGGCTGAGGGAGTACTCAAGATACATGAGTTTTAATCATCCTTATAGCCATGAAAGACCCCTGCTTGGTCACCTAAGGTACTTCCCATGGGTAGTGGATGAGGGCTACTTTAAGGCATGGAGACAAGGTAGAACAGGTTATCCTTTGGTTGATGCTGGTATGAGAGAGTTATGGGCAACTGGCTGGCTACATGATTGTATCCGAGTCGTGGTATCTAGTTTCTTTGTGAAGGTTCTGCAGCTTCCATGGAGGTGGGGAATGAAGTATTTTTGGGACACATTGTTAGATGCAGATCTTGAGAGTGATGCTCTTGGTTGGCAATATATCTCTGGTACCCTACCTGATGGTCGCGAGCTTGATCGGATTGATAATCCACAGGTATGTTAGGGTAATCTTTGATGAGAATCTCCTCTTTCAATTGAAAATGTTCATAACTTCACAGTTGAAATTCATTTTCTTCTATTTCTTCTCTAACATAGTAGAGTTGCTGGAACACCAATTATAGACATTTCATACTAACATAAATTTTTTTAATAGCTTTACGACTACTAGTCTGTACTTCGAATGCTTATAGCCTTCCACGTTGTGGTAATTGTTATTTTCAGATTGCAAGTTAGTTCCAAGGCACTGACTTGCTAGTAGACATTGCATGAACATCTCATGGGCCTCAATCTTTTTGCAGAAAGTGCTAAAACTAAGATGGAATGTGTATGTGAATGCCTAATTGCAAATTGTGTTTCTTTTATATCCTGAGATATTAGTTATGAGTACAGTGTTTGCAAGCTTCTTTTGGTATTGTGTTGATATGCGAGTCTTTTCAATATAAGGAATCCTTCCTTCTGTTTCTCTTTCTTGTTTTTTCATGTAAAACAAAAGGGAGGTGCAGATTTTGCTCTCTATCCCTTTTTCCATTTCTGTTCTTGTTTCTTGATGTAAATTTTTTTGGTCAAAGCTGACTAGTTATTTGAACCTGTTCTTTTTCTGGCAGTTTGTGGGATACAAGTGTGACCCTCATGGGGAATATGTCCGGCGGTGGCTTCCTGAGCTTGCTAGGCTGCCCACTGAATGGATACACCACCCATGGAATGCACCAGAATCTGTACTTGAAGCTGCTGGCATTGAGCTGGGTTCCAATTATCCTCTTCCGATTGTTGAAATTGATTCAGCAAAAATTAGACTAGAACAAGCGCTATCAGAAATGTGGCAGAATGATGCAGCTGCAAGAGCTGCAATTGAGAATGGTATGGAAGAAGGACATGGTGACTCTGCTGACTCCCCTATAGCATTTCCTCAGGCCATGCATATGGAAATGGACCATGAACCAGTCAGGAACAACCCCGTTATAGTTACTGTTCGACGCTATGAAGATCAAATGGTGCCAAGCATGACGTCATCTTTGTTCAGAGCTGAAGATGAAGAGAACTCTGTGGACATTAGGAATTCAGTTGTGGAAAGTAGGGCAGAAGTTCCAACAGACATCAATGTAGCTGAAGGTCATAGGAGAGACATGCGTGACCAAGCCGTCATGCAAACAGCTCGAACCAACGCCACCCCACATTTTAATTTTGCGGTAGGTAGGAGGAATTCTGAAGATTCAACTGCAGAATCTTCTAGTAGTACTAGAGAAAGGGATGGGGGTGTAGTTCCTACATGGTCTCCTTCAAATACTAACTATTCGGACCAATATGTTGGTGATGATAATGGTATTGGGAACAGTTCATCTTACTTGCAAAGGCATCCACAATCTCACCAGCTAATGAACTGGCAGCGGCTTTCTCAAATAGGGTAAGTTACGTGAGAATCTTGAATAATCAGTAGAAGAAGACATTCATCAAAAAGAGATGACAATGAGGAACTGAACAAATTTTAACATTCCAGTTTGAATATAAACATTAGCGTTGCATCTAGCACAAACAAACATGACTACTCATGAATGGCACTAGTCACAGATTTTCACGGATCTCATTTCTCATGTCCTTCATATTCATGTATGTCTTGGTTAGCTGGTGAAAATGCATTTGCAAATTTCATTGGTATGTTTCTCTTGCATATCATGTTTGATACAGCTATGACTAACTTTTGAAAAGAAGATCAACTCAAAACTTGATGAGCACAATATAAAAGATTACATAAAATTTAAATTTGGCCACTGAGAAGTGCTACATGAAAAGTCTGATTTAAACAAACGCAAGCAAATATGAATTGTGCATCCTTTAAACTAAGTATGGACACATCTGTATACAAGCATGATGCATATTTCCATTTTTAAGGCCTTAGACTCAAGACGACCACCTTGAAGTTTCCGGGAAATGTCTTAACCTTTGGCTTGTTTAACTTGCTTACAGGTGATCATTTATGTGGAGCTATGATAGCTACAAGGTGGAGAAGCAAGTGGCTAATATGGACATTTGGCTCAGCACATTTAGTACAGCATTCACCTACTCTTTCTCTCATAGTCCTGACCTGATCAGCCATCACTTTGTGTCTATATCTTTAATTGATCAGGTGGTTCGTCTGGATTTTCATCCTCATCTGTCGGGCAACCCCATTTCCGTATTGTACCATATATGTGTCTCTGCTGTATAATATAGAAGTTCTCAATAAGGCCAAATAAGTGTTAGAAAGAGGTTACAGTCCTCTGTCAAGCTCACACTTGTGCCTTTTTTTTCCGTTTCTTTTCTGCTACTTACATTTTGATGGCAATAACGATTATCTGAAGTCCTGGCACTGATTAGAACTTTGTTGATATCATAGTTTCAAACTTTGTTTGACGGATGTACATGTGGTTTAAGCAGCTTCATCTCATATTTTTGTTGTCGGAACATTGTCACTATTCTGTAAGATTTCTAGTTTGAACATTTTCATTGTTCTGCTTGGCAGTTGTCTGTACAGATGAAAGCTGTAGGTTGAGATGTTAACATTCCCGGTTTGGTCTTGTTTGTGTGTTTGTGTGTATTATATCAATGCATCAGAAGATATTCGTGTACTTGAGCGAGCAGTTCTTATAGGTAGTTGTGTTACACTTGAACAAGAGAGACTCTTCTATGTTTTGGACAGAAACGCCACACCATTTGCCACTCCAGCTAGTCCTTTTTGTTGTTGAACATGTATTAGTCAAGTGTTCAGCCAGAAACACCAAAAAAGAAAAACATTTCAGTTGAGTGGAAAATGACAAGGTAAAAAAAAGGTATGGTTTTTCTTGTTGATAGAAAAGGATTAAGGAAATATCTCAATAGATCAAACAATCAAATTTTAGTAGTATTGTACATGAAAAATATAATCTGAAATTGGAAGCATGCATGGATCTCTATCATCAAAAGCAATATCTAAGATGACAGATACTAACTGTAAGCTTTCAAAATCTACACTCGAACTATGGTTTGTTTCAATTGAGCACCTGAACAGATGGTAAGTGTTTCTATTAGACACTTTCGATTCAAATTCTTAATAAACTTCCGCACATCTTCTCAAGTATCTATTAGATAGTTAATTAATCTAACTACATAGAATATGTCTTTTTTTTAATTATACATGTCAACTTTAACTGAAACATATCTGAGGTTGTATTAATAAAAGAACATATCTACTTGCTTAATGGTCTAATGGATACTTGAAAAGATGTGCGGGAGTTTTTTAAGAATTTGAACCAAAAGTGTTTAATAAAACATTTTATTATATGTTCAGTTGAAACAAATCGTAATTCAAATGCTTTAAATGAAATTTACGAAACTCTGATAAAACAAGAAAAGTACTACATGGACGGTTAATGATCATAAACTTATGTAAAGTTTAGCATATGGATTTATAAGATAAGGTAATTAATACCCCAGTATTTTTTGTTTTTGTTTTCTCGAATGTTTCAATTGTCAAAGCTTAAATAATTCCAAAGTGATGGCCTTTAATAATTCATAGGTGGGATATGATGAAGAAAAGTTGTAAGCATAAAATCCATGATTAGCATTTAGCTACCATAGAAGTCAACAACTATCATTCTAACATGATAATTAGGGAAATAAAAAAATATTCCAATAAACTTTATGTATTTAATTTATCATTTGATTTGAATCATCAAGCACAAAAGTTTGTAGGTGTTTTATGTTATACTTATTTTTAAAAAAAAACATGTTCTCACTCAGGGGCATTACATATCCTATAACTAGAAGTGTATGTAAGTAGGTTTTGTTTGAGTTTTTTCATTTACCAAATCAAATCAACTTTTAGAAAATTATATATCAAATCAAATTATTAAGAGACGTTTTCTTTATCTCAATTTTTTGATTTGGTTCAATTTATTTGGAGTTTCTTTTCCGATTAAGTATCCACAACACAAAATATGTACGTAACTAATGCATGCTTCCAAATACTTTTTTGTCTTAGTTAGATATAATAAAACAGAAAAAAATATTAAATAAGTCATTACATAATATTAAAATACAGTGTCATCAACAATATTATAGATAATGAAAATTCATAATGCAAGCATTATTAACAAGAGATGATGAAAATGAACAAGATTTAATTTGAGCTTTATTTGAGTTATTAGGTGTTTTTGGCCTATAATATTGCTATCCTTAATTATAAGTTTAAACTTGAAATAATATATTAAGAAACATGAACTACGAAAAAAGATTAAAAATACTTACAAATTACATTATAATAACTATATTAAAGTATAACATATATATTTATGAAATTTATATAAATATAATGTCGATTTGGTTTGAACTTTTTTAATTAAAACCTATCCAAATGTACAACATAGAGTTCACGAAATGTACCTCAAATAGTTCAATGAACTTTATTAGTAGTAAAGTTATAGTGCAAAAATTAATAATTGAGTCTGAATTTAGACCTAGTGGAAAAATAATTGGTAGTAACAAAATATAGATACAAATTACATAAAAAATTAAAGAGAGAAATATCACTGATTCTTGATCAAACTTATTGACTTTTTCAAGCATAATTAATTTAATAATAACAAGTAAGCAGCAAGATAACACCAATTATAAGGTTTGTGATTGGTTCACAGACTAATTATGCTTGTTTTATAACCTAAAGATGCTCATTAATTATTATATGCGATTGCTCATTAATTTTATGACCTTTTCTTTTGGCTTCATAGTGAATAAGATAAAATTAATCCTAAAGATGCATGATCCAATTACATGTGTTAAATATCGAGATCCTTTTATCATGTGTATTCATTAGAAGGTCAACATCTATTAATTGGTATATTGAAATATAATAACCCCTTAGAGTATACTTGTGACAAATTTTTAGTCTCCAAATAAGTTATATACAAATGTTCTTAGAAATGTGCAATAAGGTTGCACTTTATGTAAGTAAAAAATCATGCAGAGTTTAAAAAAATTAACCGAGTTATGGAATGTAGGTTGAATTCTTCAGAAGTAGAAAATATTTTGAGAAATCAACGTAGAAGTGATATTATTTTTGAAGAGTTCGAACAACATACATAGGTGAAATAAATATACATAAAATATTTAACAACAAGAAGATTGATTATTATTAATCAACTGAAAAGAGAATTTACAATAGAAAAAGTAAGCTCTGAAACAATTAGAAAGAAGAAATACGTACAGAAAAAAATGAGACGTCAGAAGAATCAGAGGTGAGAAGCATAGACTTTGCTTAAGTATAATATACAATGATTCATTTGCTTGCCTCACATTTTGTTGTTTAAGTGTATTCTCTTCGTCATTCGGTTCACACTAACACAAGGCATATTTATATATTAGGTTCATGACAATAGGTGCTAGCTGGACACTATATATGGACAATAGTACTCGTAAGGTGAGAGATAGACTTACGTGTATAAGTGAAACTATACATACACCCACTAATTTTTTTATTCTTTTTAACGTATATACATGTGTCTATATATATATATATATATATATATAAACACTAATGCACTTTGGGTATTGGTTGAAGTAGTTGTTTTTCTAGCTGCAACCCTGGATTATATCCGAATTATTGCATTTAATTTAAAAGGACTTATTAACCTCAAATGAGGTTTATTCATTTTAGAATTTGAATCACTTTGTATATTTTGCACAATACTTATATATTTGTGTGCACGTCAATATGATATTATTTTTTAGTTATTATTGAAAATTTCGCTTATGCCTATATTAAAATAATAATATTCATGTGATCTTCGAATTTTTAATTTGCCTCGGTGTGAGGCTACTAAAATTTGTATCTGTACATTACAATTCAAATTATGATCTTTAATCATCACTCAATTAGCCAAATATGATTCATTAACTATAAGCAAATACTATATTAAAAGTCATATATATTGTAGATGGTCAAAATTGTGTTCTTGAATTTCTATTATAAAATGCAGAACTTGATCTCAAGAATTGTCAAGATATTTGTGAATTTTGTAAGGAATGCTTCAAAGAGAAATATAGTTGAAGTCGTAAATATAGTAAATTTTTTATTTTTATTTTTATTTTTGGTTTTCCCACACAATTTGTTTTTGGGATTAGTTAATTCGAATTTGTGTTGAGAAATTTCATTTTGAAGGTCCCTATTAAAAGTGATTCATATCCAAAGCTTGAATCAGAAAACATGTACTTTCTCCATCTCAAAATAAGTGTCTTTTAAAACTTTTTTTTACATTCATTAAGAAAAACAATAAATACAAGATATTACTCTCTCTATTCCATATTAAGTGAATTTTTAAAGTTTTTTTATTATTCAAAATAATTGAATTGTTCAAAGTTCAAGATGAATGTTTGAAAAAAAATTTGCCCTTTCATTTATTGAAGTTCTATACTCTACTCTCTCTGTCCCATATTAACTGATCACCTTTCTAGAAATACTTGTCCCAAATTACTTGATCACTTACTAAATCAAGATAAAATTAATTAAATTTTTTTCCATTTTACCCCTATAATTAATATCATAAAAATGTGCAAAGATTAATAATTGAGTCTAAATTTAGACCTAGTGGAAAAATAATTGGCACTAACAAAATAAACATACAAATTACATAAAAAATTAAAGTGAGAAATATCATTGATTCTTGATCAAATTTATTGACTTTTTCAAGCATAATTAATAATAACAAGTAAACAGCAAGATAACACCAATTATAAGGTTTGTGATTGGTTCACAGACCAATTATATATAAATTGTCTATACAATAAATAATAATGTACAATTATTATATGCGATTGCTCATTAATTTTAAGACCTTTTCTTTTGGCTTCATAGTGAATAAGATAAAATTAAGGGATCCCTAAAATTAATCCAAAAGATCCTTTTATCATGTGTATTCATTAGAAGGTCAACATCTATTAATTGGTATATTGAAATATAATAACCCCTTAGAGTATACTTGTGACAAGTTTTTAGTCTCCAAATAAGTTATATACAAATGTTCTTAGAAATGTGCAATAAGGTTGCACTTTATGTAAGTAAAAAATTATGCAGAGTTTAAAAAAATTAACCGAGTTATGGAATGTAGGTTGAATTCTTCAGAAGTAGAAAATATTTTGAGAAATCAACGTAGAAGTGATATTATTTTTGAAGAGTTCGAACAACATACATAGGTGAAATAAATATACATAAAATATTTAACAACAAGAAGATTGATTATTATTAATCAACTGAAAAGAGAATTTACAATAGAAAAAGTAAGCTCTGAAACAATTAGAAAGAAGAAATGAGACGTACAGAAAAAAATGAGACGTCAGAAGAATCAGAGGTGAGAAGCATAGACTTTGCTTAAGTATAATATACAATGATTCATTTGCTTGCCTCACATTTTGTTGTTTAAGTGTATTCTCTTCGTCATTCGGTTCACACTAACACAAGGCATATTTATATATTAGGTTCATGACAATAGGTGCTAGCTGGACACTATATATGGACAATAGTACTCGTAAGGTGAGAGATAGACTTACGTGTATAAGTGAAACTATACATACACCCACTAATTTTTTTATTCTTTTTAACGTATATACATGTGTCTATATTTTGAGAAACTGATATATATATAACACTAATGCACTTGGGGTATTGGTTGAAGAAGTTGTTTCCCTAGCTGCAACCCTGGATTATATCCGAATTATTGCATTTAATTTAAAAGGACTTATTAACCTCAAATGAGGTTTATCCATTTTATAATTTGAATCACTTTGTATATTTTGCACAATACTTATATATTTGTGTGCACGTCAATATGATATTGTTTTTTAGTTATTATTGAAAATTTCGCTTATGTCTATATTAAAATAATAATATTCATGCGATCTTCAAATTTTTAATTTGCCTCACGGTGTGAGGTCACTAAAATTTGTATCTGTGCATCACAATTCAAATTATGATCTTTAATCATCACTCAATTAGCCAAATATGATTCATTAACTATAAGTAAATACTATATGAAAAGTCATACATATTGTAGATAGTCAAAATTGTGTTCTTGAATTTCTATTATAAAATGCAGAACTTGATCTCAAGAATTGTCAAGATATTTGTGGATTTTGTAAGGAATGCTTCAAAGAGAAATATATTTGAAGTCGTACATATAGTAATTTTTTTTTTTTTGGTTTTCCCACACAATTTATTTTTGGGATTAGTTAATTCGAATGTGCATTGAGAAATTTCATTTTGAAGGTCCCTATTAAAACTGATTCATATCCAAAGCTTGAATCAGAAAACATGTACTTTCTCCATCTCAAAATAAATGTTTTTTTTTTAAAAACTCTTTTTACATTCATTAAGAAAAACAATAAATAGAAGATATTACTCTCTCTCTTTCATATTAAGTGAATTTTTAAAGTTTTTTTATTGTTCAAAATAATTGAATTGTTCAAATTTCAAGATGAATGTTTGAATATTTTTTTTGCCCTTTCATTTATTGAAGTTCTATATTTTCTAGGAGATAAATTACACTACTTACAAAGTTATACTATTTATGATTTCACAAAGGGCAATAGCGGAAATTATGGTTTAAATTATATCTTTAAATATCTTTCTTAATATGTGTGTATTGCCTGAATTTGTGAGATAATACACACATATTAAGAAAAACATTCAAAGACATAATTTTCACTATTGTCTTTTGTGAAATCATAAATATAACTTTGTAAGTAATGTAATTTATCTCCTAGAAAATATAAAATTTCAATAAATGAAATGACAAGTATGGAAAAAAATTCAAACATCTATCTTGAACTTTAAATAATTCAATTATTTTGAACAATAAAAAAACTCTCAAAAGTTCACTTATATTATAGAATAAAAGGGTGTATAGGGTATAGTTGGAAACAATTATTTATTATTATGTTGGATTTCCTAAAATGATCCATTTTAATTTGTTTTCTAATTTTGACAAAAAATTTAAAACAAAAATTAAATATTTTTAAATAATTATATTTTATTAAAATTACACTTATTTCGAGAGAGATGAAACAACACTCCTTTGATTTTTGGTCGTATATGAAACCGTAACGCTTTTGCAAAAAGAAAATAAAATAAACCTTGAAATGTTCAAACAGAGAAGTCAACATTTTATTTTTTAATCTTCCAATTTTGCCCCTCCATACTTTCTCTGTAAACAGCCAAAAAAATCCTCTCTTGAATTTTGTCCTGAAGACGGTTGAGGAGAAAAGAACAAGATTCACAAAGTGTTGACAAAATTTCGTAACGTAAAAAGAGGAGAAAAAAAAAGAGTGTTTTTTTTCTTTATCTTTTGAGTGTAAAGCCAAAGGGGTTTTGAGTGTTGAGCTTAGCTTCTTTGCTGTTCACCGTCATTCTTGGTTCGGCAAAAACATATAAGAGAAAAAGAAGAAGAAAAGGGGAGTTCTTGGTTATGCAAGCACCCAATTAACTCATCATTTGTTTGAGTTTAGAATTGGTAAGTTTGATTGAGTTCTTGAATACCTCCAAAGTATATGTTTTTACCCTTTTCTTGGTTTATGGGTTGTGATGAATGGTTGAGTTGTAGAGTTTTATGGTGTGATTTTTATGAGTTTGTGGTTGTTTCTTGAATGGGTTTTGATCAGAGTGTTGAAAATTGGTTGATGTGTTTTACTTTTGTGGCAGATTATTTTAGGATGGTGAAATTGGGCTGTTTTGGTGGGCAGGTAAAAAAATGTTCTTTTTGTTTAATTTTGATTGTTTATGTTTGTTTGATAATTTTTATGGTGGTGTTATGAGTTCATTTACAGTAATAATTAAAAAAAGAACTGAGCTTTGAGTGTGATTGAGATTCTGCAGAACTCATAAGCAACACTCAGTAGATGTTGCAAATAAATTAGAGTACTTTTTCCTTTCCTCTATGAATGCTACAATTGTAATTGACTACTCAGGTAAAGTTGGCCGTCGTTATATTTACTTAGGATATCTTGTTACTGGATTTTTTAGTGCAATGACTAAAGTTTTGCATATGGTTCTTGTTAAGAGAAAAAGAAGAAGAAGATAGCCTAAGGTTTTGTCTTAACTTTTATGCCATTGAACTTATGATGGAAAATTGAACTATATGATGTTTTACTACATCAAAATGATGTGTGAATGGCTTATTCATCCTTGCTTAATTGGGACCAAATTAAAAAAAAAATGGGTTGAATATGCTCCACTAGAAGTTGATGATTTCATATCTTGTCTTTTCTAGGTTATATTCTTGCTCTTCTTATTCATTCTTCATTATTCTTAACACCTTTGTGGATTTACTTCTTTTAACTTTTCTTTTACTTTAATACTCAGTGCGTAGTTGGAGAGTCTTCTTCTAGCTCTAAAGGAAAAAGCCACGAGGGTAATATTAAGTATGGTTTTAGCCTAGTGAAGGGGAAAGCTGATCATGCGATGGAAGATTACCATGTCGCAAAATTTGTACGTATTGAAGAACACGAGCTTGGCTTATTTGCTATTTATGATGGTCATTTGGGGGATGAGGTTCCTTCGTATCTGCAGAAACATCTGTTTGCCAATATCATAGAGGAGGTAAGTTTTCTATGCATCCTGAATTTCCAATTGCTGTTTGAAATATATAATGTAGTGGAAAACTTTGAGTAGTTGGCATCTCATCTCCGGGTTTGATTTTACTAGGAGGAGTTTTGGGTAGATCCACGACGGGCAATCACAAAAGCCTATGAAAGAACTGACCAGAAAATACTTTCAAATAGTTCTAGTTTGGGCCGAGGTGGATCCACTGCTGTCACTGCTATACTGATAAATGGCCAAAGATTGTGGGTAGCTAATGTGGGAGATTCACGAGCTGTTCTTTCTCGGGGTGGTCAAGCTATTCAGATGACAATAGATCATGAGCCAAATACAGAACGAAGCAGCATTGAGGACCGAGGAGGTTTTGTCTCAAATATGCCAGGTGCTTTCCTGAAATCTGAGCAATGTAGTCAGTGATTGAGAAATTTCTGTCCAAGATAATCTTTGATGCAATTGACATTCCCAATAATTAACTTGTAATACTCATTGGTTTATTGTTTTATGGCAGGCACGGTTTATTGTTTTGTCTGTCTTATATTTATGTTTCCAGGAGTGAGGAGACTTGAACCATCCAATAAAGCTGTTGTATTTATTTACATCATGCAAAATATGCTTTTGAATGCACTCATGTACCATAGTCTAAACCTCCATTATCTTTTTGTGCTTGTTGAACCACTTGCAATTTTTATTTCTGAATGCCACATCACAATAATATAAGAACCTTTTTCCATTTTCAATTCCTTTGGTGAGCCTTGGGAAAATGTAAGTTTTAGTCCTCGAAGGTTTAGTACAAAGGTGATGAGCAGACATGTTACCCTGTTCATTGGATGTCTGTTTTTTTTTTCGAAAACCGTGGTGTCAGTACCAGCTTGCATGCACCTCGACTAATTCCACGGGATACCTGCCATCTCCTTCCAACAATAGGTACCAATTAACTCTGTCCACCAAGGCTAGAACAAATAGGAAGAAATCATCTGGTGTTTTGTCCCTGTTGGGATTAGAACCAGAGACCTCATGGTGCTCTACCCTCTTCATTGACCACTAGGTCACACCCTTGGAATCAAGATGTCTTCTTCTTTCTTCTCTCAGCTACCTTGATTTCCTCTCTCTGTCTCTTTCTCTTTCTGACGGAAGAGGTCGGTTTATGCTAAAATTTGTATGAAATATATGATCACAATTTGTTGTCTGGAAAGGAAATATTCCTATTTGTCTTTTGAAATACTGAGAATTAATCATCCACCAAAAATAGGACTGGTTTAGAGTGTTTGGGAGAGACAATTTGAAGCTTGAGGGTCAAATAGTCCAAATCTTGGGTTTGCTGGACATCATTTCACTTGGTAAAATGAAATAGTTCCACATTTGTAAACCATAGAAAAAGTTTCAGAAACTGGAGTGTTATAAAGTGGTGGCTGAGAACAGAAGGCTTCAGTAAAAGAGTAAGGAGCTGGTGGAATTCTTTTCAGACTTCAGGGAAGCCTGACTACAGGTTAGCTTGCAAATTCAAAGCTCTTAAATCAAAGTTGAAAGAGTGGAGTAAAAACTATCAAGGGAATCTAAGTGCTCAGAAAATGAAATTTTTGGGGCAACTAGCAGAATGGGAGATTATACTTGATAATAGACCTCTGAATGATGAGGAGAAAGTAAGGAAAGCAGCACTATTTATGGAGTACGAGGACAACAACAACAACAACATAGCTAGTAAAATCCCACAAGCGGGGTCTGGGGGTAGAGTGTACGTAGAGCATACCCCTACCTCATGGAGGTAAAGAGGCCTTTTCCGGAGGACCCTCGGATCAAATACAACATATCAAAATAGGTATGAAAAAGGGAAAACAATAATGGAGAAACAAAGCAACTAATAAGGGAACAATAACAGCCACAGAATAATGCGATAACTTAAACAGTTAAACGCAATCAACAACAAGTGATGGTGGAATCTAAAGCAAGACATTATAAGAATACGACTAAACCGCTCGAAAATCATGACAGCACTCCTTACCTACTAACCTTCTACCCTAATATGCGACCTCCACACCCTTCTATCTAAGGTTATGTTCTCGGTTATCTGGAGTTGCGGCATGTCCTGTCTAATTACCTCTCCCCAATACTTTCTCAGCCTACTTCTGGGCATCTGTGCATCTCCTATTCACATGTCCAAACCATCTTAGTCTTGCTTTCCTCATCTTGTCCACCACAGAGGCAACTCCACCTTTCTCAGGGTATCATCATTCTTAATATTATCTCTCCTAGTGTGCCTACACATCCATCTCAACATCCTCATTTTCGCAAGTTGCATCTTCTGAATATGAGAGTTCTTGACTGGTCAATACTCCACCCCACGTCGGTTTAACCATTACTATGTAGAACTTACCATTAAGTTTAGGTGGTACTTTCTTATCACACAAGACTCCGCAAGCAATACTCCACTTCATCCCTTCTGCACCAATACAATCCTAGATTATTAACCTAAGATACTTGAAACTAACTCTCTTGGGGATAGCTTGTGTATCAAGCCTCACTTTCACGCTCGCCTCATGCACTGTATCGTTGAATTTGCACTCCAAATATTCCAGTTTGGTCCTACTTAAGTAATTTATCGGATTTGATATTTGCCTGTAGTTCTATGCTAGGAAGTTATGTTTTCATATATGGTAGTAGTTTTTGTACTTTTTGTGCTATCATTTCTCCATCCCTAAGAAGAAAGAGAGGGAAACTGGTGTCTTCATTTGATCAATGCGGAGATTGCGAATAGAAGGTTGAATAGGTTACTCAATTATAAATATGCTCAGATAATCATTACTTATTAAATAATGTTCATGAGAGGTTTTTTCTGAACCAAAATGTTATTTACTCTGAGATTTTGTATATGGAAGACTATATATAAGAAAGAATTACATGTTCTGGAAATGGCAAAAAAATTAAGTGAGTTGACCAAGTAAAAAGTGGGGATAGCACCAATTAAAAAACAAATGGAGTGGTGATAGCCTACCACAAGCTACTTAATTCCCCACTAAGTTGCTCGGACTCGGGTGCAGGTGTACGATACGGGTGCAGATCTAGAGATTGGATCCTTCATGATCTAAATTTTAAGATTCAGGAGTATGGATCCAAGTATGGATATAAGTGCTGGGATTCAGCTAAAAATAATTCAAATATCTAAAAATAGAGTTATAAAAATATGTCTAAATTATGGTGGACTATTTGGAAAAAAAAAGAATGCATGAATTTTTGAGAGCAAGTTTGATTATGTAATAATTATTAAGTGCAAATGCATCGACTTACTGTTTTTCTTGTGTAACATGGCTATTGCAAATTGATATAAAGGCCATGATAGACTTCTTGAGTTCATTGCTCATTCAACTGTGATGTTGACCCAATAATATCGGTGTTATCAAAAGCGCAAATAAGCTCTAAGGTCCATTGGGGCTTTACGCGCAAATAAAGCGTGGGTTTTAATGAAAACAGTTGCAAATGGAGAAAAAGTACAAACATATATGTTTAGTCCAAGACTAATAATTATAAGCCTTAATAACAAATATATGGACAAAGAAATTGAAAATCAAATAACAATAAAGTAAAATATCAATTGTGAAGTGTCGCCTCTTCAAGAAATGCTCATTGGCAAGGAAAAATATGTCTTAGAGCCTTGATGACGACGTAAAGCGCACATTAAGCGAGGCGAAGCGCTCAACATGTTTTGCGCCTCACTTCAGGGCTTAAGCGTTGATTTGACAACACTAACAAATATCTTTATAGCACCTCCTATTTATAGACATTTTAATACAAATATCTTTTAACAATAAAAAACATATGCTTAAATTATATTCACCCTAGCTTTTATTTGACTTCCGAAATCATTGTATGTGTCTCGAGTTTCTCTATCGATTTTGGTCGAAGTACCGAAAATCGATTGACTATATCGGGTAAGGATCCTACGCCCATGTTGTGTCGACAAGGATGCGGCACCGAAAGTGAAGAGTCTATGCAACTTAGATTGCCTATGCTTCCAACCTATAGCTGCTGTGGTTGATTTCTACCTATCCTATCTATTACTTCAATTGGGGAAATGCTTGGTATATTTATTGCCATTTTTTCTCAACCTTCTCTTACGAGAGAAAATTTCCTTATTGTGGCCTTCGAGAAAGTTTGACACACTTCTATAAACAAAAGTGTTATACACATATATTTTTTTTGATGACAAGGGAAACCCGCAGCCGCTACTCTTTGGGTGTGCACAGGGTAAAACCCCGCTCCTATGCAATAGCTCGCAAACCACACAAGAGAGGTAACCCGCACTAGGCAAGCCCGGTGCGACGAGTTCGACCCAGAAGGCAAACCCCTTGCTTTCGCTGGCAAGGGGTTTCGAACTTGAGACCTCCAACATGGAAGTCCCAAGCCCAAACCACTGGCCACCCCGAAGGGTGTTATACACATATTTACTTACCTTGTCAGGAGTACAGAATAATTGTTTACCCTATTGTATGTAACAGAAGACTTCTATATAAGGAGCTCTTCATATAGATCGTAACACGACCAATTCCAAAAAGAGTTCTCTTCTTTTCTTTTGACTCTCGACAGCATGTAATATTAGTTTAAGCGGTATGACCGTGTAGGTTGTCCCACATAGGTAGCGGTGGATCTGTCTTTATCTGTATAGTTGCAGTACCCCCGGACTTACTCTGTTTTGTTGTCTCTCATACAATGTCCCTTCAACTATTTGACAAATCTTCACGAGATTAGTGAAATCCGTTCATCATTTGTTGAATAATTGATTCAAGCTCTTGTGGTTTGAGAGCATGCAGATGAACGTTTACTCGGTTTGATAGCTCTATTACTATAGGCTTCCCGTCTTAGCAAAAAAATCTAAGGATTTGGAAAACCCTTTCTAATGACTTTCCTTATACATCTGAGCGTTTAGCTGAGATTTTGGAAAACTTTGTGTTTATTATCTTAAAATCCTGGAATAGCCCTAACAATAGGCGAACAGTTTTCACCAACTCCCTAACTTAATCATTAATACTGTAATCTGTCTCTAAGTTCCTTATAGTTAAATTTTTACCAGTACTGTTGATTGTTGTCAGTGGACTTCTAATCAATTGCAAGTATGAGGATACAGATAGCTCAGTAACTGTAGATACTTATATTTGTTCTTTTAATTGTCTCCATTTTTTCTGTTCTCCTTTCTCTTTTCTTGTCTGGTCGAGAATTGTCAGCTACTTTTATATTTAGTGTAAACAGAGGGGACTTTCACTTCAGTAATCAACCAGTAGGTGTATAAGCTTGTAACTCTGCTTCTGCTCGCTGGAATGAAATCTTGTTGCTTGAGCCCATCTGTATTTATAAAACCATGCTTGCATATCCTCTCTTCATTTTTCTTGCAAGTAGCTAAAATTGACTCTCTGCACTCTTTAGCTATGTTGCTCAGACTCTTCAAAAATGCCACTGGGTGCATGATGAATCCTCCGAAAGCAGTACATTTTTGGAGGATCCGACAGTGTGGCAACATTTTGAAGAGTCCGAGCAACATAGCTCTTAGTGCAGAAACATGTTCTGTTAACACACTTCAAATGAACCATTTATCACTGGGAGAAACTCATCGCTAATAATTTTGCACTATGCTTGTGACCTATTTGCTTTGCTGCTTGCCATTAGTATATTCGTGTTTATTGTCCTATGTTTCTGAACTATTTGCTTACACTGCTTGCCATAGTAGCTTCACGTGCATCCATTTCACTCTATGTGCTTTTTAGTTTGATAGTAGTAGTGGTGGAGGTTATTTTTTGGTGTAATGGAGGTTCAAAGGGCCTAACAGTGAAACTCTATGTAGCTGGAAGTATTACCAAAATTGGTTTATGTTCTTCAGGAAAAAAATTGATGTACTTTTTATTGATGACTTTTCTGCATTTTTATCAGGGGATGTTGCAAGGGTGAACGGGCAGCTAGCTGTTTCTCGTGCTTTTGGAGATAAGAGTCTCAAATCACATTTACGATCAGATCCCGACATTCTTGATATGCAGATTGATGTCAATTGTGATGTCCTTATCCTTGCAAGTGATGGTCTCTGGAAGGTGTGCGTCTTTTCCTCAGTTTTCTGATGCATGAACTGTCATCAAGAGTTCGTCTTTTTGACTTTATATTAATTCAGGTGATGTCTAATCAAGAGGCAGTTGATGTAGCTAGAGGCTTTAAAGATCCCCAGAAAGCAGCCAAGCAATTAACAGCTGAAGCGTTGAAGAGAGACAGCAAAGATGATATATCTATTGTCGTCGTCAAATTTAGGTGATAAACTTGTCATACCATATTCGTATAGTTTCAGATAAATAAGTGTGACTAGCATGCAGTATAATCTAGAAATGTACAAGGGTATCGAATTTGTGACCGCTTGAGTAAAGCTTGGGAGTAGGCTGGTGGAGTTGAATGACAGAAAAAACCATAAGACATAAAGTAAAGGTGTTTGTTAATCAGGTAAACATAGTTCATTTGAACAATCGGAGTAGTCATTTACATCGTCTGATGTATTTGTTCAAGTTAAAAGTAGATAGTGAAGCTAGCAGGCCATGTGAAGTTCAATATTTTTTCTTCAATAGAGGCCTTATTGGTCTCTGGGTCTTGTACATCTGGTGTTTGTTTCTTAAGCAACTGAATAGGTCTAAATCTCCATTTACATATGGAGTATGATGTAAGTGGAGCCCCTGTAAATTTGTTTTGGCATTTTCATGGTTGTAAGTAGCGATGAACGCTTGTTTGATACCGATGATATTTGTTTATTTTTCTATTTTATGTTCCCTTTCAAAAGAACAAGAGCATTTCTGTGGTCACTTGACTTCTCCTCAGGAAAGAGGAGAAAATGCTTCATATTTGCTTAGGTATTAGTCACATCTCATATTCATTTAGTAATAATAATTGTCCATTCGTCGTTAGAATCTTGCTTAATATTGTTACATTTCCAGGAAGAGAGACACAAATTTTTTCGTAATGTCCTTTGAGTGTTGTTTTTTCAGTCCCAAAGTAGATGGAAACGGCCTCTCTACCTCCACGAGATAGTGGTAAGCTCTGTGTACATTCTACCCTTCCTAGACTCCACTTTGTGGGATTTCATTGGGTATGTTGTTGTTGTAAAGTAGATGGAAACTGGGAAGGATAGTATTTCTCATAAATCCTTTTGCAATATCCATGTGTCTCTTCCTACTAACAAAAAACACACCCTCCGCATCTCTATTTTTTGGGGGGCTATAATGGAAAACTAAATAGATTTCTTAATATCTTTCATAAGCTATATGGCTTGAAGTTTGTGAGGCGGGTATCTTCTTTATGTTTGTGACCTTCATTCATCAGAAAATCTGCACATTGATTTGCCTCCCTCCATCATCCTTGAGTGATCTTCTTCATGTTTGCGACCTTCGTTCGTCAGAAAATCTGCATATTGATTTGCCTCCCTCCCTCCATATGTGTATATGATAGTGACTTTGTTCATTTTGTAATAAATATTTGCAATCTTTAATAATAGCCCTAAGACGATGACACTGTTATCAAATTATGCTCAGCTGTGAAAGTCATTAGTAGAGATTCTCAAAAAAAAAATTAGAGTGGATTACCTATCTACTAGGATCCTAATGTCTGTATATTGAAAGTGGCTAGTAGCTTAAAATATAAAGGAACAAACACACAAAAAAAATAAAAAATCAACATATAGTAGGTATACATAACCTACTTATCGTAGTGTAAGTGTGTCAATTGAAGGTGGAACTTTTAATCATATATACATAAAATTGAAACGAAAAGTGACTTTCAAAATAATGTAACTCTCTAGTAATAATTGTATCATGCGAGGAGGACACCGATTAGAATAGAAGGTTAGTAGGTAGCAGTGTATTGTTTTGTTATTGTGAAAATGCCCATTTATATTAGTTGTGTTAGTATTGTAGTTTGTTGACCTTTGATTTTGTATTTGTTGTTTCTTATATCACGATTATCATATTGTTTTATTGTAGTTTTTGTTTGGTTGTTATCAGTTGCTTTTATTATTATCAGTTATTTTTTTGTACTTTCGTTCCTTTGTTTTGATCCAAAATAAGCACAAAAAAAAATAATCTAGCATTTGTTTCAAACCTTAATTTCCCTTTCACTAGGAAAAAAAGACTCCTTCGCATTAATTTAAGGCTTTACGAGTTTAAATTTTAGGAGGAGATAAAAAAAATTGCAATAATTTCTGAAAACTAATGAGATATCAGATATGTGATGGTCAAGCTAGCGGGTTTGGAGGCGTTGGGTGGGTGGAGAAGGATACAATGAATATAAAATGACACTTATAAAACTTCTTTTTTCTATTTTCATTAACGAACTTATTTTTGAGAAAATATTTTTCAAAAATTTTATCCAACCAAACATGAAAAATAAGAAAATGTTTTCCTCCATCCCAAACACACATATTTACAAAGTGATGGGCATTTCTAACATTATACAAACTTGAGGTAGTATTTTGCTATTATAGCGTAAGGTGATTCATAGAAAACCCTAGCCCCATCCCTTATAAATAATGGCGTCTGTAACTCTGTGAAAACGAAAAACGAGAAGCAGCTTACACCATTGAAATGGTTTCTTTTTCGAGTTTCATTTGTAGTTAAAATTGCCTCTTCTTTCAGCTACAAGGGCAGAGATCTGAGATCGATTTCTTGTAGCTTTGTTCTGGGGGCATATAATTATTTCAATTCGAGGGTTTTTTTATGCCTAGATTTTGTTTTCTGGGTTCCTTCGTCTTGGTACATTTGTTCTTAAGTTATATCATTTCTATTTGATTGGTTTTTGTTATGCTATGGCCGTTGAAAAATAATTTAAATAGCTGGTTTCTTTGATCATAAACGTTTTTTTTTTCATGGTTTTTACTGTCGACTGAATATATTGAAACCAATACAAATATACAATATTTATGTTTGCATTTAACTTACTGAATCTGAATTAATCAGACTCCAGATGAAAAATTAAAAGCTCAAATTGTAATAAAAATTAAATTTAATCTTCACTAATCAATTTCAAATTTCAATAACAATTTTACAACAATACTCCCGGGCCCTGCCCCAAGCAAGATGGGTGAGCCTACTAACACTCCGGGGTCCCTGTCCCAGCCAGATGAGTACGTGCACAAAGAGGGTAACTCGATGATCGATTAAGCTAGAAGAAGTTAACACAAGTAATATCGGGAATCCATCCTAAGCGGCCTCGGCCTTACAGGTAGCACCCTCAACTAACTGATTCCTCCAAGAAACCTTCACGGAAGCAATTTCTTTATTCCTCAACCTTCGAACTTGCCGGTCTAAAATCTTAACCGAAACTTCTTCTGATGCTTTCTCTCATTTGAAAAAATCAATTTATAATTTCAGAAATTTCACGCTTTTCAGCATGTGGGTCTCTCATTTGAAAAAATCAATTTATAATTTCAGAAATTTCACGCTTTTCAGCATGTGGGTCAAATTGGCGAGATAAGTCAAAATGCAGACGTTTGCTCCTCGGGATCAATTCACGCCATTAATAAGGTTTTAACAGACTCCCACAAAAACTTTTGGCGAAGGAAACTTAAGATTCATGAAAAGAACTATCTCACCCATGATTGGAAACTAGCGATTGTTTTTGCCTTAAAATTTTTGAGGCATTATTTGAATAGTGTCCATGTTGATGTCTTTATCGATCACAAAAGCTTGCAATATGTGTTATGCCTATTCGAATTAAGTCATTTTTACTATCATGTTCAGGTTTATGCATATTGCCTCATACTTAGTACATTCTATGTACTAATGCATATTTTGAGCCTACATTGTTTCCCTCTCCGTTTAAGAAATTAAAGAAGATTTTTTATTTTTGTGGTCTTAAATTAAAATTATGTTAAATATATTAAAATGTCTTTTAATTTTGTGATTTTAAATATGTTACGTGAAAAATTGAAATTAAAATTTTGGTTAGTAAAAAAAAGGAAAAAGAATCATTCTTTTTTAAACAATATTAAAAAGGAAATGAGGACATTCGAAATATATGTAACAAAAAAAGATCTGCATTTTTTATTCTCAACAATGACTGAGGATCTAGAATGAGTATCTCATTAAAATATTACTTCACACCAAGAATTTGTAAATATTTGTTTTGCATCTTCTAAACCTCTTTCTCATCTTAACATTTGGGTTTGGTTGAATGTGTTATATTTTGGAATTGAAATAAAAGAAAAAACTGACATTAATTTTAAAAGATTATGTAATTACACGTCCCAATGTGTGTATAATTTTCGTTCTATGCTAAAACAAAAATTACGAGATAATAGTACCTCTATAAAAACAAAGTGTCACTAAACTTCAATAATAGCTCAAAAGATATCTATAGTTTTTCCCTTAATTCAAGCATTTCTTTTTTGAACATAAATTCCCTAAACATCTTGCATGTCATGAAATGAAACTCTATATATTTACCTTATTGGAACCTTAACAATTTTGTTTTTCTATTTGATGCTTAATATTTGCATTAAAATATTTTTAATTATTGGAGAAACAACATCATTTGTACCACATCTTTGTGAGAAGAGTGGTTGTTAACGAAATATTTTCACCATGTGACTTTTTCTAGCCCTATTTAACTCTTGTTCCTAGTTAGATTATAACAAAAATAACACGTTAAACTAATTTTACAATTAAAGTATGAAAAAAATAAAATATATCAATTGACTTAACTTATATAGAATTCAAAGAGTGATCCCTAATTAGGGCTGGGCATAAAATGTCGAAAATCAAATTATCAAGTTGAATTGAAGTTTTTGGTAATTTGATATTCGGTATGGAATTTGGGACTAAAATTTTAAAATTATAGTATTCAAATTTGGGTTTGGTATATGAAATTAATACCATTTGGTATTTGATATTTCTCAAATATCGAATTATTTATTTAACAGAGGTCATATATCAATACGTCTATTACTCATGAAAACAAGTCCAAAGCGAAAGTTTTATACTAAACATAAACAACTCAATTACATGTTTTTTAGTTGTGCTAATTTGTTTTTTTATGTCTTCTTACTTGTTGATCTTCTATTATATCATACTTCCACATAGAAAAATAGAAATAATATGAGCAACAACATTTACTTTGTAATACAATCAACTACAACTTCAATACGGCATTACCAAATATCACATCAAATCGAAGTTTGATTATTGATTATTAAATCACCAGATTAAAATTTAAAAATTTGATAATTGATATCTAACTTTAACTACCAATTGCCAAATTGCCAATTCGAAATTTGAAAAATTCAAACTAAATATCGAATGCCCACCCCTATCGTGACCGATAGCCAAGTGATGTATTCCGCATAAAGAAACTGTGCTTTTAATTCATTTGACTTTTTCCCCGTCATTTAGGTTTCGAACGCCACTTTGTTGACAAGTGACAATCTATCATGGCCGGGGGCGGACCTACATGGGTATGAGGGGTTCACCCAAATCCCTTCGACAAAAAACTACACTATATATATAGAGTAAATTTTCAATATTTTTGTATATATACTTATTTTGAACCACCTCAATCATAGAAGAGAGATATCTCATTTATATTTTTTTTATTTTTCAAACTCCCTGAGTGAAAATCTTGGATCTGCCACTGAATTTATGGCATGACCGTGAACAACTTCTCTACCTAACAGCGTTTGAGTAATCATGAAGTATGAATTTATGATCTCGTTAATTAAAAATTTATTTAACTAAATTAATTTATTTAATTATATTTTAAAAATCTAAATTTAACTATTGATACTTTATATGCCTATTCAATAATAAGAATGGTATTGAAATAAAATAGTACTCTTTTTATTTTAATTTATTTATCTTATTTTAATTTTTAATTGAGAAAGTAGTTTTAAAAAGTTAAAAAAATATTAAATTTTGTAATCTTAAATTAATATATCTAGGGAAATATGCACGTAACTAATTACTCAATAAATTTTCAATAGGAGAAAGCATGGAGCTCCACGAGGACACCATTCACATTAAAGTAAGCATGGATCATCTTTAATGTTTATTTTTTAAAAAAATAAGTGAAAACTTATAAAATATTTGTAGAAAATACTCCATTCATCACGTATTATTTGTCTCCGATACCAAAAATATTTATTTTAATTTAAGTATAAATGTTACAAAATTTCTGAAAAGTTCCTACTTGTTAAATCTTTGATATTAAAGGATAGTATTCTTTTTATTTATAACTTTCTAAAAGACGTGTAAAGAGAAAAATAGACAAATAATATAAAAATAGACAAATAATATGAGATAGAAAATATGTAATTGTATTTTTGTGTCACAACCCTTCTTCTCCTTTAACGACAACCACTCACTGAACTCATATCTGATCCCTTGCCTTTTCTTTTTGTTTTCTTTCGTTTTTATTGCATTAAAATACTGAAAAATTACGTGGCCCAGTGGTTTGGGCTTGGGACTTTCATATTGGAGATCTCAAGTTCGAAATCCCTTGCCAGCGAAAGCAAGGGGTTTGCCTTCTGGATTGAGCTCGTCGCACCGAGCTTGCCTAGTGCGAGTTACCTCTCTTGTGTGGTTTGCAAGCTATTGCATAGAAGCATACTATTAGAAAATATAAAATTAGCTATAAAATTTGTCAATAATTTTCAATTAATCTATTACTAAAGAGTTTTTAACTAATTGAATTTTTTTTATAATTCATTATTAATTTATACTAAATAAAATTAGCATGAGATTTTACTGTTTAGCTATGAAATTCTGTTAGGTGGATAATTTTTTTATTTTGTAGAAATGTAAGTAATCAAACATTCAAAGATGAAAATTATGTGGCTGCCGTGCCGACGCTTTTAATGTTTGAAAAATCCTATCTGTTTCTCTCAACACATTGTTATTATCGAATTAAAATTATGGTAAATTGATTGTTGTAACAAACTAAATTCGTATATTACAAGATGGTTCATCAACTTTATTAACCAAAGATCAAAAGAAAAATATAGAAAAGGAATATTCTGGATTTCTATCACAAATAATAGCTAATGAAAATACAATAACATAACTCTAAATTTCTAATGAGATAGTTCATCCTTTATATATAGGTATTTTTAGCGCACATGACCGTTTCTTTAATTAAAATATCAAATGTAATTTGATAGTATATCAATTGAGTTCTTCTTTGTGTCTAAATCCGTAACAATTGTCCTTTTTCTTTTTTTATGAAAAAAAAAAAACTTAAATATGATAAGAAAATCGAAACGAAATTAACATATATTGAAAAACGTATAAGCTTATCCACGCCCAATATATTACCCTGAATGAATTGCAAATGGCTTTTACACATCATATAATAGAAAAACAATCATTTTACAGGGAAAAACAAGAAAATTATAATTTAAAAAAATTATGTCTCAATAGAATTAGTAAGATAAAACCTAACTTCCTCTTCTTGTATTTTTTTATTATTATATAAATAAAATAAATTAGCTTCTAGACACCTCGCCTAGCTGGTGGATTTTCTTTAAGACAAAAAAAAGATATAAAAGTCCACGAAAAGAATTCAAAACACAAGAATATTCTTATGATGAAGACGTTAGATTACCATTGGAAAATCGAGAATTATTTTACGAAATGACTCCTTATAATTTCCACATTAAAAGATAAAAGAGTATGGTGCTCTATTTGTCCTTAACTAATTTTATATTTTTAATGACTTGTCTACTCTTCATGAAGTTTCGGATGCTAAACCACATTATTCAAACCAAATTAGCTCAACAACATTGAATTATATTACTCCCCTCGTTCATTTTTAGTTGTCATAGTTTTCTTTTTTAGAATCAAACTATATGAATTTTAACTAACATTTTAAGATATATATTTTCATCATATTGGTATGAAAAAAGTTCAATTTATATACTTCAGTATAGTTTTTGAATATCTAAAAATTTATTTTAAAATATCAAACTAATGTAATCTAATTTAGCTTTGAAAATTAGTCAAATTGACTATTCAAAAGCGCAACATAGCAACTAAAAAGAAACGGATGAAATATATAATAATCCAATGAGATATAAAATGTGTAAAAAATAACATTTTAAAATTATTTTATGCCCAACGAAGAATTACTTTTCTCAGGTTTATAATTATTTCGAAGTCACTCGGTAACTTTGCTCATCGAAGAATTATTAACATCTAAGGATCCAGATTCCTCTTCTTTATTTTTTTCCTTCTAGATTTTAAATATTTTATCACTTCAATTGGAATGTATGAAATTGGAGTTTAAATTAAAATTATTTGATTATATATTTTACAAAAGATATTTGAAATAACATGCATGTTTTAATGTACTTAAATACAATTTAAAAAGTAAAAAGCGAGTTGAAAAACAAGTCATAAGTTATTATTCAAACTTAAAATACAATTTCAGGTTTGATTTGAAATTTTCATGGTCAAACACTGATTTTTATATAAAATAGAATTTTATTTTTTTAAAATGAATAACTTTATAATCAAACTGATAATAATTAATAAGTATCACTTGATGTACTCTAACCAATTTGCATAGTATTTGTTTAGACACTCTTATATAGAAATAGCTTTTCGATCTCTTTTTCTTATTACGATATTTTTAGAGTTAATGTTTAAAAAAATGAGAAGAAAAAAACCAAAATTTCCTAAGAAAAAAACTTAGTACCAAATTATTTGTCACAGAGATTTCTAGAGCACTTATTTAGAGGAAACTTTTTATTGGTATCAAGTTTATATTAAGTAAATTATTGAGATTCTTTTCATAATGTAAAATAAGGAAATTATTCAAAATTCAAAAAATAAAATTGGGACACTTTTTCATATTATCCTTTATTTAATGAGGTTGTTAATTACTTTATATTTTTTGATAGAACAGTTTGAAAATAATAAAAAGGATGATAATAAAGAAAATTAGCTTTTAATTTTTATTCTTAAATATTTTTTTTAAATGTGAACACTTTTAAAAGAATTAATTGTAAGGGTATTATAAGAAAAATGTAATTAATACTTTGTTAGGTGAACAACTAATGTGGAACAACTATTTTTAGTATAATAATCAATTAGTATTATGAAACAGAGAAAGTAAATTTCTTAATATGTTAAAATAGAAAGAGTATCAAATTTTGTGTTGATTAAACTATATCACATGAATGAGATCGAAAGAAATTAATAAATTTCCCCAAATATTCATGCTTAAGACATGAAGAGGAGCAAAAAACAAATAGACATTTACTTATTCAATATTAAAAACAAATACACACTCATCTATGTTTTATGACCATTCCTTTTTTACCTCAAAATAATTCATATAAATATAGAAGAAATCTCTTCTTCCACTTTTCATTTTCTTCCTCTTTCTTCACTACAATACAATATCCCATAAACCTCTAATTTTCTCTGAAAACACACTATTAGTATTTTACATTTTCAGTGATGCGCAAGTGCTTTAGCTTCACCGCAACAAAAAACCGGTGCCTGAAATCCAGTTTCAGCAGCCGAGGACTCCGATCTACTTTCACTGACCTCAAAGATGGTACCGTCATGCACTGCTGGGTACCCAAATCCAAAAAATCGACCCGACCCGACTTGGTTCTAATCCACGGATTCGGAGCCAATTCCATGTGGCAATGGAGCGAAACGGTTCGGATCCTCTCCCGTCACTTCAACGTCTACGTCCCGGACTTACTCTTCTTCGGCGACTCGTACACCACTCGGCCGGAACGGACCGAGTCGTTTCAGGCTCAGTGTGTGAAGCGAGTGATGGAGGAGAACTCGGTGACGAAGATGAGCGTTGTAGGGCTGAGCTACGGCGGATTTGTGGCGTATAATTTGGCGGCGCAATTTGGGGATTGTGTGGAGAAAGTGGTGATTTGCTGCGCGGGAGTTTGTTTGGAGGAGAAGGATTTGAAAGAAGGATTGTTTGCGGTGAGTAATGTGGAAGATGCGGCGAATATTTTGCTACCGCAGACGGCGGAGCAAATGAGAGAGCTTATGGGTTATACGTTTTTTAAAGCTCCGGCCAAAGTGTTGCCGTCTTGCTTGCTTACTGACTTCATTGATGTAAGTCCCATTTTTTCCAGTTTATTTACTTTCCTTTTTTATCCATTTAAAAAAAACCTTTCCTTTCACGTGATATGTAAAAAGTTCGCGAGGGTAAAAGATATTTTGAATATCTTTCATACGTCTAAAAGTTATTTTGATTCCTTAAATTATTTTAAAAATTAAAATTGACAAACAAATTGAAACGATAAGAGTGGTAATTATGGATAGTGTATACACGTTAATTTTACTTAGTTTTACTATTCACTCCGTCCAATAATAGTTGTTCACTATACTAAAACTAGTTGTGTTCATTATACTAAAACTAGTTGTTCAATAATATTTGCCTAATTTAAAAAATCAAGAGATAATTTATCATTTGTGTCTATTTTACCCTTGCTATTAAATATTATTTATCATCTAACACATTTCTTAAAATATTAAATTTAATAAAGTCAAAGGATAATATAGTACTCCCTCTGTATCTTTTTATATGCCATCCCTTTCTATAAATAGTTGGTGTAAGGATAATATAGTACTCCCTCCGTATCTTTTTATATGTCATCCCTTTTTATAAATAGTTGGTCCAAGGATAATATAGTACTCCCTCCGTATCTTTTTATATGTCATCCCTTTATATAAATAGTTAGTCTATAATACTTGTTATTTTATAAAATTAATGCATAAGTTACCATATTCTTCCAATTGTACCCTTGATAGAGTAGTTAATTAATCTTGAAAATATATAATTTGACCAACCTAGAAAAACTAATAAATAATTAATATTCATTGGAGTACATCATACATTGATTAATTACTCTCTCCATTTACTATCCTATAAAATCTTATTTTGAAAAAGAAATCTCAACAAACAAATTAAAAATAAAAGATGGAGAAAAAATAAAAAATAATCTTGAAAGTTGAAGTTTTAACAATTTTTTTAAAATCTTAGATCAATTGGTGAAAAAATTTGGCTCCAAAAATAAACTCAAAAATTTAAATAGTCATCCAAATGCATTTTAATTTTTGAATTCTAGCATATTCATCATTTATTGAAAAGTTGACTTAAGAAAACATTAAATAAGGATAAAGGGGTAAATTTACTTAATTTCTTAATGCAAGTGCAATCTAAAAAGATGACATATAAAAAGGAACGGAGGGAGTAATATTACCTTTATTATTTATTATTTTTTAGAGTGTGTGCCAGTCAATAGTGGACAACTATTGTCCAACTAACTAGTGTTAAATATTCAATCTACCTCCTGGTTGAGATAAATGTTGTCTGAATTGATCAGTATCACTCTACCAATGAACGAAAATTTTGAATTATAATATTTTATATATTTTTAAAATATATAAATTTTATTTTAAAAAGTTTATGATCTTTACGTAATTTGGTAGTAGTTCAACTGTATGTTGTAGAGAAGCAAAGACATTAAATGGGTTCTGACAGGCGGTTGAAGAAATAGATGTACCAATTTAATGTTACAATAACTATTTGAATTTTGATCTATTGCAATAAAAGAATTCTTAATCTATATAATAGATGAAATCTTATAATAAGAAAGGATTATTTCACATCCCGAATTTACATTTACAACATGAATAAATAAAGCAAATTATATGCTAGCGTAAAATATTAGTATGGAATAAAAACTTATTTTCTTATTTTAATAAGGGATAATTTAAAAGATATAATAGTAAATTAGATTCTGTTTGGACTTGCTTATTATAGATACTTTTAAGCATTTTAAAAATGTCTGGATAAGATTAAAAAAATAAATTAAAATTAAAATAATAAAAATAAATCAAAAAGTATCGAGGAAATTAAAGTGAATCAGCCATGCGTCAATTGATGAAATAATCTGCCCAGTAATAATTTAACAGACAAAAATAATTTTATAAAAAATCATTTATTTTATTTATATATTTCATGTGTTATTTTTACCATCTTTTATGAAATGTCATATAACTAAAATAATAATTTTTTAAAGGACAACTCGATGCCCCCAATGGAACGTTTCATGTGTTGTTTACCTAATCCAATATTTGTTAGATCATTGTTGAAATTTATTTGTATAAAAAAAGGGCATGATCTTCTTTGTCATGAAGAAGGTCTGAGTTAATTGTACAGGAACCTTAGAAGAAACTATTTATTTCCTCTTGTTTTTTCAAAAACATCGGCATGGTACATAAACAGACACTCAAATTTGGTTTTAGTTGACAAGTAAATACTTTAATTTTGAGTCTGCATATTTAGACATCTCAACTTATCTCCATGTCTCAGTTGGATACCCTAACTTATAAAAATTATCATATAAATACCTCTAAAATTTATGTATCACATCAGGTTACCACAAAATTTAGTGAGGACGAGTTAGAGTGCAAAAATTTGATATAAAAAAAACTCCCTTGTTTGTTTCTTCTTTTTCTGCTCCATATTATAATGAAATAGTAAATGAGTATTTTGGATGTTATATATGAGCAGGAAATGTTTACACAATATGTAGAGGAGAAGAAAGAATTGCTTCTTGCAATTACCAAAGACAGAAAGCTTTCTGATCTACCTAAGATCACTCAGGTTTTTTCCCATGTCCTTGTCTTCATTTTCACTTTCGTCTCTATTTTGTGCTGATCTTTAAGTTTTGCCCTTGAAGACAAATATTCGCGGGACAGAAGTTTATATTTTCATCATAATATCCCACAAATTATGTCCTCCACCCCCCTCTACTACATTTAGTACAACATTGATGAATAATTTTTCCTAATATTGCTCTTTGTTTTGCAGCCAACGTTAATAGTCTGGGGAGATCAAGACAAAATATTTCCTCTAGAATTAGGCCACAGATTGAAAAGGTTCATTTCCCCAACTGGGTTAGTTGAAATTTTGATTTCCACTTCTCATCTCTACTTTACTTGTTGAATCAATTCGTTATCGACATATTAAAATACATCTATCTACACATTTGGCCACTCGGCCAAAAAATATTTCATACATCTAAAATAATTTTTATACTGTGATAGAATCATGATTGATTGGGCTGGTGACTGACTTTGTGAATATGTTTTGGGCAGGCATTTAGGGGAGAATGCTCAGATGGTAGTCATTAAAAATGCAGGCCATGGTTTTCTTTATGAGAAACCAAGAGATTTCCATAAGCCTTTGAAAGCATTTCTCTTGGATTCCACAAAAAGTCCTCCTCAGGACCAAACATGATTCACTTGCTGCCTCCCATAATGTTACTTGGGAAAATTATCTATTTACCATAATGTATCATCTCATTTTTTGCTATTTAATTCTTGTATTGCATATTGAGAGCTACCACCATCCTAAGAAAAGTTTCAACTATTATAAAAGAATTTTAACAACTACAAGTAACCTGTATTGCTGCTATCAAATCTCAACTTCTTTCGGTGTTTGTAAAACAAAAGGTCATTCCAAGAGCTTGTTGAAAGGTTTTCAAGCACACAACTTTAACATGAATTGATTTTTTAAAAAGTTGTTAAAGTTGTGTGCTTGAAAACCTTTAGACAGATGGATTGTTGTGTTTCGACTCAATTAAATTTGGATCCAACCTGTCCATTTTCCACCTCTGAATTTAGCTATATTCGAATAGCACATTCACATCATGCAACAATAGCAGCAATTTTTTTACTGAAAATGAGAAGTACTCTGGGAGTGTTTATGTATGGAGGAAGAAAGTACAAAGCCAATAGGCATGAATCCCTGAACATTATATGAAAAACAAAGACTTTCCACAAGCTAACATGTCTCTGAGGAGCCAGCATCACAATGATTCACCGACGCCTCTTGAACTTCAACTAGTTCTGCAAACATGAAAAAGAGAAGGCGATTAACGTGACATGACAGGCTTCAATTGTCCAAGCTATATCAAGTTGCATATTGAGCATTTCAACAAGAATAGCAAAATCTTTTCCAGAAGCTCGCATGGTTAAAGACCTTTTAAAGAATCTATAGATTCAAGACTACTGATTTGGTCAATTTAGAGAAACTACATATTCAATAAGATGAAAAATATATTATACAGTTGTGAGTTCTTTTCATGACCCGATAATTAGTACACACTAGCGGTAAACATCTCCGCAATGAAAAGCTTCAAAAACAAAAATATAACAGTGATATTTAAGTTGAACCAACAGTTAGAAATCATACCTCTCCCTGGCGCTCATCACCCTTAGAATGCTCACCTGACAAAATGATCACATATCAACATCATTTCAATCAGTAACTATTTTACTTCTCTATGTTTAATTTCAATAGATCCTATTCGTTGGTATGGATTCAAAATCAGCTCTTAGTCTTCTCACATCATATATCCCTTTTAAGTCGGGATCAATATATTAAAGTCAACGGAAATTAATTTAATGGAACTATGCAGCATAAAAAGGCAAAATTAATTGTAAAAGCAACAGCTTTTCCCCTATTTACCAAATGTAACAGGCATTTGAACCTAGTTCATAATCATCCACAACCATAAGAAAGCGAATTAACTTAGAAAAGATTGAAGCATCCCATAAGAAGTACGTACCTCCCTCTTCAAGATCTGATGTCCACAAAGTGAGATTATCCCTTAGAAGCTGCATGATAAGGGTGCTGTCCTTGTAGGATTCTTCACTTAGGCTATCAAGTTCGGCAATAGCTTCATCAAATGCCTGCTTGGCCAAGTGGCATGCCCTGGTAGGAGGTGGATTAAACAAAAGAGAAACAAATTAGGTACGGGAAGTATCCTTAATAAAAGCAGATCACAAGTTAAATTACCTTCCAAAGGCACGATCACATGTACAAAGAAAAAGAAGAAATGTCAAATACTCAATACAACAACAACGACATACCCAGTGTAGTCCCACAAGTGGGGTCTGGAGAGGGTAGGATGTACCTAAACCTTACCCTTACCTTTATGGGTAGAGAGGTTGTGCCCGATAGACTCTCAGCTCAGAAGAAAAGATTTCAAAGCAGGAAGGTAAATATGTCAAATACTCATAGATTACCAAAATTATCCATTGACACTCTTTACACAAGATAAAATCCTCATTGCTCTTAAACTCTATGTGTAATTATATTTGAAAAAAGCAACAGGTCAATATCATCAAATGATCCACAATTTCACAGTTTGATGAGAAAACCATTTTCAAAAGTTCTCCAGTTAGTATCTCCAAGCTTGTTTCATTATGAAATGGGGAACAAGAAACAAGGGGTATACTTGACGGACAATGGTACGTTAACAGCTTTTTTCTAGTCATAACATTTTTAACTTCTGTCCATATGCTTGTTATCTAACCTCTCAGGTGAATTCAGAATCTCATAGTAGAAAACTGAGAAGTTCAACGCAAGTCCAAGTCTGATTGGATGAGTAGGAGCAAGATCTGAACTAGCGGTGGCAGTAGCAGCCTACAAAAATAGAGCAGTAACCCAAAATTAGGAATTAAGACATAAAACCAAATAAAATATAAAAATAATGTGCAATTATGAACAAAAAATATAGGAAACAATGCTGCAGATCTTTTATATAGACGTAGAAGAACATTTGATCCAAATTTGAAAGCGTTGAACAAAAGAAACCTCATAAGCTTTAAGTGACTGTTCAGACGCCTCTTTACGATCATCCCCTGCTTTGAACTCTGCTAAATAGCGATAGTAATCTCCCTTCCTGGGTGTGAAGTAAAAGGAGGTAAACTTTTAAGTTCATCAATCAATTTTTGGGGATAAAACAGGCTCACACAGAAAGCAAATATGTATTCATCTCCATCACAAATAAGAGAAGAAAACAAGTAGAAAGGTCAGCAACTTACATCTTATAGTAGAAGACAGTAGATTCTCCAGTAGTGGATGAAGGAACAAGGTGCTCATCTATCACTGCCAAAATGTCGCTGCATATTTTTGTAAGCTCGTCTTCAACCCTCTGTCTGTAAGTTTTTATTCTCTTAACATTCTGCTCATGACCCTTACTCTCCTCCTTTTGTTCAATCGAAGACAATATCCGCCATGAAGCCCTTCTTGCTCCAATTACATTCTTATAACCAACTGAGACCAAATTCCTCTCCTCAACAGTCAGTTCGACATCCATCTTAGCAATCGCCTTCATTGCTTCAACCATTTCTGGGACAACAAATAGAGAATGCACAATCACATTTATCAAACTTCAAGAAAACAGAATAGTAGTAGTAAATAAAAGATTGCACAAACTTATTAATTATGAATAGGGAAGCCTCAAGTCTTCTTTCATTTGTATTGCCTGCCTGTATGCACAACATCACTTTTTATTATGAATTTGAAAGCTTCAAGCCTTCTCTGATTCACACTTTTTGGCTCTATGCACAATAGTTCTTTTGCCTCTATAAGAAAGATTAGATAAGATAGACTTAAGACCAACGGGATCAAGCCAAATTACCCTTTTTATGCTCAAATGATCCTTCATCCACTCTTCAGTTTACGTTATAATGTTCATCCTAGATCATAATCAGAATGACTTTCATCTCTCAACATGACATCCGGTACCTTAAAACTTCGCCTTCTGTTAGATTACCATATATCAATCATAAGATGTGTTTCTAAATCATGAAATATTACCCCATTTTTTGGGCAAAATGATGGTGCATTCACACAGCTTCCACAGCATTTTCCACCGCAGTACTACATACAACCTAACAAATACATGTCCTGCTATGTAAAAAACTAGATTAACCTAGACAACAAATTATAAAGGCGGACATCTTTCCTCCAAGTCCACTTTAGTTGACATCTGTGCTCATAGATCATCTCAAATAAAAGCCAAATCATTCATCAACAGTTTTCCTGTTCACTAAACCTTGGTAAAAACTCTCTCAATTGATCCCAAAAGTAACCACTACTCCTAGATAAAATCATTCTCGTCAAAAGGGCTTTTTAATTCAGTCCATATCTAGTCTAGACAAAAACACTACGTGATTTCTTCCCATGTGTCCAAACTTCACACACTGAATTACCCGGTATCTGTGCTGGTGGATCCTATAAATTACGCATCAATTTTATACCCATCAATTAGTCGAGATGCACCGACTGAAAAAACCCATCTTTAATAGAACATCAAGAACTGTTCAAGGCAATTTCCAGTCTATTTTGTTAAAAAAGACAATCTAGCATAACAATCAGCAACTACATGCTAAAGGGGCACCCAGAAGAGATAAACAAAGCAAATAAGCAAAAAAGATCACAACTTTATGAAATCCCAAAAGAACAAAAATCTAGAGACAAAAACAAGAACTTCTCTTAAAAAATTTTGCAACTAAAAAAATTAATTAAACCCCAAAAGAACAAAATCTAGAGAAAAAAACAAAGAACACCCAGTATTATTTTCAAGATTTAGCAACCAAAAAAAATATTTAAAATTCACCCTTTTAAAATCAAAGAACTGACACTAAATTTCTACTGGAGCATCAACAAGAAAAATGAAAAAAATTTAAGATGAAAATGTATACCATCATATCTCTCAGCTTGCTCAGTCAGCCTAGCCAAGTAAACCTGTTTCTCTCTTTCCTTCTCCATTTCTGCTCTCTCTCTTCTCTCTCTGGGTATTTTCTCGTTGGATTGAATTATATGATGATTCTATATGTGAAGACTTTTACCTCTTCTTTGGACTATTCTTTTTCCCTTTTATTTGTCTAACAAAAAAAATGACTAAATTAAGGCCCTCTTTTAACTTATTAAAATATTACTTTTAATCGAACATTTCAATTCCAAATAAAGTTTTTCAATTAAAAATATTGTATTTAAAGTTTTTTAAACAAAACTCACGTGTATTTTCACTTATATATTAGATCGTTAAGTTAATCATAAAAACTATATCATCTCATTTAATTATACGTATCAACATCAAATAAAAAATATCTAAAATTTATGACTTATTAAGATAAGTGTATAAATAAATAACATATTTATTCTAGCTAACTTAGCTCTCTACCAGAAGAATGAGAATACACAACATATTTTTTTAATTTTGAATCGAAATGTAAAACTAGAACACATTTTAGAATTAATAATTAAAACAAGACCTAATTTACGTGTCAATACCTTAATAAGTTGAAAATATTAGTTCAACTATTAAATAATTAAGTTATTCACATAAAATATGTCATTTTTAAAGTTATATCATATATGCATTAACCTCAGATAAAATTACCTAGATTTATGACATATTAAAATGAATACATATAATAAAAAAATTTTACATACTTTATATAATTATAAATATTAATTTCACTACCTTATTAGACATACGAGAATATGCATAATATTTTTAAAATTAAGTGTATAATTAAAACACTTTTTTAGAATTAAAGTTTATAATAGGAACTTTTTTTTCTTTTTTAGATTATGCGGCATTTGGTAACTGCTTCCAAAGGGGATGTACTTGATACTACTGGTTTAGTGGGAACAGTGGGCGGTTAAAACTGCCTTGAATTTCCCGAATCGCCGGCGATCGAATCTGGACCGTTGATGATGAGGCTAGACAGAATCTTAGCCGTTGGATTGAGCGTGCAGAGCATGATGTTAACAGGAAGCTGTCGGTCACATGGCTGTCGGATTGACTAAGATTTTACTGTAAGGGGTCGTTTGGTAGGGAGTATTAGGAGAAATAATCCTTGTATTATGTGTGGTATTATTTAATACTCTGTTTGGTAGGATTTTGTGTCTATGTATAACTAATACATCATACATGGTATTATAGGATGTATTACTAATATCTTCCATTTGAAGGTATTAGTAATACATTGGATATAAAACCATGGGATAAGTCTATATAAAGACAAAAATATCCCTCAAATCATTTTAATTATTTTGTTTGTTTTCTTGATGTTATGTTTTATACTTGTACTAGTAAATTTATTTAAATAAATTAGCTTACAAATTATTTAGAGAGTATTGTTTGTTACTAAATAAATCCAATACAAATAGATGTGAATTGTTTAACATTTATTAATTAAAAAAAAAACAAATATATCACCCCATGATAAGACTACAATTAAGACTACAACTTACAATTTTTATGTGTAAATGTAGATGATTTATTCAATTTTACTATTGTTTACAGTGTTTTCGATTTTAAAAGTAGATAGTTTATCTTTTTAAAATTGAAAATTGACATTTTGTAAGTGATCAATTTACTAAGATGACAATTATTTATACTCAAATAATTTAAGTGAAAAAATAGCAAACATGACAACAAAATTGTTCTTCTCATAGCTAGTTAGAAGGCCATGAAAAAATAATATTGTTCGGTAATTATTTACCTTGACTCAATTACATAATAATTCAAGGGTATAATTGGAAAGAAGCTTTTTATAAAGTTTTAATCCAAACACAAGATGAGGTGGGAAACAATGAACCAAACACTTAATAAAAATAAACTATGCATTACTAATCCATGCACTACTAATCCCTGCATTACTAATCTCTGTGTTACTAATCCCTGCATTATTAATTTTTGTACCAAACGACCCCTAAATGTTTTGAAAATTGTCGGATGATTAAATTAAAAAAAACTAACGCAACAAAATTATTTTTAAAAATTTACTTTATATAAAATCTTTTCACTTTTTTTAAAATAAAAATAAATTATAGTTCAACGAAAATTTAACTAAAATGTTTTATATGGACTATCAGCAATTTTAAAACGGAAAAATGTTCAAAAATTTACAATAACATTTGTCATGGTTATATAAGTCTTTCTTAAAATCGGATCAAAATCAATAATTCAACTACAAAATCAGTTTATAAACTTATTAATATCGGATTATTAAATTATCTGTTAGTAAAAAGATTAAAATTTACAATTAACAACTTAACGATGCAGAATACATATTACTCAACTTTTTTATTAGACAAATCGTTTATACGTTAAGAATAATTATATTATGTATTTATGTTTATACCCTTTGTATATATATAAAAAAATAGTTTGGAATTTATATAAAGTTGTAACGTATGAGGGGTTCGGCTTAATTTGTCTGGAGTGTGTTTACTAGTTTTTTATTTTTTTCCATCGGAAAGTTTCACATTTGGGGTAAAATGCTCCCTGACAAAGGCGATTTCGTATTCAGAAAAACTCAATCAGAGATCTCTGATTTAAAATGAAGGAGTACTTACTATTCGACCACCAACCTTAATACGGTGTGTTTTCTAGTTATTATGGTGGTCTAGAAATATTGTTGTGTGCCTATTTTGGTGAGAATAATTAGGTACGTTGTCAGTTTGTTTTCTTTCGTTTACACAGCATAATGTTGATACTCATGAAGTAAATGTTTGTGATAAATGGTGTGATGTATTTTGAATATTTTTTTTTTTACTAGGCATTGTATTCATCTAAGATTTATTGCTACTGTGTTCTTATTTGACATAGAAGATAATGAATTTGAAATTCATATTTTTGGCCCTATTTGCTTCACATTAGCAGATTCAAAGATGAACCTTTTGAGTTTAACCTTTTCTTAATAGATATTGTTGATTAATAAATAATAAGTTGATCGATAACTGTTAGCAGTTAATATATTTAAAAATTGATAAGCAAAATGTTAAGGGTAAATATTCAACTGAATGGCACATCAAGGAAGATTTAAACTTTACATTTGGACATTTTTATTGCTCAATACGATACTTCAATTATTACATTATATTTACTTAGCATACAACATTACTATTGGCAAATATCAAAAAGTACATGCTAAAAATTTGATGTTAGCCTATCAAATCTCCCTAAAATAAAATTGTTTCTTATAAGATTAAAGTGATAGGATTTGAAATAATAAATCATAATGTAAATGAATTTGATTTAGCATATGTTTTGTCCTAATTGTATGCATATTACGTTATAATTAATTTGACCTAAGCACGATGAATTAATAATAGAAAGTGAGTGATAAAGAAGAACACTACAATTAGGAAAAAGGCACGTTCAAATTTACTCTAAAATCTTGTGAAATGGTTCAATTTGTTTTTTGTTAATTGCTGGGTCAACTATAATATTGTTATTATAGAATTGATCTAAATATATTTTTATTCATTAAGGGTGGAAGTTTTTCAATATATAGACCTTTTTT
Organism: Solanum appendiculatum; assembly: GCA_018342035.1. Taxonomy (NCBI): domain Eukaryota; kingdom Viridiplantae; phylum Streptophyta; class Magnoliopsida; order Solanales; family Solanaceae; genus Solanum; species Solanum appendiculatum. Next base: position 48,492 of record JAGDQO010000097.1, read on the forward strand.
ATGAGGAAAAAAGGTCAAAGTTATCACTGAACTATGTGAAATCGTCCAAATTTACCCCTTAAAAATGCTTTGTTGTTAGTGCAAGAGATATATTTAGACCTCTTTTTAATTGTTTAGAATGCTGGAACTGTCTTAACTGCAAGTGTATCCGCTATTCGATTCCATCCTAAATTCCATCAATTTCGAAGTGTGTATCTCTTCTTTGCTTTTAAGTGGCAAGGAGAGTGACAAAAGGTATACTTTCTTTTCTGCGTTGTCGTCTCATCAATGAACGTAGATTAATTGTCAAGTCTATCCTTTTGTGTTTGTCTATCCGTATCCTATTCTTCAGTTACATAACAATAAAATAAAATATAATAGTAAACTTTAATGAATTGATAGATTAACAAAGAATGTATATAAGATAAATAACATCCAATGACAGTAATTTTTTCGAAAAGGTCTCCTAATAAATCTTGTCCAAAAACTAAATCAAAAGTCAAAACTAATCTTTATCTCCTCAGTCCTCACATGCACTTCTTCAGCAATCAGCACTAGTGCTTCTAAAGTACTTTGTTCTTAAAGTTATGTATCACGTTAGCACCAATGGTTTGTTGCACTTGAGCGGAGATAGTCTTTCTGTCTTTATGAGGTAAGGATAAATCTATATATACTCTATTTTTTTCAGATTCAACTTATGAGATATTACACTGAAAATCTGAAATGTCGTTGTTGTTGATGTTGTCACCAATGGTATAGCATCAAAGTTCATGGGCGAATTAGAATCATGGCATTCAAGACACATGAATCTTACGTAGCATATTACAAATCAGTTCGAGTGTATTTCACACAAATTGACACGTAGGACACGTGTATTTACTTGTTCAGCTTTATACAAATTTAAGTGTCTACTTGTACACGCCCAAAATTGGTGATTAACATAGACGACTTCAATTAAAATAAGTTAAAAAGCATATTTATATATTATGTATTTTCAAAAACTATGACCAAACACATATTGAAATTTCAATCAAAGTCTGATTACCCAAAAATATTTGAGAATCTATAGCGAAACGCTAGCTTAAATGATGTAACACAGCTTGTAGATTCCAAAAGCAAAATCCGGAAAAGAAGCAAGTTGATAGGCAAAAATTGAATGATGAAGAACAAGTTGATTGAATAGAAGCATGATGGTCCCAACTAACATTCAATGATGGACTTGACCATTTCTCCCAAATTAGTTAAGACCAACGTGGTAGGTTGGCCCAGTAAAGTCATCGATTAGTATGTGTTTGGTTGCCAACCAAATAAGTCTTTCCACGACTGCTTTGTCAACATCAACTTTTCCCTATAAACATCTTTCAATTCTTCTATTAAGCGCGATCTCGTTTGATACCTGATAATCGTTTCAAAATAAAATTGATGATTAACTCTATTCATGTTTGATTTAAGATATTACTAACATATTCAAGATAAATTTTACACTAAAATAATGAGATTAACAATTTCGTATAGAAGTTGGAATTGTTAGTCTCATCATTGTACCAAATGATCCTTGAAGGTTGTTTTTCCTATATGCTTTGTTAGTTTGCAACTCATCTCATTATCCTTATTTTCTTTTAATAATTTGACGCAAATAGAGAAAAGAAATGTGAATTTTACCTTTAATCGTTTTATCCAAAAGCTTAAATTGCTAGAGATTTGGTATTCTTAATTTAAATAAACACTTGCAATGTTTTTCCTTACTACAAGGTTCCTAGTCCGAGTAATGCTAAATTTCTTCATAACGTCATTTAATTTTAAATAGTTTGTGACTGTTATTAAAAAATGTTATTATAAAAAAACATGTAATATCAAATCATGAAGATCGCTTCCAAAGAAACTTGAATATTAGTGAAATATTATTATAGAGAAGTGTAATTATTTATAAAAAAATAAAAAAAACTTGATAGTCCATATGGGAATGTGGACTACCAAATCATGCCCTATTGTGACACCTATTTAAATATTGGAATATGCCTTAATGATTAATGATTAACAATGGTTGTAATGAGATTACTGTCTTAGTAGATGATACAAAGAAGGATAGTGACATTGAGTCACTATTTGAATAAATGATGCGAAAAAGGATAGTAATATTGATTCACGAGAAGCACAATAAATTCTTGAAATAGCGAAAGCTATCGTGAAAAAAGTTGAAAGAGATAAAATAATTAAATTAAATCTAGCTCTCGAACAAATGAGAACATAGTTTTATGTTATGTAAACTGCTATAAGCTGTTGAAAATTTACTTACTGATCTGAGTAAAATTTATTTAATATTCGGTACATGTCCTAATCAAAACTATAGTAACTGCGATAATAATTGTTGAGTGGATAATTCTTCATTTTTTCAACCTTTATACTAGTATATTATTTTTCCACACTTGGCTAGGACCTCAATTCAAGAAAAATAGGCCAAGTTTTGACAAATTTATTCTTCTCATAGAAAAGTTTTTAAAATAAAAATTTGAAAGTTAAGGAATTGGAATTGGAATTGGTTAGATATCAAATCAAGCATGTGATAATAATAATAATAACAACAACCAACCAGGTTGTCGTGAAGAGGTAAGTAATTCATCATTCTAAATCAGAGGACTCCCGTTTGAGTTCTCCTAGTTACAAAATCACCTTTGTTAGAGATTAATTTACCCCAAAATGTAAAACTTCTCAACACAAATTTAGATTTAACCGAGTTCCAATTCAGGTATCAAACATAGGAGCAAATCATAATACAAAATGGTGTCTTTGTACATTAACTTAAAAGTTGAGGGAGAATTTTCCACTTAAGAGAAAAGGTCAACCTTCTAGAAGACCAAAATGAGAAGTGGGTCAATTCTACTAAAATTGAAGAAGAGAGTACTTATTCCAATACACCAAGACTTCCTTTTTTTAATTGATAAATCTACAATTTATATTTATGTAACTTTCAAGAATTAAAAAGTACTATACTAGACTAATCAAATTAAAGCTGTGATCTAAATTTTTCATCACACTCGTACAAATATTTAAACGAGAAAATGATCCTTAATGTAGTGGTTGAACTATTTTAGATCTTTTATATATACAAGTATCTGAAATAGAGTGTAGGGAGAAAATAATTATTTTAGTTCTTCATACATATTATCTAATCGAAAAAAGTAATTATTCTAATTCTTCATATAATTTCGAGTAATTAAAATAGTCCTTAATAAATATATAATAAAAAAATATTTTAGTCTTAAACCGTAAAAGTAACAGCGCAAGTAAAAATAGGCCTTAAATTCAACCAATAACTCATGTGAGTCGTATAAAAGCACAAAAAATGATAGTGAACCAAAAAAATCATATTTCAAAACGTAATAATATAACAAAAAGGAAATGTAATATTTGACTCGAAAAAGTGACAATTTGGGATATCAAGTACTATTATTATGAACTTCATTTCTAAACAACCGTGTGCATTTACAAAGCCCCTTCCATCAAACGCTGACTAGATCAAATGTGTATTGTTGGGTTCTTTTTGCATATCTCAACTATTCCACCGTCAACTATTCCACCGTACACGTTACTGGTGAGAGGTAGCATGCATAGTACTGGATATTAGGCGAGCATCACAAACACTTGGCATCTTACAGCATTGTTTACTACGAACTAACACGATCACATTGTGAAGCAAGACGAGGACAGCGAGCAACAACTACCGTGCATATAATTACATGAATCATCACTGCTTCATTTAAGCTCAATTCATGTCATCATCATCACAATAGTTTTTTTTTACAGGACACGCCTTAACTATTCGAGTTCATGATATCGAGGGGTTGGACTGCCCAGAAAAGTGAAGAAGGATTTTGCTTCAGAAGGAGGGAGGTTGGGGTCAAGCTTTTCAGGTTTGGTTTAGTGTGAAATCAAAGATAAAGACAGCCTTATTCATGATTAAGATGCATACACTTCTTTTTCATATTTTCTTTGATAAGGACCTCATTTTTTTAATACTATGGTGCAAAGTCAAAAGTGCATAGTTAGTGTGTCAATAATTCAAAAGTGACGCAGAAAAGCAACAACCACTTTGAGGCAGAACTCAGAACTTTGTTTAATTCAACAACTTATAAAGTTAAAGCATTTCATGCTCACCATTTCTTAGGACCAACCGAACTCTTCCTGGATTGCGTATTGTTTTCCAGCATTTCTTCAAAACAGAATTAATCTCTTCTGCACTTTTTCTCATTAGTGCCTCTGCATGCAGAGAGTTTAGAAATAGAAAGCAAAAACATGTGTTCTGAGTTTCGATGAGTTACCTGAATTTTGTTCACAAAGGATCTCAAGTCACATTAGCATACAAAAGGAACTAGACAGTGTCTTGATTTAATTAAATAAACACGGATCTGAATTCAAAAGCTCAGCCTATTAGTTAAAGCTATATACAATGTGGGTACATTATTTCTCTGACAGTGAGAAAAAAAATTCTAATCTACATTACATCAAATTGAAGCCGATCGTTTCAAAAGCTTGATATTGCATAGCGCTGCACCAATCAGATAATACCAACACCAATTATGGTGGCTAAAACAATTATAAAAGAGCACTATGATTTTAGATATCGGTCATCAAAGCAATTAGTGAATTGAACTTACTGGTTCCACCCGGCTAGCGCTAGACTCTCCAAATGAGACAGACGCTAAAGACTTAGAAGCCCATGCCTTGGCGTTCATAGCTCCTTCCTGCAAGTTGCGTCTTTTGCAAGGCTCCTTCAGTGAATTACATAATTGTACAGCTCGGTTCAAATATAGCAGAGGAAGCTCCCACAAGCTTCTTATTCTTATATGTAAAATGCAACCTCCCAAGCCAATTTGAGCAATCTTACGTAAAGCTGGAAATATCATATAAAGCACTTTCATTAGCACAAATGCAGTGGCCAAGGCCAAATATGTCTCTTGCTGAAGAAGGTTTTCAGGAGATCTGGCCCAGGAGAATGGACAGTTTTCCTGGTCACTTCCATGAAGTTTCAAAAGATTTGAGGAGCATCCCATTTTGCCAAGAGAAGTAGCATCCACCGAAGCACTATGAAAACCTGTATCATATTTAAAAGAGGCTTAAGATAAAGAGGCAACTTAAGCAAGAGTCTTCCCATATTAGTGGATGTCACCCAAGAAACAATTTTGGAATACTTTGATAGCAGTAGAAAAGTCATCAGCAGGGACAAGAAGATCTGAACGATGACTGAACATAATAAGCTGCATTCCTAAAAGAATAAATGGACATCATACTTTACAATTCTGATGTAACATGCATTAGCTCGAAACCTACTTGGAGCTAGAAAATAAAGTTAACCGCATACGCGCATGTATATCAAATAGATTAGACAGGCAATTTATCACTCTTCAACAATTTGAAGTGTAGTACCCAAAGAGGGAAATGGAAGTTCTGCAAAGAAAAGGCGAGGCATAGAAAATGTAAAAATGCATGTGCATTATGCAAAACCACCTTAGCAAAAACGAAAAAGTTAACAACAATGTCAATTCATTCTTACTTTCAAAACTCTCAGGATCCATTAGGCAATTTTCTCTTTTTGGAGAATTTGGGGAGTTGAATTGGGTAAGGTTACTTAATCTATACAGATTTTGTTTTTAGGGGCACTGAGTTCAAACACCATAATACAATCTAACAGACACGCTTACCAGTAGTGCCACCATAGAATTCCATCACTGAATCAAGGGAGCGAGAGCCATGATACCGCATGCGCATTGTTGAGTTTAGAAGGAAGAGAGTAGGAAACCCATGAACTCCATACTTTGAGAGAGTGCTGAAAAGACATTCTTAGTTGTCAGCACAATATAGAGAAGGCAATACGCCGTATAACATTAATTTCACACTAACCTTGGTTTAACAGCTGACTCTTCAATTGCGAAGTGGGGAATTGAAGGATACAAAGAAGACATGATGGAAAATTTTGGCCTAAAACTTCTAGAGAAAGGACACCAGGATGCATAGAAAAGCAAAGCAACATAATCATGCGTATTCCGGTGAATCATATTTAGCGCCCTCTGCAATGACAGCTCATCTCCCTTCAAAATAAAACGCAGTACCATTAGAATTCCTCAAGAAAATAAAAATGAAAAACAGAATCAATTTTCTGTGGGTGAGGGTAAGGATGGGTGTTAGAACAAACTTATGTATGTTGTCCTCACATCATAAGAAGACGGGGAAAAAATCAAATGGAGATGGAGGAGGCAGCAATTCCAAAAAGAATTCAGATATTTCAACATATGACACAGGGTGTACCCACTGTTAATGCACATTCAACAGCCAAAGTAATTCAACTTGGTGTGCACTAACTTACCCTACATGTAGAATTTGATAATTGCAAGTCATCGACCTTGTAATGTCTTGACACGATACTTATGTACTCTTACATCTAAAAAGGTTCCATATTGTAACCCTAGATTCATGGGGAGCGGTATATAGATTAAAAAAATGTACTATTTGAATAATTGCAAGGTAACGGTACATAGATTTAAAAAATGTATTATTTGAATAATTGCAAGGTAACGGTACAAAGATTAAAAAAACGTACTACTTGAATAATTGCAAGGTAAGGGCATGAGCAACTTTGCTCTTCATTTTTTTTTTCTTTTTCTTGTTTCACCAGTACAAATTGTATTTATTGCTTCTCGTTTGGGCATCCTAGGGAAAAAGCATGATGATGCAATGGTGTGGGATCCTCCTGCAGTGAATGAATGAAGACCTAAGCCCCACATGTGTCATGTATCTTTCACTTAGTACGAATACTCTGGGAAAAATTAATGACCTAGAGAAGCTCTTACTTATCGTTGGTTCTCATCTCTAAGCAAGCGGCCATGACACATTAACATTGCAGATGCTCGGTTGAGCAGAACCTTGAACAAAAAGAGCATACAAATGTACAAATATATTTAGCAGGATAACCACATCAACCACCAATACTACATAAAACCAACTTAAAACCAGGTGAAGGACAAGGCTGACGCCAACATGGCTATACAAAATAAATGATCAACGCATTTTGATTTGGCTAGCCCAAGGTGCCACGAAACTAACACATATCCACAGACTCTGCATTCCAAATATTTAGTTTCTCAAAGCAGTACGGTTATTTAAAAAAACTAGTATATTCATTCTACAACGAATAAGATTTAGCTACACAAACCAACACATTTGAACTAGCAACAACTATTGAAAAGCATTTGAAGCTCAGACACACAACCCAATGCAGCTTTCACTTTTTCTTCGAGATTGACAAATAAACATAACAGAAGCTCAAAAAACAGCTAATTTTCAGTTTGTTACATGTATGACTTGAATATTCAAACATGAAACCAGGAGGATTCACTATGTCTCATCTAAAATCTCAAACTCATCAGAACAAGTCCGGTATAGGCCTTCTATCCTACTCTTGCTTCTTCATATGCTGATCCTCCACATGGTCCAATTAGTCAAAATTCCTTGCTCTAAACAGAACTTTAAAAATATGCAACAAAGTCACAAATATTTCAAAATTCTAGACTAGTTATCTCCAAGACAATTTTCACTCTCTAAAAGCAGGCAAATCATCCAAAAATAATGTCACAAAAAATCTTACTTATTACTTTGCCATAATTCAACTCAAAAAGACAAGAATGATCAACACCTATTCAGTACAGCTCCAAATAAACAAAAACTTTAACTGCATCTGCCAATTCGCACCCCACAAGTTAATCATTTTACCTTTTCACCTTCCTAACAAGGCAAAACACCCAAAATATAACAGATTCAAAACAAAAAGGTGAAAATATCGCACAACACACAACACAATATAAAATTGTATATACCTGAATAACTTCAGCCACATAAGAAGATTGGATCCCATCTAATGGACAAGTCAAATCTTGAAACCCCATAAAAACCGAATCTTTAACGGATTTCAAGGGGCAAACTGAACGAACCGACACACTAACAGTCTCTGGCGACGCCATCCCTTCAAAGAGCATCAATAAAACCACAAACCCAGCTGCGAAAGCACTTAAAAGACCCATTTTTCCAAGAACTAAAAGATTTCTCTGTTCTTATAAAATTGGATCAGAAAATTTCCGAAACCCACCAAGAGAAACCCTAGATCGACAAATCGGCGGTGGCGGTGGCGGCGGCGGCGGCGGAAAAGAGAGCCCAGCGCATGTTAGCGTTAAGGCTCCAGATTTTTGTTTGAGAGGAGAATATAGTAGTAGTAGAGATAGAATTTCTCTTCTTTTTTTTATTTTTTATTAAATGTTAAAATAAAAACAGTGTTTTTTTTTTGGCTTTGTTGGAACATCAAAATCCACTCTGTATAATGGACCAGTGTGTTTGTGTGGTTGTACTTTTTGCTCATTTTGTTATACTTTATTAGATTAATATTATTATTACTATTATTAAAGATAATTTTTGGAAACTGTTTTACCAGAATCCACACGTGCTATATCAAATGTAGAGTCTGTCTGCGACCAAAAAAAAATGTAGAGTCTGTCCATAAAATTATCAAAATGGTTGTTAATATATGGGTTTTGGTCATAGAGTAGTAATATATAAGGACAACAATAATATATCAACTAAAATTTCACTAAATGGAGTCTAAAAAATATAAAGGGTATACAGACTTTATTAACTCAAATCAAAATTCATAACTCTAACTTGAAAGAGTCATGAGAACACATTTGAGGCAAGGGTAAAATTTAAAGAAAATTGTAATTTTATGGTTGAGTAAATTTTATATGAAATTAAACTAGATATTTTTTGTTGTGGTTAGTTGGTTATGCATTAAAAATATTGAACCTCTCAACTTCTTTTTGACAATAAAATACTAATTATGATTTAATAAATTTTTATTTTGAGAAATCTTTTATATTTATAACAATAATGTATTCAGTGAAAAATTATTGGTGGGGCTTGGAGAGGTGGTGTGTACGCAACTTTATCGGATAGAAAAATTGTTTATGATAGAAGCTCGACACAAATAAAGCATAACAAAACAAGAAGAAAAAGAGAAAACAAATACAAAATACCAAGTAGTACTAATAAATAATTCAATAATTGAAGAAAAAAAGTGCTAGTAAAAAAGTAGAAGAAAAAAAAAATACACCACTGATAAGGGAAATTATATTGCACGACTTTCTATAGCCTTCTACTCTAATTCTTGACCTTCATATCCTCCGGTCCACTCTAATCTTTGACTTTTCTAATGATATCTCTCCTAATTTGCATATACATCCATCTTGATCGACTAACACTCCGCCTCATACAACATAGCTGATCTAACAATTACTTTGTAAAACTTACCTTTAAAACTAGGTGAAATATTCTTATCATATAAGGCATAATACGAGCTTTCATTTCATTCACTCCGCTTCTATACGATGTGTGACAACCTCTAACATCTCCATAAAACCCCTGTAGGAACTTTGTCGTATGTTTTTTCGAGGTCAATAAATACAATATGTATGTTCTTCTTTCTCTCTATATACTGCTCCACCACTTTCCTCGTGAGATGAATGACTTCATTAGCTAAACGTCCGGCATGAATCCAAATTGATTCTCAGTAATAGATACATTCCTCCTCACACTCATCTTCATTACCTTCTTTCAAATTTTCATAGTGTGACTTTACATCTTGATACGCTATAGTTATTACAATTTTTTATATAATCCTTATTCTTGTACAATGAGATAATTGTACTCCACCTCAATTCTTCGAGCATCTTTGACTATCTTATAATAATATTTAGACTCGTAATCATTACTAATATTTTTGTTTTATTTGAGTTCTTTTAGACATGATTTTAAATCAGTAATTTGGATCATTAATTTGAAATTGAAATTTGTTTGACATGCAATTTGAATTTGTTATGTTTATTTTTCTAATAAACACAAAAATCTCATAATTTGTGAAAAATATCAAAACTTCCCTACTGTTATACAATCTTACCGAATGAGCAAGTCATAATTCATAAATAAGATATCGAAATATCCTAAATCAATGCATTAGTAAATCATATATCTCTATGTTACTTTTATAAATAAATGTTAGTGATTACATATTATTACTAACTTTCAAATTCACATATATGTTTACAACAATCTGTTGGTCTAGAAAATCAACGATAGTAATAATTACTTATTCTTTAATTATAATTATTTTTTTCAAATGATATGAATAAACAATTCACGTCGAGTATTTTTTTTGTAAAATATAAATTTACAGTATTTTTTTATAAAAAAAAAATGAACTCACAACTTAGAATTTGAAGTCCTACTTTTTAAATATTTGAGATTTCAAATTATAATTTGAAACTAAAATTAAAACTATTATTTATATTTGTAAACAAAAGATAATTTCAAATCAAACAAATAATATCATATACCTAATAATTCTAACACTAACCACATTCTAAATTCCATGAATCTTTTGCAAAAAACCAAAACAAAAAAGGAAGCATATATATTACCTGCTCAATCATGAGATCATAGAGTTGAAAACAGAATGAAGAGACAATTTAAAAGTCAAATTCAAAAAATAAGAAATGTTACACAGCTAATTATTGGCCTACAAGACTATGATTGGTAGTTGACATCAATGATGAGCACAACAAGTTGCTTGAGCTATATTATTATTAATTTATTGAATTTTTAGCAATCAAAAACATATGCCATATTTAAAATTAATGGGGTAAAATTAGTGTAATCTTATATATTATAAATACATGAGTACTATTTTTAAGTTTGTTTTTTTTTCCATTTGTATATAAAATATGAATTTAACTAGTTGAACTCTGCAGAACTCGTTCTAACAAAACAAGAAACTTATCTTGAAATAAGAGTCGCATTCCAAAATCGAAAGTTCCGTCCCAAAACTTTGTCAACTTGGAGGACACCTTTAATTTCTCTATGCTACACAAAAATAGATATGCCAAACACAAGCACATGCAAAATACAAATATCTTTTTCGAACTGAATTTCATGTACTATTTTTTTTCTGTCCATACATTAACTAATTAAAAGAAGTTGATAAAAGTGTTGAAACTAGATATGCAATTACGTGTTTAGATAGAAGTTGATATAATCAACATCGTTTTGATAGGTAATGTTCATATAGAATCACATTATTTGGTAAGCTGCATTACCTAAACAACTAGTGTGCTTGCCTGTCTAATAAGTCATATCAGTAAACAAAAGGCAAAAATAGAAAACATAACACAGAGCTGCAAAAACCAACTTCTACCAGAAAACTTAAAACTGCACAAAGTAGTAAAGAGTAACAGAATCATTTGAAAGAAGAATCTCAATGAGATACAGGTAGGGGGAGGATATCATTGTCATCTCTGCAAACTGATCTCAAAATAGCTTCTTCATCCATCCTCCATCATGCTGCTGCTAACCGATCAAAGTTGCTTCTTCATTCTCCCATCCACAACTCAATTCGGACACAGATTCAGCAACTACCTAATAATCTAATAACGAGGAAATGTTTTGGTCCTACTGATGGATCCTGATCCTACAATATCCTGTATAACAGATACTTGGGACTACATTGATTAAAAAAAAATGACTAAAGAAGATAAAAATCTCTTTATCTTCTCTAAAACACAGTTGATGGTTTGACTTATTTCAGTCAAAGAATAGGGAAGGTTACCTGCTAACTTAACTAACATCAATCTGGAGTTTCTAATTATTTTTCAGTTTTGGATGAATCAGTACCTCCCTTTGACCTAATCCACTGTCTGAAATCTATGTTCAACGACAAGAGCTACATAAAGCTAAACTGCCCTGCGGTACTCCCACTGCAGGTTGGACACATGGCACCAATTGAACCTGCTTCTAACTGGTTAGAATCTTGATAAAACAGATTTCTGCACCAAACGCATACCATAGTCACCTGATTCCTGCCAGCTAAATTTGGCATTAAATTGTCTTTTCCAAGCCAAAATGATGAATTAAACCCTTGTTCTATATCCACATCGTAAGGTAAAACTCTAGGCTCTTCTTGAAGAGAATTTGAACTTTGTGTGCTCATGAAACTATATTCCACTGGTCCACTTCTGTCTGAGCTCAACCCATCAAAGCCAGTGTTGCCGTCATACTTCTCATTCTCTCCAAAGAGATTGGGAACCTGTCCAAAATAGCATGTTAAGAAATATATGATAAGTTGTCAAATATAATGGGTCATAAATTCACAACAATCTTCATAACTAAAAAAATATCTGCAAGTCTTTTCTGATCGTTTCTAATAGGAAAATGGGTTAATTAAGAGTATCTGCAAAGAGAATTGCAACTACTACTTAACTAATATGCTATAGCATTTTTCTTCAAATTGCATGGCAGAATGATATATTTCTCAAACTAAAATAGTCACAGACACACACATATTATATATATACAGAAAGAAAAATAGTCCAATATATTGCATTGCATACCTTATCTGACAAAACATCATAAGTCTGGAAACAATTAGATGACTGCGCTAATGAGGTTGAATTGTCTGCTGAGCCACCTTGCATGACATTTTCTACACCCGCTCTCCAAATGCTTCCAGCCATGACATCCTCATTAGGTTTGGCATCTCCACAACCAAAACTAGTAATGATCTTCTTTCCAGAGTTATCAACTTCATCTAATTTGTGTTCATTCCACAATTGACTATGAAAAACTGTGTTGAAGTTACTTCCAAAATCCCCTGTTTTTCCCTTGAAAGACGAATCACTTAAATCAATCCCTACTTCTCCATGTTTATCGGTCTCCAATCTTTTCTGGAGATTATCCTGAACTCCATACGTTTCCTCCATGCCAAGTTGGAAAGTTGTGCAGTTCAAATTTGCACCTAGATCCACATGAGAATTGCCGAAAACAACATTTAGATCATGATGTCTAGGGTTTTCAAGACCATCAAATTTAGATTCTTTCAAAGAGTCGTTATAGCTACTGTGCATGGTATATTCCTTGGTAGAAGCTTCTGGTACATTGGTTGTAGAAAACAATGTACTTGCAGACATTTGCAGATCATCACCTTCCAGTGTGCTTTGGTAAACTTTGGTATCGTGATCTTCTGATAATGATGCCCTTGCATTCGTGGCCGGAAAAAGTGGGCAGAATGCAAGACTCTTTTCCTTCTCTATGTAGTCACTGGCAGCAACTTTTTGCAGAGCATGATTGTTACTAGAAGTAAATCCCACTATATTACTACTAACACTCTGCAGCTCACTAATCTTGGAATCATCTGCACTTGTTTTCAAATCATCAAAAATCAGAGATTCAACCTCACCGTTCTTGTCACATGCCGGAGAAAGCAGACTACTCTCATCACCTTTCTGCTGTCCAAGATCCTCTAGAACGCGAGCAGAAACATCTATCGCATCTCTTTCAGCTGTATTTACATGTTTATCTGGATGTGGAACAAATGAATAACTGTCCTCCTTCATAATCAGCTTATTGTCATTTGAATCAACAAGACTGCCACACTCCTCAATTTCCATATTAGAGATCATGCTACTCGGTTTATGCTCACCTATGCAACCAGAAAGAACTCCTACATAATCTACGGTTGATCCTTCCTCGTCACAAGATAGGGTACCTGTGCTGCTCTTTAAATCTCTGTTTCCTTTAGATGTTTCTGCCAGAAAGGATACACCATTCAGATCATCAATGTTCTTCCCTGAGTGATCTTCAGTATGTGGAATTTGTCTGGCTTTTATCAAACTATTCCCACCCGGCAGACTGGCATTACTGCATAAAGCAGTTGTTGACTCAGTATCCACAGATCTACCACTCTCTACTTTGCTATCATCCACTGTAGGGAAAAATTTGCCATCTTCCACACTAACACCACATGAATCAACAATGCCATTTGAACAAAGTAAACCTTCCTGTTCAGGTTCTTCTATGTTGGAGCAGACAATTACTTTGCTTATATCCACACATGTTTTTTCATTCGATGAAATAGGGGAACGGTTCACAGAACTCCCTTCCTGGTTATGACAACCCTTATTGGTTCCTTCAGCTGCAATATCAGCAAACAGTGAGTCACGTGGTGTTCCACAATAATTATTATCATTGTTATTAAATGTAACCGCTTCAAAACTTAAACACAAAGTAGTTTTATTAGAGGTAGTATCCATAGCCTCACCCAGACCTTCTAGTTTATCGTCAGTATCCATGTGATCCTCCTCCTGGATTTTACCAAGAGGTGCAGGATTTTCACCAGCATCCGTAATTACACCAGCATTTTCTGACAAGTTCATCGACAAAACAACTGAATCCGGCTTAATGGGCTCCCTTAGCATGGCTCCGCTAGACACCACAGGTTCAACGCCCCCACCCAATTTGATTGGAAACGATCCATCCACATTTTTACCTGCTTCTTAACATGGTTCCCAACATGACCATTGTACCGATGCTTTTCTTCAAATGTCTTATGGCAGAATTGACATTCAAATTTTCCGTCTCTAATTATTACCCCATGAGTAATGGATTGACCACCATTTCTAGATCTCCTTCTCTGATGAGAAAATAACTGGTGCTGCAATAAATCATCCTTATTATTAAAGGTAACATTGCATTTGTCACAGTGCAAAAGATCTCCTACTTGGACCTCCGATAGTTCTCCAAAATTCACTAGAACTTGCAACTCCCCATGACCAACAGCAGGGGATGAGTTGTGAAAAAGAGAGCTTTCCTTTTTGCCACCATCTTGAATTCTGAGATCTGAAGTCTGAAACATATTGATGAATCAAAGCTCCATGTAAAGGAAAAATAAAGCAGGACGAGAGAAAAAAGTATATTTTTAAAAAAAGGTTAAGCTTACACTAACCAAAGCACATGCATTGGTGATCTCAACAGTTCCATAGCCATTCGCATATGTCGGAAGATTTTCATTCCTTTCACCATGAAGAAAGAGCAAATACGAAGAGATTTCCTTGCATGTGCCAAATTGCCGTCCATTAGGGCTGAGAAATTCAAATGTCTTACGTCATCTAATTTGAACGCATATAAGAGAGAGAGAGGAGTAAACAAATATCACAATAATAATACAAAATAATGTGTAAACTGTTGGATAAGCTTGGGTTTTGTTCAAGCTACAAATGCCAGCAATTGCAAATTATGATAACAAGATGAACATATTAGAGAAAATGAAGGGAGAAGGCTGGAAAAGTAACCTTAAGATGTTATTAATCTATTAACACAATGCAGGTTTTGGGGGGGGGAGGGTAATGGTGCAGGACCCAAGAGAGGTGAAGAAAGAGATAGTCTCATACTATGAAAGATTGTACACAGAAACTGAGGAATGGAGAACACAACTTGACATGGAGAATTGTCCCAGGATCAATGCTGAGGATAATCTTCTATTGATGGCTCCGTTTGATTCCCAAGAAGCTTTTGAAAGCATCAAAGCATGAGCTGGAGATAAAGCCCCGGACCTGTTGGTTATTCTATGGAGTTCTTCAAACAATGCTGGGAAACAATCAAAGTGGACCTGGTAGATACAATGCAGAATTTTCATGAGAAAGGTTTTTTTGAAAAAAGCCTGAATGTTACATTCGTGGCGTTGATTCCAAAAAAAGTGGGAGTGGTGGAGTTAAATGATTGCAGACCTATAAGCTTGATTGGGGGAGTGTACAAGATCATAGCTAAGTTATTAGCAGAGAGATTAAAGAAAGTAATCCATGGTTTAGTTGGCAGACAACAAATGACATTCATCAAAGGGAGACAAATAATGGATGCAATCTTAATTGCAATTGAGTGTGTAGATTCTAGACAGAACAACAAGAAACCAGGAATTATGTGCAAGCTGGACATTCAGAAGGCATATGACCACTTGAATTGGAATTTTCTGCTAAAGCTAACGGAGAAGATGGGGTTTGCATTTAGGTGGATCAAGTGGATAGAGCATTGCATTAGCACAGTCAAATTTTCAGTGCGTGCTAATAAACAGGGAACCAAATGGATTATTTTCATCCCAGAGAGGTTTGAGACAGGGTGATCCCTTGTCTCCATTTTTGTTCATAGTGGCAATGGAGGGCATGAGCAATCCACTTAATAGAGCAAGAGGGAAAAGGTGGATTAGAGGTTTCCAGTTGAGTGACATAAACAGTTTAGAAGTAACACACTTACAGTATGCAGATGACACCTTAGTATTTTGTGAAGCAAAAGAGGAACAAGTTCTGATACTGAGGGTCATCTTTATAATTTTTGAATCAGTCTCTGGGTTACTTATAAACTGGGGGAAGAGTTTTATATATCCTATCAACACAGTCAATGAGAAAGATGCTCTAGCAAGCAAATTAGGAGGAAGAGTAGGGGAGCTTCCAACTACATATCTTGGAATGCCTTTGGGTAAAAGTAAGTTCGCAACAATTTGGAACGGGGTGGTGGAAAAATGTACAAAGAGGCTTACAAATTGGAAAAGTCAACACCTCTCTAGGGGAGGCAGACTAACCCTAGTAAACAGTGTATTAGACACATTGCCTTCCTACTTGATGTCCATTTTCCCAATGCCAGCTAGTGGTAGCAAGAAAATAGATGTCCTGAGAAGGAACTTTTTATGGCAGGGGAATGAAGATAAGAAGTATCACCTAGTTAAGTGGGAGGAGCTGTTAGTGAACAAGAAAGCAGGAGGTCTAAGTATCAGGAATATGAAAAAAGCATAATCAAAGCCTGATGATGAAATGGTTGTGGAAATTTGCTACTGAAGAAGGAATGTTGTGGAAAGAAGCCATTCTTGCAAAGTATGGTATGGAAGATAATTGGATGACTAAGAATGTCACAACACCCTATGGATGTTCAGTCTGGAGAGCTATTAGGAATCTTTGGCCAATGATGCAGATCAGAACTAAGGTGAGGATAGGAAATGGGCAGAAACCCTCATTTTGACATGACAAGTGGGCAGGACTTTTAACAATGAAACAACAACATCCAGAGCTATACACTCTAAGCTAGCAACAACAAGCCACAGTTGCCATGATGTGGACTGGACAAGGATGGAATCTATATCTAATGAGATATCTGAATGATTGGGATATTGGGAGAATAACAGAGTTCTATAACTCAGTAGCAAATTTCAACAATCTGACTGAAGAAGCGGACAGACTAGAATGGAATAGAAACAGTAAGGGAATTTTTTCTGTCAGGGAACTAAATGTAGGAGTGGTGAAGGAAAGAGATTGGCCTTGGAAGATGATATGGAAACCAAAAATTCCCTACAAAGTTAACTGTTTCATCTGGCGTTTGGCCAAAGAAGCAGTGTTAACTCGTGATAATCTGAACAAAAGGGGTCACCAACAAACTGCTGAGGGTTTTTTATTTGGGGAACAAGCTGAGACAATCAGCCATCTTTTTTTGCACTGCAAATGGACAGACCAGCTTTGGAGGATGTTCATCAATCTGAAAGGGATTAGTTGGGTGAAACCTGGAAGCATTGCAGATGTTCTAAGATGCTGGAATATGGATGGTAATGTGAGCAAGAAGGAAGAAAGATGGAAGATTGTCCCGGCATGCATTTGCTGGTCAATTTGGATTGAGAGGAACAAAAGGTACTTTGAAGTGACTCAGAACAACATTCAGAATCTTAAAATGAATTGTTTAGGCCTTTTTTACTTTTCGTGTGAGCAAAAACCATTAGCTCAAACAGAAGATATTTTGTTTTAAACTTTTTGTAAGGCACAGAATTGAATTACATGTTGTAAGTTGTAATACTTTTTAAGGGGAACTACACTTTGGTTGTAGTATACCTGCGGATATATAGAAGTAAAGTTACCATTATAAAAAAAAAGACCGTGAAAGGCAGCGTATTTTATCTATTTCCATATACGCATCGCATACATATTTAACGTGGTTTCAAGCTGGTTTTCTAGGTAATTTTTTGGCTTTCAAGGAATAAAAAGAGATAGAGAAAGTTGTGTCATGGCAGTGAACAGATCCAAGTAACTTATGGTAAACTTTCTTTCAAAGGAAACCAACATTATCTTGAAATGACCCGAAAAGAAAACAGACTTGTAACACAGCATTTAAGACATCACGTAAAATTACATATTAAGATTTTTAATCAATATAAATATAGGTGAAGCAAAAAGGGGAAAAGAATAAGAGGTATGTATTTATATGTGAAAGATGTATATGTTAAATTAATGAGAGATAGTTTAATAAATACAAATTTTTGGTAAGGATGCTTTTGTCTCGAATAAGTAAATTTTATGGTTCTATTTTTTGCAAGAAGCTGAAATTTGTAACTTCTCCACAACACCAGAAAACTACTTCTTCTGCTTCTCAAAAGCACTTCTCATTTTTTGCCAAATATCTCCAATCTCCAAAGAGTGTATTTTCTTTCAGAGTGAAAAAAAATGCTTTTAACTTGTCAAAAGCTTGATCATATAGGCTATAAATGTCCTTGAGGACATCAAAGAGACCAAACTGAACAAAATTATTATGGAAAAGGAGAAAAGCAAAGTTACACACACACACACACACATATATATACATACATATTTATATATATATATATTCGAGCCACATCCTAGATGGGGGATATGGGCACTAAGAGCACTAAACGATGTACTCAGCCTATATGGATAGACTTCTTGTTTAAAATTGAGAGCTAAACAAAACTAAACAGAACATAAAGTGCACCACTTAGACCACCAACAAAGATGTATGCCTACAGCCTTAGTAGAAAAGAAAGTTATCTGAGCTTATTGGCAAATGATTAATGCAGGCTTGTTATAAGAAGGGAAAATAATTAATAATCCAAAAGTGAAGATAAATACACAATGATCTACCTGCTGATAAGACAAATATTTCCTCTTATTTGCAGGGATGGAATTTACATTGTCTTTTCTTACATACGTATAAGAAGGAAAAATTTGTGTGTTTCAGAATCACTAATAAGGCCTACAAGCTCCTTCATCTATGTTATGACAAACTTCGAATACACATTCTATTCGAATATTATTGTAAGGACAAAGTCTACCAATAATTTTATCTGTAATGATCTCCCTTTGGGATATAAAATCCTTACTTACCAAAAGAATTCTACAAATAATTTCATTTTTCAAACCTGTACACAAAATAGTACCATGAACCCTTTTCAAAGCAAATATTCCCTCTGTTACATTTTACGAGTCTTACTTTCCTTTTTAGTTTGCTTCGTGAAGTACATCAACTTTCTAGATTTAGTAATTTTTGAATTCCAACACAATCACTTTACCCTTAATGGCACTTCCTTATAGAATACTGCATGTTTAAAACACAAGATTCAAAGGGCACTTTTCATATGTTATACACACCTTTAATATAAGACCACGAGATTCAAAAATCTTCTCTACATTCTTTAAACTTCGAGCCTAGGCAAACCTAGACAATGAAATGAGGGAGTAACTTCTATAAAGTTTCAATAGACACAAGTGAAGAAGTCTTAGGCATACACAAATGACAAACCTATGAATTGTATCACCAAGAAAAATATTATTCCGATAAATGTGAAAAAGAATGGCCTTGGAAATTGATATGTAGGACTAAATTACCAACCAAAGTAGCTTGTTTTGGATGGCTTGCTACCCTCAGGCTGCAGAAGAGAGGATTTATTCTTTGCAACAGGTGCTTTTATGTCAGAATGCTAGCGAATCGGTGGATTACTTGCTACTCCAGTAGCTTTTCATGGCAGATTTGGTCTATATTTTTATGCATTTTTGGAGTTCATTGGGTAATGCCATCAAACTTTAGAGAGCTACTCATACTTGGCAAACATAAAGAATTGTCAGGAGACATAAGAAGCTTTTGAGGACAGTCCCCTTGTTCATAGCATGGACTATATAGCTAGAAAGGAATAAAAGATGCTTTGGTGGGAAGAGGGAATGCGTAGCTGTTATAAAATTTACATGTATTCATAATTTATTGTTTTGGAATAGCGGGTCTTTTGCGATTGATGTGTTGGATTTTCTGGACTTGCTAGAGTCTTGTCATGTAATTTGGACAAAGTCCAGTTTGTGTGATCTTTTCAGACCATCTTGTGACCAAGGGCATGACCCTAGATAGAAAGGATATGGAGGTCAACAATTGGAGTAGAAGATTAGTAGGTAGTCAAGCATTGTCTATTTCCCCTCATCAGTTTTGCTATTATTACTCATATGCTATCTTTTCCTTCAATTCTTTTATTACTTATTGTTTCCTCTGCTTTGATTATCGTATTATGTGTTGTTACTACTATTCTCTTCTCCATTATGTTTCAGCATGGCTGCTTCACTACTATATTTTCCTTTCCATACTTGTTTTTATTAAGCTTTACTTAAGTTGAGGGTTTATCGGAAACAATCTCCCTACCTTCACAAGTAGGGGAAAGGTTATGTACACACCACCCCCTCTCCAAAGGATAACACTAGGTATGTTGTTCTTGTTGTTATCAAAATAAATAAATATGATAGGAAACAAAACACTAGCTGTATAACTCAAACCCCCCAATGAAAGAGTCACTGCCAAATCACTTCATTTATTTCATTATCATCTATGTTAGGATTTGATGAGAATCATTCCCCTAGAGACATCAAGATCCAGTTGCCTACCATAAATGATTAAAAAAAAACAACTATGCATCAATCCTAAATTAGTTAAATTCAGCTCTATGAATCCTCTGTATTCATTGCTTTCTGTTCAAGTGCATTGCTCAATATTTATGGTTAAACTTTAAAGCTAAATTAGAGTTCTCTAATACCCTAACCAAAAAACACTCTTGACAAGAAAATCAATAAAGGTAACAATAAACAATAAGAGAAACAACAGCATTTCTAAAAACCTTATGTAGCGTCGACAATGCAACCATGCACGGCCTTCTTTCCTCTTAATAGAAAGCAAAAGCTTCCAACTTTTTGGCAGCATACTCCCGAACTCATCTGCATCCACAATCCTCCTCTTCTTTCGTGTACTCCCCCATTGCCCATTCAATCTCCCCAGAAACACTAACAACTCCTCTGCAGTCCCCAACCCCTCTGTCCTTCGCCTCAGTTCTAGGCCAAACGGATCCACCAATGCTCCTAGAACCGCCAAATCCACTAGCATACCATCCTTATTCATGATCTCCTTATCGCTATCATCCACATTTTGATAAACTACAATGTCCTTCACTACTTCATCCACCTTAACCTCAGCCACCCCGCCACCATTCTCATTCTTCCTCGGCCGACCTCGTTTCCTTTTTAGCCCAATTGAACCCACATTGGCCAATTCAGGCACGGGAACAGGCACATGCGAGGGCACAGATAAGGAATCGGAATAATCAACCCGGATAGGTACCAAATCGGTAGGGTTCTTTTGGGTACCCGAACCGAATAGCTGTTTAAGAAGGGTAACGATTTGGGAACTCTCCGAATTTGATGGGCCATTGATAGGAGATGGATTCTGAAGAGGGTGAGGAGAATTACGGAGGTGAGGTGTACGGCTACGGATGGCTGAGGAGGAAGCAGCGGCAGCGGCAGCGGCGGGGGCAAGGCGGAGACGAGAATAGGTTTGTTTGCGGGACCCAGCGGATTCATTGAAAACGGAACGGTCGATTTTAGGGATAATGACATCGTCATCCCGGCAAGGGTTGAAAGCGGCGGTGGAACAGAGGGAGAGGGAGTAAAGCTCCGATTGAGAAAGGAGGCGGAGATCAACGGTTGAGATTGATTCTGCTTGAAGTGCGCCGTCAGCGACGGTGGCGGAAGAAGAATCGACGGTAACGGAAGCCATGAAAAAGAATTGTATAAGTTTTGGGAGGGAAGATGGATTTGTTTTTACTTTTCAAGGAATTTTTAACTGTTGCTTGGTTTTGTGAACTTCTTTCTATTGGAAGAGAAGAAAGAAGAAGAAGCAGAGCGAGAATGATAGGTTATAAGCCTGTTTTATTTGGTTTAGTATATAGTAAGTAATTAGATTATAATCTGGTATCACGTAACTCTCTCCACTAAAAAAAATTAGTACTCACATTTTCCTTTTTTATTGTTGTCGAGATTTTTAACTAGCACTCACATTTTCCTTTTTTATTTTTATTAAAATTTGAACCTAAAAACTCAAAATTATCAATTTATTTCATTTATCATAAGTAAATATGCAAAAATTGATATAAATGATATTGGTATTGAATTATCAGGTTAACAAATTTTAAATGGTTTTGTAAGTTTTTTTGGAAAAACTACTTAATTAGATATACATTCATATCATATTTACTAATTCAATCTATGCTTTTAAATAATTACTTATAATTTCACTATTTATTAATTATGTACCATATTTGGATTCAGATACATTGAGATGCATAACTCCTTTAAAATAGTCCAAAGTAGAGTTCTATCTACTTAACTATTTCCCTAAAATAAAGTTCTATCATTTAATTATTATCCTAAAATAGAATCCTACCACTTAATTATTTCCCTAATATAGAGTCTTACCCACTTAATTATCTTTCTAATTTATTTTTTTCATTCCAAATTAGCTCAGTGTCTCCCCTAATTTTTCTCCTCCCATGTTCTGACTTCAGTGGGGGTATGCAAAAATCGAACCGACTAATAAATCGAATAAAAAAAATGTTATTGGTTTATTGCTATTAGGTTAATGGGTTAACGAATTTTTAATGATTTTGTTTTTTTTTTAAATCGGGTTATCGATTCAATTTTAATTTTTAATATTGGGTAAATTGATAACCCACAAAGACTGTAGTAATTTATTACTTTATTCCTATTTAATATTAAATATTAATCCAGTACCTTACTGGATATTGTCTTTACCCTTTAGACTTCAATTCACATTTCATGGTGAATTTGAGTTCAAAACTTCACATTATACAAAACATCAAAACCTAAAGTAAGAACCATATTCCTCTTAATTTCTCTTTGTGTTACACTTGTATAGTAATTTTCATGTTAGTTTATTACTATTTCTATTTTATGAGCATTTGTAAAGTTATATTATTGTTTTTGTCGCGTCAAATTGTTGGAGAAGTCATATATTTGTTTTATAAGCATTTTCTTATTAGTTAAATAAAAAATTGAACCATTAAGAACCAGGACCATCTCAACAAGTTTGGGGGCCTAAAACCGAACTTCATAAAGAGGTCTTTTTTTTTAGTTGTCATATATAAATTGAATAACTATAACATACTCAATGTAATCCTACAAGTGAAGCCTCGAGAAGGTGGAATGCACGTAAATCTTATGAAGTAAGAATGTAAACAATGAAAAATTTTAATGAAAAAAATATAATATAAAGTTAGAATAGTAAAATCTAACTCAAAAATTTAAAAAGCTTATATAATGATATTGAAATAGTTGCGCTTAATTTGATAAGTTGATATAATGATATTAAAATAGTATTAATTTTGGTGGGGTGCTTGAAATTTAAAGAATACACCAAAAATTAAATTTTGCATAAGACAAAAAGGTTTTATCCTTTGGTAGACTTTAGAATATTTTCAATAACGAGAGAAAAAAATAGAAATGGAATTAAAAAAGGTAAATATAAGAATAATAATATGAGTTCATGATAATCATCAAATTATAAATAAGAGCCCGTTTGGATTGATTTGAAAAAAAATAGCTTTTAAGTCAAAAAATAAAAAGTAGAGAAAGGATACTTTTGGTTTTTAACTTATTTTAAGTCACTTTTTAAAACTTATTTTAAGTTATTTTTAACTTTGTCAAATACTCTCAAAAGCTAAAAATGACTTAAAAGTTGATTTGATCAACTTTTAAGAATCAACTTTTAAGCCAGTCCAAACAAGCTCTAAAAGTCAATAAAATAGGTATAAATGATACTACAATTAACTAGACACTACTCCCTCAATTTCAAATTAATTGAATTGTTGAGGTGTTTCACACATTTTAAGAAAAGAAGATTAAGACATAAATTAGGCATAGTTTTCCATTTTTACCCTTATTAATTATTGTCAAATTTATGATTAAAATAACTAAACATTAATTATATAACAAATTCCAATACTAACTAATGAAGGATAAAATTGGAAGAATGTTCTAAAAGTAGTTTTGAAGATTGAACAATTAAGTTAATTTGAAAAATGAAAAATATCTCAACAATTCAATTAATTTGAAATGAATGGAGTATTTTATTTCTCAATGATTACAACAATCTCCACATTAAATAAAGTAAACAGTTGGTTATATACTTATATAGGAAAATTTGGGGCCTTAAAAAACTCGAAAGTGATTGCTTTAGTTATCTTATGATTGAAACGGTTCCGTCAAGAACCAAAATCCATAAATTGGAAATCGATAAATAATATTTTATTGATTTAGTTTAAGATTTAGGATCTTTAAAACAAAACGCGAACTGTAACTACCATTTGCCTACCATAAATGATTACATTTTGATAAACTACAATGTCCTTCACTACCTCAGCCACTCTGTCATTCTCACTACATCTCACAATTGAACCCACATTGGGCCAATTCGAGCACGGGCACAGATAAGGTATCAGAATAATCAACCCGAAGAGGTACCTAATTGGTTGTGTTCTTACTTTGTGTACCCGAATAGCTGTTTAATAAGGGTAACGACTTCAGAACTCTCCGAATTTGCTGTGTCATTGTTAGGAGATGGATTCTCAACAGGGTGAGGGGTACGGCTACGGATGGAGGAGGCAGGGGGAGCAAAGGGGATACGGGAATAGGTTTGTCTGCGGGACGCAGCGGATTCATTGAAAACGGAACGGTCGATTTTAGGGAGAATGACATCGTCGTCCCGGCAAGGATTGTAATCGGTGGTGGAACAGAGGGAGAGAGAGTAAAGTTCAGATTGAGAAAGGAGGCGGAGATCAACTATTGGGATTGATTTTGCTTGAAGTGCGCCGTCAGCGACGGTGGCGGAAGAAGAATCGTCGGTAATGGAAGCCATGAAAAAGAATGGTATAAGTTTTGGGAGGGAAGGAGAATTTTTAACTGTTGTTTGGTTTTGTGAACTTTCTTTCTATTGGAAGATGAAGAAAGAATAGTGAGGTAATAGGTTATAAGTTTATGTTTTTATATTAGTCATTAGATTATGATAATATGATATCATGTAACTTTGTCTATTAAAAGATTGATACTCACATTTCTCTTTTAGAATATCTTTTATTAAGATTTGAATCTAAAAACTCAAGGTTGTCAATTTACTTTCTTTTTTTTTTACACAATGTAGATATGTAAAAAAATTCATAGGAATATATTTTATTAAGATTTGAACCTAAAAATTCAAGATTGTCAATTTACTTTATTGAACACAATGTAAATATGTAAAACATCCATACTCACATTTCTTTTTTGGAATATCTTTTATTAAGATTCGAACCTAAAAATTCAAGATTGTCAATTTACTTTATTGAACATAATGTTGATAAGTAAAAAATTCATACTCACATTACTCTTTTGGAATATCTTTTATTAAGATTTGAATCTAAAAATTCAAGATTGTCAATTTACTTTATTGAAAACAATGTAGATATGCAAAAATTAATGGTTATAATAAAATCTTACTAAATTAATATAGATAAGACCATGAATACATCAAAATCATTGTATTTTACTAAATTATGTATCATATTTATTGAATTCATTCAAAGATATTCCGACCTACGGCATCTGACCATCAGATGTCGTAGGTCGTCTTCTAACATTACCGACATTTCGGGTTTTTATAAATTTCACATAAGATAAAAGCTCTTTTCATCATCAGAAACAACCAGATTTCCGACCTCTTGCATTGCATTACCATAACGAAAAGAAAAAAGAATGAAAAATAAAAAAATTATGCATAAAGTACAATGTATGTATATGATTCATTTTAATATACTTTTTTGTTAAATGATTCATTGTAAAATAAATTCAAGATTTCAATGATTCATTGTAAAAATATATTCATTATACATAATGTTCATTGTTTCTTAATAATCAAATATTATTCATTATATCTTTACCAAAAATATTCAATGTATAATAGTGAGAGAATAAACTATATAGGCAACATAAGAAAATTTTTGAAACCATATCCAAAAGTGACTTCTCATTTAAAAGGTATCACAAAATCAACAATGACATATCAAATACGTAAAGCATTATGTGAGTACAAAAGAAATCATTTCATATGTACTCAAAAAGATTTGCAGTCGTGGCAACATTGAAACTTTTGGATGCAATAAAAAAAATTAAAGATGAGTTTCAACTAGATTTAAATTTTAACAAAAAACAAAACACAATAAATTCATCTTTCACTAAATTGTCTTAGATATATTTGTATTTTAAAAGAATTATTAATTTATTATATTAATGCGATCATATATTTATATAGGGGTCTTCTTAAAATATATTATATTATCGAAAAGAGTAATTTTTTTCATTGGCCTAGGTCGGGATCGGAGGAAAATATTATCTTAGAGAGATTATTAATGTACCAAGTAATTTGGTGAGGTTTTACTGTATATATGAACAAATGAGAACAAGAGAAAGCAAAAATAAATAAATTAGAAGAGCATTTTTTTACCGGTTAAATAGAAAATCTAATTGTTAAGGACCAAAAATTGATAACTAGTATACAATTTTTTGGTTATCGATTTAGCATATTTACAACACAGACAAACCGAATCGATAATACATAGAATCGGACTTAACCAACCAATAAGCACCCAAAACCACTAAGCCATACCCTTGAATTCAAACTCATTTTAATTGTCATTTTACTTTCTTTTTTTACGTCTATTAAAAAAATAATATTCGAAAACAGTCTCTTTACCTCAACTAGGTAATGATAAGATTTGTGTACACTCTACACTCCCCAAACCTAACTTGTGAAATTTTACTATGTATGTTGTTGTATTTATAAGTTTCAACACTTTTATTCAAATACATAATTGCTTGTTTGTAGGTAAAAATCTATTTCAGTGTCAAAAAATATCTCTCAACACTCAATGCATATCAACTATGTTTAATTGGCTAACCTAAACATGCTCTTACACTATTAGCGTTTTTTTTAATTGATTTCTCTCATTGTGTTTGTTATATTCATTGGAATACGATTAAATGTGGATTAATGTCGAAAAATTTCAGATTAACAGGTAAAACTCCCTCTAGCAAAGACGATATCATATCAAGAGATCATTGATTAGAAATAAGAATAAATACATCAAATCCCCCCTCCCCCCACCCCCCCACCCCCACCCTCCGAACTTGGCAGCAAAACTTACTTTAGCATTTTAACTACACGGGCGTTTAAATAACCCCCTTAAGAATTTCAAGTGAATTAAATACCACCTTAAGAGGTGATGTGGCAAAGTGAGTGCACTCACTAGCCTAAAAACGCGTGAATTTTTTTTTAAAAAAATGAAATTTATAAAATGATACATATGACCTGTTTTTATAGGCCAATATATAATTAGTATTTTAAATATTATTTTCTTGATATGTTAATTCTTTTAAAATATGCGAATTTTCTTATTGGCCCACAAAAACTTTTACTCTTTTCTTTTTCTCTCTTTATTTTGTTGTCTTCCCTAATATATATTCATGGGAGCTCAAGCTACACTTTCATGGCAAGATTTTTCTAAGTTATTAGATTTGCAACACACACACCACCCATAAATCATAGTGCTTCATAACTGAATCGTTTATTGATGATATGGATTGACAGTTTGCAAAGAAAAATTTTCAATTGAAATTTCATAGTTGGTGATTTGAAGAAAATTTCATTTCTTTACCACATCACAAATTAACCCTACAATTTTTGATACATTGAAAGGTTAAATAATTTTTTGAGAAATGATTCTAAAACCCATTTGGAAAAAAACCCTTTACGCCATTTTCTTAGTTTACAAGAAAATCAATGAAATCGTTTTCTTCCTTTTTCCTGATGTGAGACTCAGATTTGTAAAGAGATCGACAAAGGAGAGGTGACTGCGCCATGATCGTAAAATCACTGGTGCATGCGAAATAGAGCCGTAAAATCACTTCTTCCTTTAAAAATTTGAATGGTGAAGAGGAAAACATTGAGCAAGGCTGAAAATGGTGACCTTGAAGGAAGAAGAAAGGAGTGTGGTGGGGTGGTGGGGGGGGGCAGTGCGGGGGGCGGGGGAGGAGAAACAAAAATGGGTCCAATTTTGATTTTAGAAAATGTATGTTTAATTAATTTATTAGTGTAAATTAATATTAAAAAGTATTAAAGAAAAATGGTGAATAAACAAAAAGAAATAAATAAAATTAATGACGTGGGGCTGACATGACTATGATGTGGCGCTTACATAGTTATGATGTGGCAGGTGAGAGTGGTATTATAATCTCAGAGTGGTATTTAATTCATTTCAAAGTTTTTAAAGGGATGTTTAAACGCTCATGTAGTTTAAGTGCTAAAATAAATTGTCCGACCAAGTTCAAGGAATTTTTTATGTCTTTTCTCTAGAAATAATGGAATACTTATTGCTCCATCATAACTCTTGTTAGTATACAATAAACATATCACTTGTAAGATTAGTCAATCTTATTCATAAACCGAAGATAAACATTTAATTTTTGATAAGATAACATTTATTCAAAGTTTGCCACATCCATTATTGTGGTATCTTTTTTTAAAAAAAACTTTCAAGGTCAGAAGTCAGAAGTGTTGTCCATGAGACAAATCTTGTTAAACTTAAAGTTTTGCCATAAAAAGAATCGATTCAAAAAGTTAAGATCATTTTTAAGTAAGATCATTTTTAAGATCAATCTTGTAAAGAGATAAGTATTCAAAACACCCCTAAACTTGGTGTGAATTATTACTTTAGTCCTTCAACTATTGACAGCCTTAAAAACACTCATCTACTTGATTAAGTGAATTTAAAAACACCCCTCTTATGCCACACGACGTCCACCTATGCGTATATGTGGAATTTTTTTTTTCTTACCTCACCCCATCCCCTACCCAGGTACTCCAACTCCACCACCCACCCCACCCCCCCTCACCCCCTAAAATTTTTTAACTTTTTATCCAACACCACCGAGTACTCCTCCCCCCCCCCCTCAAAAAAAAATTACTTTTAAAATAAAATATTTTTTTTCTTATCCCACCCCCTACCTCCCCAACTCCCCGCCAAAAAAAAATGTTTAAAAGAATTTATTTAGGGAGTGGATGGGTAGTGATGTGTGAGATTGGGGTACTGGGTAGAAGATGGGTGGGGTGATGAGAAAAATTAAATTCTTAAATAGAAAAAAAGTTCTTTTATCTTCTTAAATTGCTAAATTCTTATCATTTAATTATTTAAATATTTTTTCTATTACATATATCTATGTGTACTCCACGTTAGCAGAAACTTCCACATATATGCACATGTGGCATAAGAGGGGTGTTTTTAAATTCACTTGATCAAGTAGATGGGTGTTTTTAAGACTGTTAATAGTTGGGGGACTAAAGTAATAATTCACGCCAAGTTTAGGGGTGTTTTCAATACTTATCCCATCTTGTAAATCCAGTTTAAAGGGGAAATGTCATTGGGCCCAATTATAGAGCACAAACATATGGGCTGCCTCTTCCAAATTTTTTCTTTCCAAAGCCTCAATTCTTAAGCCCATTGACCTGTTAATTCTGAGTGTGCCTTCTTGAAGAATTCTAGGGCCCAAACCCCTCCTTCTTACATTTGAGGCTTCTACTTCTAATTCGGATAGCAGAGGCGAAGCAAGAATTTGAAGTTTATAGGTTTTGATTTTATTTTTTATAAAGTTATTTAGTTCTAAAATGACAATTTGTATTTAATAAGTGAATCTTTAAGACAAATATAAATTTTGAACTAGAACTACTAAGTTCGATCGAACTTGTAACTAACATTCTAACTCCGTCATGCGGTAGGATTTCCCCTCTTATCCATGGTAGATTAATCAATGTATGTATTAGCAAAATTCGAAAGGATAGCCATATTAAACATAATCAACTAAGAAATCAGTTCACGAAAAGGTCTACCATTAATTAAAAAGTAAGTAGAAAATAAAATTAAAAAGAGGTACTCCTAAGTCCTAATATATCTTTCAATTAGTAGTTGACCTAAAAAAACAATTGTGTAATTTTCTCATTTAAGTATAAATACAAGTTGTTAAGCCAGTGAAGAAAGATCCTCTCTTTTTCTTCCTTTTAAGGAAATTTAAAATTTAAAAATGTAAAGATAGAAAGAAATTGAGACAAATTAACATTTACTATATATATATATATATAAACAATTTAACCTTGTATAATTTTAAAATAAAATGAACCCCTTTTTAGACCCTTTAGCTCTGTTCGGGCGTTGTAATAATATCTTAGTGGAACACTACTTTGATTTTTATTTTATTGTATTGTATTTTCACATTTTAATTTTTAGACTGCATGTTTGCCTAAAATTTGTACTATTTTCATTTTAATTTATTTATCTGGTTTGACTTGACACAAAGTTTAAGAAAGTAAAAAGAATTTTGAAATTTATTATCTTAAATTAAAGATATGTAGAATATACCAAAAATGCATTTAAATCTTATTCTTTTAAGGAAAAATCATATGAAAAGTTAAATAAAGAGTTGCTCAAAAGGAAATTAAAAAGACATTCTTTTACGAACGAATTAAAAATGAAAGGTATAAACATAGTTTATATAATATTAATAAGTCAATGTCATAAATTGTATTAATTAAATAGGCGTGTAAGATATATCATTAATTAGATTGTATAAATCGGTTATGTAGCAATTTAAATACTTGAAGCCTTCTTTGAATGTCTTATTAAATCTCTCATAATCCCACATGGGCTGTAATAATGAATTACGCCTACTCTATAACATTTCACATTTACTCAACGATGGTTAGCCGTTGGTTCAACACATCGAACCTATATAATTTACTCATAACTATAAGATTTTCACGTTCATTTTTGAGAGCCTAGATAAATTACTCAAAACTATATGATTTTCTCGTTCATTTTTGAGGTCTTCTCTTAGTACCAAATCAAATAATTACTTTGGGGTCGATTATTTTTTATTCACGTTGAAAAGTCTCACTTTGAACGATAAAGTGCTCCCTACAAGAATGATTTCATATACGGAAAGTGTTAAATATACCTCTCGTTGTACTTTGAATCCAAATATATCTTTACTATTAATTATACTTTAACACAAATTTACACTTAATTTTAATGATGAAACACGTGTCAAGCTCAAGATCAAATGATTCATCCCCAATTTTCAATACCCGATTCCTTCACATTCACTCATTTAGTAGTTCCATGGACCTACTAAGAAATTATAGGTTACATTTTGTATGCTTTAATGTTATACTACATACTAATTACCAAACTTTTAGTTAATTGCACCTTTTAGTGACCCAATTGGATGGTATGGAGTGAGAGTCAATTAGGCTAATTGTGTAATGAGTTCATAAAGTTCCTAAAGTTGGGCCAGGCCTTTGAAGGGTTGCTAATCTAATCAGTTCACCAAATGTCCGAACTAATTATCTTTTTTTAAAAAAAAAAATTCAAAAATGACTATAGTTTGAGATTAATTAGAGATTTATAGTTATAGTTTACTTAATTATGATTTATAGCTACATATTAGAAGGAGGAGAGAGACCAGCGAGATTGAGAGAGGCCAGTGAGATATGAGAGAGAGACAAGAGAGAGGTTGAATATATGTTGTATTCATTGTATCAAGTTGTATCATCAATACAATTAATTTATATCAATAGATACAATTGAATCAAAAACTAGGCGAGCGAGATCTAGAAGAGAAAGATTGAATACATGTTGAATTCATTATATCAAATTGTATCATATCTACCCAAACTATCATACTCTTTATATTAAAACACACTTCAGTACTGAGTTGACAAATATTTATTTTCAATCGATAACTAACGCGTCTAGATCAACTCATGTCCCCCTTTATTGTATTGTAGCATGCATTTTCAAAGTCTTTCTTTTCGTACCAAGTCAAACAATGGTAGCAATTTGTGAAACATGAAAATGAATTACTGTATTGAACAAGACAATGGTAACAAAAGGAGATTGTTTATATCAACCAAAAAATTATTAAAAAGCAAAACATACATGTGGACCTATTCCTTACCTACGACAGACAAAGACCCTATAATAAGACTTCAATGTTTTTTTCTTTATTAAAAGGAGAAACATCTTGTGGAAAATTTTCATACAACTTGATTGTTTTCTTTTATTATATTTTAAAAAGTGAAATCTTTTAACTAAATCAAATTGCACTTCAAAACAAGCACTTGGAAATGGGAAAGGATACACTTTTATATTAATTAATTGTTACTATTAAATTTAAAGTTGTCTGTCATTTTTATGATCTAACTGTTGGAATTTCATACAGAGTTAGACACATACTATTTTTATTTTTTGAGACTTAGGGTGTGTTTCGTATGAAAATCTTTTTTAATTTTTTTATGTTTGATCGGACAAAGTTTTGAAAAATCTTTTTTTGTAGAAAAATAAATTCCTTAAAAATGAAGAAAATGGCTTTTTTAATGAAACTAGTGAGAACGAGTTCTACATATAAGCGACATTCTATAATTATTGTATCCTCCCTACTCACCCAACCCCTACCCCTTGACCGTCCCGCCACCCCCGAGACCCCACTCCCCACTAACCGCCTTTCATCGCTATAGTATTTTGCTAGATTGTTCTTGAGATAATAATTTTTTATTTACTTATCAAACGCTAGAAAATAAGTAAGAAACTTATTTTTCAAAAAAAATTATTTTTTATGGAAAATATTCTCGATCGTACCAAACACACCCTAAAAGAGGAAAGAATTCAGCGAAAACAAGAGATTAAAGGTTCGATTAGAACAGGGCATGATTGGCGCGGCGGAAATTTCCAATATATTTGAAGCCTTTTATTTGTTGTATTTTTTTCTAATTATTTGGCATGTTATGCCATAAAGTTCTTTCATTTCGTGTAATTAAAAAAATCAACAATTTATTGTAATTCCACAAGTTTGGTTTCAAAATGATAGAGTGACACAAACCTTATTTCTATTTTGAGGAGAAGTAGAAATTAAAAGGACTATTTATGATAAAATCTCAGTTTAAGTAACACATATCACAAATTAAATATGTAAAGCAAATACAATAATAAGAAAGTCATAATACATTATATACTATTTAATCATTTCTTTTAATTTTTTTGACCTACTCTACTATTGACAACTTATCGTACATCATCAGTGGGATGATTGTGCATCTTCTTATTACATTTTTGAATTATCTCAATTTTGTTTTCTTCTAATGTGTTTGGTATGTTGTGTACCATATACCATACCAAATACCATAATACAAAAATCACAGTATTAAATTTTTTGATATGATATGGTAATGCGACATATATCATATCATGCCCGCCCCTAGTCGGAGTCGGGTTGCGAGTCGTGGCCAAATCTCATGTCAAGTGTGGGGTTCGGGTCCCGAAGAAATCGTCAAGATCAAATGTCAGTGTTAGATGTCGAGGTTGAATTTCGTTTCAAAAATTGGGTCCTAGATTGGGTCTCGATTCAAAATCAAGACTCAATTAGAGTGTCTGTGTCAAAGTTAGGTCTCGATTTGAAAGTCGAGACCTGGATCGGGAGTGGGGGGCGGACCTTGGATCGGGATCAGGGGTCAGATCCTAGTTCAAAAATTGGATCATAAGTCAGATGTTGGGGCTGGGAGTCGGGATCGAGTCTTGGATCGAGTGTCGGCGGTTGGATCTCGGTTCAAAAATTAGATCCCGATCGTCAAGATTGTGTTTTTTTTGGGTGTCGGGTGTTGGATCGATTATCGGACTTGATTTCCAGGTCATAAATTATTTTCTTAAAAAATATTTTCTACTCTTTAGCCAAAAATAAAAGATATATTCTGAAAAATGTTTTTCATTCACTAACCATACATTAGAAAATATTTTCCACTCACCAACCAAACCTCAGAAAATAAGTTAGCAATAAACCAACTTAATTTCCAAAAAAATATTTTCTTGTAAAATATTTTTCAAGAAAATTCTTTCATACCAAACATACCGTGTTAACTCCAACGCAAGTCTCGTCAATCAATACTATATCATCTATAAATAACATAGATCATGACGCCTCATCCTGATGTAACCCCATCATTGGTAGATGTTTTGAGTCTCCCCGCACAATCTTATCTTGTGTCTTGAATTCACCGTAGAAGTCCTTAATTAATTGCCTTGGTGTATGCCATAAGTGTGCCTCTAATTTCCGAGCATATTTATAGAACCTCCCTTGAGACGTAAGTCAATAAAATCCAGATGTAAGTCTCTCTTCCGCTCTCTATATAGCTCCCCACCATTTTCCTCACAAGATAATGACTTCTACAGTAGAACGTTCCAACATGAATTTAAAATAGCTCTTGAAAATAAACATTCTCTTCCTCACTCTCATCTCTATCAATTTTTGTAAAACTTTCATTGTATGACTTAATAACTTGATTCTCATCACCCTTTTTCTTTGTATTATTTAGGAAGCTAAAAGGCACAAAGTTTAGTTTTCTCCTCTTCATTTTCATTTAAAGTTATTTGTAAAATTTGTAAACATAGAGTAAACTCTTGTGTTAAGAAAAAAAGGATTATACATTTTGCAACGATAGCAAAAAAAAGAGTATACGTGCTAAGTCGATATTCATCTTTGTGAAGGAGCTTGGAAAAAGCACTAATGTGCCTTAATTTTGTTGGTTACTTATTAGCTAATTATCTAATGTGGTGTAATTTGTTAGTCGGTTAGTACAAAGTTAGTTAGAAGTTAGTTAGACTTGTCTGCTATTCTCTGTATATATGTGATAGTTCTGAGTTCATAATGCAAGAAATATATTTTCCCCAAATCATGTAAACCTCATTTCTCTCAGCAATTTCTTTCTTCCTCTTCTTCAGATTCTTTCTTTCTTTTCTTCAGATCTTCTTATTCAATTAATCAACATGGTATCAGAGCCATCGTTGCTGCAATCTCTCAACTGCAGATCGCGATAATTTCTGTAGATTCATAGATCGTTGATTTGAAAGTATTTTTTTTCTGATTGATTTCCATGGCGGTTTCTTCCATTGGAGCTGATTCCACTGATACAGTTGCACCAATCGCCATTGATCATCATCATCCTTTGTATCTACTTCCTTCTGATGCTCCTGGCTCTTTGTCTGTGGGAATCATGCTCACAAGTTCAGAAAATTACACATTGTGGAGCAGGGCGATGAAGTTAGCTTTACTTGGGAAGAACAAGTTAGGCTTCATTGATGGATCTGTCCAGCGTGATCAATTTGCAGGAGATTTGGCACGTCTGTGGGATCGGTGTAACGCTATCGCTGTATCATGGATTATGAGCAATGTAGGAAAGGATTTACTGGGAAGTATTCTTTTCTGCTCAAATACTTTTTTGATCTGGGAAGATCTACGTGAAAGATTTGATAAAATCAATAGTTCTAGGACTTTTCAATTGCATAAGGAGATTTTCACCTCTGCCTAAGGTGTTTCTTCTGTTTCTGTTTACTACTCCAAGCTCCTTCACAATCTTTAGTCCTATGTAAGTAAAATACCAATGTATAGGAAAAATTAATGTAGATTTTTTTTTTCAAAACTTAAATCCCGTATGACAATTAAGCAGAAAAGAATTCACTCTATTACTATTTTGTTCATTACTTATTAATGGTATAGTGGATGCAAGCTATATGAACAATTAAATATGAGAGATTAGAATCATTTTTTTGATTATTTCTTCAAAAAATAATTTTTTACACGAAATAGTATTAAATCCAAAGTATTTATGTGTATTAATACTCATTCAATTTAATTTATATTTTAATTATTTCATCTTTTACTATATATAAAATAATACATAATTAATCGACTTATAATTTATACACATTTAACTATACAAAATTGTAAATCAATAACCAAATATCATATAAAATACTACCAAACGTGATACATGAATAATTCGTTTCTCGACTAACCACCAAACGACCTCTATTAGAGTATTCTCTTGTGATGAAAACACATTCAGAATTATTTTATTCATCATTCACAAATAAATTGTATTAGAATTCAACCTAAATTTAATGAAAAAACCAAACAATTATAGTAGTCATGAACAACCAAATTGTTAGTTAAAAAAAACTTGAGAATCAAATTAAGATTTAGCAAAATGTGTAGCTGTCTCCAAATTTAATTATCGATAAGAATAAGATTTAAATTGGCTCCTCAAATCTGCTAAAAAGCTTCTGTTAAAATAAAGATTAAACGTCCTTTTGTTTTGGATTTTCCACTGCCCAGTGTCCGATATCATATAGCAGCTCATCACGTAGAGCCCCATTCGGGGGAAGTTGCTCATAAAATTTGATCCCATTAAACGTCTTTTTGTTTTGGGTTTCCCACCCAGTTTCTGCTATTCATATTGGTGTCTGACTATTTGGAATTTTCATCATGTAAAGTTTCATCCAGGTGGAAATGATTCCTATCAAAGAATTTTTAATATCTTAGATTCGAATCCAGTACTTATATTATAGTCTGATTATTTTGGATTCGCACTACATAGAATCCTACCAAGGATTTTTCCATACTCAATGCTCAAACCCAAAATCTCTAATTAAGAAAGGAATAACCTATTCACTTTACCACATCATTTGGTGGCAACGTTTTTTTTGTTTATCTTGTCGTACACTATTGTATTTCTCAAACACCATACGGAACGACACTGTTTACGATTTTCATGACATTTAACGTTTTCAACCCTGCCCACGTAGAACGGTAATGGAGTTGTTATTGTCAACTTGGTCCCAAAAAGGGAAAATTGTACACAATAGCAAACATTTAAACGATATTAAATGCTATAGTTACTGTTTTGGAAAATTGTTATTCGCAGCCATAATTTCCTTAAATTTTGCTAGTTGTTTAATTTGTATAATTCGCTCAAAATTGTATAATTTGCTTGTTTGTATAAATCAGAATTTTGTATAATTCGCCTGTTTGTATAAATCAGAATTTTGTATAATTAGGTTCCTGATTGTATAAATCTCTAATTTGTATGTGCTTAACCTAACTGTTTGTATACAATTTATGAAAAATTCACAATAAATTACCCTGTTTGTATTGGCAAGCGAAATATATAAACAGAGTTCTGTAGATACGTAATTTTTGACTGAACCTAAGATTTAGTATCATTTTTAGTGCTTAAATATTTATTATAAATCTAAATTAAATATTTTGACTTTTATCTTATTAAGTTTATCTTAAAAGATTTGAAAACAACAAAAATAAAATCACATTGTAAGGTAAATTTTATTTTTCAATTGTTTTAAAAAAGGGAAATAAAAAGTTACAAAAAATATATTTATGTTTTCTTTTAATTTTAGCTTTAATAAATAAGCTAGTATTTATTAATTATATTTTATTATTAGCTACTTAATTTTTTGTATACTCCTTTCCAGCAACCGACCCAACAAAAACAATCAGAAAGAACACCCCCTATACACTACAACAACACCACACACAGATACTACAATACACACCCAAAAAAAAAAGTAAGAGAATTCTATTTGAGATTTGGTAGTAGCTTCAATCAATAATCGGTTCTTTGTTTATTTCAAGAAATTGCAAGCAAATTAAAAATTATTGTCGTCCATTTTCATCTTCCATTACAATATATTGGAGAAGGCTTCAACTTCATATTAAAGGTCCATTTCTTAACGTTCATTTAATTCATTTCATATTTGCTCGTATAGCGATTTGATAAATCTGTTACTTTTTATAATGTATGATTTTGTTTTAGTTTTTTTGTTAGTTTATTAATTTTCTTGATGCAACAATAAATGTCAGTATATTTTTTTGTTTAAATTAATCTTACATAATATAGTAATCACTTATGGATATATAACTTAGTCATTATTAAGTCCAGTTTTCAATATAAAGTGAGGTTTGATTAAGTTGACATAAAAAATAAAAAAAACTTTAAAGAATTTTTTTTAAAGAAGTTTTAATGGGTAAATTTATATTGATTAAGTTTCTATAGATGAGATTTTTTATGAAAATTTTACAAATTTATAGTACATATGATTCTAGTGTTAATACTATCTACATAAAATCAGAGTTATTTTTTCTCTATTTCTATTTACTTGTTTTACTTGAGCAAAATTTCATTATAAAAAACAAAAAATAGAGAAGAAAATTTCTCTTTTCCTATTATATACCTCATTTCAAGTCAGTTAAATATTCATTCTTCCTCCTTAAAAATTCTTTTGCAAAATACTTGTTCTTCTTCTCATAAGTTAGTCAAAATCCCAAAACCTTGGATCAACTTTTGCTATCATCCCAATGCCAGGTTTTCTGTAGAAAATTAAACACAAAAATTAGTTTGATAAAAAAATAAAATGAAATGTTGAGAGAATAAAAGGCCTCAAATGAAGGAAGAAAAAACAAAAGAATCAGTGCATATATTAAAAGAAAAAACTGAAAGGGAAGAAGTTGAAAACACTTAGCAGTGTCCACATGAAAAAGTTTATATGAACAAATGTAAACATGACATTTATATATTTTGCACTGCACATTAATATCACATAACATTTGGAATAGAAGAGAAAGGGACAGAAAGGCAATTAAGAAAATTAATGACATTAGAAACGGCAAAGCACTATAGGAAAATAGTCTTAAATAAGCATGTAACATCCATACAAGTTAACTCTTCAAATATCATGAATATATTGAATTTTTAATCAGAAAAATGAATTAAAAGGCTAAAAAATTGACAAAAAATATAAATACTAATGCTGGTCATAGAAAGGTGCCACCTCACCTTTTCTATATCCAGCTTTATTATTATATATAGATTACTTTTCTGATAACAAAATCTTATGGCGGATAGATAACTTTACACTCTTCATTTCATGGAACTAAGAGCAAAGAATTAAGTAAATAAAAGGCAAAAAAAGTGAGTAAAGGTTTGAATAGAACACGATGGATAATTAGAACCGCAGCAACACCAAATAATATAATAATTGAAGTCAAGGAGATAACATATAATGCTAAAATTAAAGAATAAGATAGTAGGAGAATAATAATAACCATACTAATAAGAAAACTAGACAATATACTAGACTATCTACTAACCTTTGATATTCTTATCTTCCTATGTATGGTCATATTGTCGGTAGGCTGCATATGTGTTATGTCTTGTTTAATCAATGTTCCCAATACTTTTTCGGCCTATCTCTACGGCTCTACCTCTCTTCATTCCCACATATATCCATCTCCATGTCCAAACCATCTCAACCTCGTCTTGCCTCACTCATCTTATGCCACCACGGATATCCTTTTCACCTGATCCCTAATATCTTTGTTCGTAATCTTCTTAACCTCCTATATATTGTGAATCATCATTCACAGTATATTGTATTGATTAATTGCTCCTAAAAAAAATTGATAAGAATAAGATTTTATAAAACAACTCCTCAAATATGTTAATAAAAGCTGCTCTTAACCTTTTGACGCCATAAACGCCGTCTGTTTTTGTTGTCATACACCGTTGGATTTTTCTCAATCACCTACGGAACGACACTGTTTTTGTTTTCGTGACTTTTAAGTCGTTTGGTAGTATTTTATATGATATTTGGTTATTGATTTATAATTTTGTATAATTAAATATGTATAAATTATAAGTTGATTAATTTATGTTTAGTAAAAAATGAAATAATTAAAATATAAATAAAACTAAAGGAGTATTAATATATATACATAATTTAGATTTAATATTATTTCGTGTAAAAAAAATTATTTTTTGAAAAAATCACAAAAAAAAATGATCTTAATCTCTCATATTTAATTGTACATGTAGCCTACATCCACTATACCATTTAGAAGCTTCTGATTGATTGTCATACGAGATTTAGTTAAGTTTTGAAAAAAATAAATTTACATTGATTTACCCTATCCGTTCGTATTTTATTTATACGAGATTAAAGGTGAATTTCGACATAACATGTATACTCTTTTTTTTTTTTTTTTTTTGTGGCAAAATGTATGGAAAAGGGCCAAAAATATCCTTGGATTATCCGAAAAGGTTTAAATATGTCCCTCATCTATCTATTTGGCTAAAAATACACCTCAATCCACCTTTTGGGTCCATTTTTACCATTAAAACTAACAGTTTTTTCTTTTATAATAATAATAATTATTATTTATTACGTGGCATTTTTTATTTTAAATACAAAAGTCACTCAACTATAAACAATTTTTACAGAAAATTACTCGACTATGAGTTCTTTTACAAATAACTTTAAATGAAAATGAGGGGAGAAAATTAAACTTTATGCCTTTTAGCTTCCTACATAGTACAAAGAAAAAGAGTGATGAGAATGAAGTTGTTAAGCCACAATGAAAGTTTTACAAAAATTGATAGAGATGAGAGTGAGGAAGAGAGTGTTTATTTTCGAGAGCTATTTTACATTCATGTGGGAACATTCTATTATAGAAGTCATTCATCTTGTGAGGAATATGGTGGAGCGATATAGGGAGAAGAAAAGAGACTTACATATAGAGGCGAACCCAGGATTTGAAGACTTCGGATGCACGAATATTACTTGACTTGTGCCAGCAGCACAATCACACTCTTATGCTCCCCATGGACGCACTGTTAATTTAATTCTAATTTCTGTCAGTTTCTCAACATAAATATACATATGTACACATGATTTTTTTCGAAATTAACGGATGCACGTGCCTCTGCGGCAAACGTGATACATGAATAACTCGTTTCTTGACTAACCACCAAACGACCTCTATTAGAGTATTCTCTTGTGATGAAAACACAGTAAAAATTATTTTATTCATCATTTACAAATAAATTGTATTAGAATTCAACCTAAATTTAATGAAAAAAAAACAATTGTAGCAGTCATGAACAGCCAAATTGTTAGTTAAAAAAAATGAGAATCAAATAAAGATTTTGCAGAATGTGTAGGTATCTCCAAATTTAATTATCGATAAGAATAAGATTTAAAATGGCTCCTCAAATCTGCTAAAAGCTGCTCTTAAAATTTGATCCCATTGAACGTCTTCCTTTTTTTGGGTCCCATCCAATTTCTACTATCTATCTATCTATTTATATTGGAGTCCAACTATTTCGAATTTTCATTATGTAAGGTTCCATTTAGAAAAAAACGCTCCCTATCAAAGATTTTTTCATATTCAAAATTTGAACCCGAAAACTTTATTAAAGGTAAAATAACTTTATCCACTGGATCAACACGTATTTTTGTTTTTGTTGTCGTACGCCATTGGATTTTTCAAACACCGTACGGAACGACACCGTTTTGGTCTGATGACATTAACGTTTTCAGATGTACCCACGTGGAACAGTAATGGAGTTGTTATTGTCAACTTGGTCCCAAAAACCGTAGTACTTCGCCACGTGGTTATGGGACCCATGAAAAGATTATCATTTAAAGATTGAAAAGTTTTAAAGTGGAGTATTTGTTTCTAATTAATTAATAAAATAATAATAATTGTGATCTTTATTTTATTTCCTTTTTTGGGTTAGTTTTCTGAAGTATTGGAGTTAGGGGTGGACATAAATACCGAAAAACCAAAAAATCTAATTGAACCAAACTAATTTGGTTCTTCGATTTTGGTTTTTCGATTTTTCGATTCGGTGTCAATGTTATTTTTTAAAAAGTTTGGTTCTTTGGTTTAGTGTTCGGTATAAAGGTCTCAAAACTTCGGTGCACCGAAGAATCGAACTTTTATTTTTAAAAAATAAAATTAATATATATATATATGGGGACATTCTCTTAACTAAAAATAAAAATTCAACTAACAATTAAATCATTCATAAACAAATAAAAGTTGCTACAAATGGACAATTCAATAGTTAACTTCAAATATTAATTTATAAGAGGAACTAAAACTTATTTTTATCAATGTACGTTATGTAAAGGAATCCGTCTCCGTACTTGTTTTTCTCGAGGAGTAGTTGGAGGCACAATGTTCTTGATTAAGACAACTATAATCTATTAGTTAGCACAATAAGTGTTCCACGGTGAGACACATCATTCCTTAACATAGTTTTAATTTTTTAAGTATCTTATACTTTGTCCTTATTTTATTTTTCATTCACACTAAAAATTTGATTTAAAAACACCGAACTAAATCAAACCGAACCGAATTAGTTTGGTTTGATATACAGTGCACACTTTTCTAAAATCGAAAATCAAAAAATCGAATCGAAGTTTGATAAAATCGAACCGCAAAACCGAACGCCCATCCTTTAGGGCATCTCCAACCTTAAACTCTATTTTACTCTCCAAATATAGAGTTCTCTATTTTTTCAGACAACCAACTCCAACCCAATTCTCTATTTTACTCTCTAAAAAGAATTTTTTT
This sequence comes from Solanum appendiculatum, assembly GCA_018342035.1. Classification (NCBI taxonomy): domain Eukaryota; kingdom Viridiplantae; phylum Streptophyta; class Magnoliopsida; order Solanales; family Solanaceae; genus Solanum; species Solanum appendiculatum. Next base: position 90,884 of record JAGDQO010000097.1, read on the forward strand.
CTCTCTACTCAATATTATATTATTATTTTTATTCAATTCTTATTTTCTTATTTCATAATATAAATCCTTTCTTTCTTTTTTCCAAATAATTACTTTATATAATTTTCATGTGAAATAAAAATTTATTTTTCAATTTTTTATTTAATATAAAAATATATTTTATTCTAGATTTCTAAATTACATAAATGGCAAGAAAATATTATATAATATACAAATTAATGGACAAATTCAAATAAAAGTAAAAATACAATTACATAAACACTTAACTTTCAAAATTATTACGTTGCTCTCATAAATGCTCTATTAATGCATTATGGAGTTCAAAATGAGCATTTTTGTCCTTAATTTTTTTTTGTCTACCTAAAAACTGCTCATCGCGAAATATTTCTTCTTTTGGGAATGTGGATCACGAATAGTTTGAACAATTGTAGACCATTTAGGATATATATACCATCAACTAACTAATAACCCAATCGTATTCTTTTCCTTGAATAACACAAATATGGGCGGGAGGCGCAATACCGCTAGCAAGATTGGAAAATAAATGTGATGACTCTAATAATAAAATATTGACGAAATTTTTTTAAAAATCAAATTATATTATTGACGAAAATTAAAAAAATTAATATACTATTAATTTGAGATGAAAGTAGAATATATTTTTTAAAATATTATATTACATTTAAAAAGAATTATGAATATTAGATATTTAATTAATGACATCATATGAAAAATAATATGTTAATTAGAAAATAACAGAAATAATAATAAAATATTGAAAAAGTGAAATAGAGAGTGTGAATAGTAATTCTCCAAATTTGGAGAACTACTATTCAACTCTCTAATTATGAAGAATAGAGAGTAATATGGAGGGGGGTTGGAGTGCACATCCTCTATTTTACTCTCCAAATATAGAGTTCTCTATTTTTTCAGACAATCAACTCCAACCCAATTCTCTATTTTACTCTCTAAAAAAGAATATTTTTCTCTCTCCTTAATATTATATTATTATTTCTATTTCATTCTTATTTTCTTATTTCATAATATAAATCATTTCTTCTTTTTGCAAATAATCACCTTATCATTCATATAATCTTCATGTAATTTAAAATTTTATTCTTTCCAAATTCTTCGTTTAATATAAAATTATATTTTATTCTAAGTTTCTAAATAACATAAATTGCAAGAAATATTATGTATAATACATATTAACGAACAATTCAAATAAAAGTGAAATCATTGATGAAATACAATTACATAATAAGTTTCTAAATAACATAAATTGCAAGAAATATTATGTATAATACATATTAACGAACAATTCAAATAAAAGTGAAATCATTGATGAAATACAATTACATAATAAATATTGCAACATCGTAAAATTTATTTTAAATTTTACATAAATACTCAACTTTCAAGATTATTACGTTGCTTTCATAAATGCTCTATTAATGCTTTGTGAAGTTAAAAATGAGCAATTTTTTATCCTTATTTTTTTACGTGTAGCTAAATAAGATTTTAATTAACAATTTCATCTTGTATCCAATTATTTCGTGTATTAATTTACTTCCCCTATTCCATTTTGAACTATTGCATCAAGTATTTTAATGCTCATTAAAAAGTGTAGTTCAATAATTTATCATTATAACATAAAAGTAGATTGTTTGAATTATCATGTAAGTTTTGGGCATTCTTCATAGTGAAAAATAATTATAATTTTAAGCCACATATTTAAAGTGACAAAAAAATTAAATTGAAAAAATTATTAATTCGGGGTGGAAATAGTATACTTATCAATAATATGTTATTATATGTTATATAACTTAGAAAATAATTACAAATATTAGAGACTTAATCAATAGTCTTATATAATATAAATAATATTAAAATGACTTTAAATTACATATTTAAATTGACGATTTTATTAAAAAAATAGAATAGAAAAATTATTACTTCAGGTGGAAGTAGTAACTTGTCCATAATATAATGTTATATTGCATATATGAGAAAATAATTACAAATAATAAAAACTTAATTAATGATATAATAGAAATAATATTAAATTAATCAAAAAGTGAAATAGAGAGATGAAGATATCTCTATAAATAGAGAATAGAGAGTAATATAGAGATGGGTTGGAGAGGGGATTCTCTAATTTACCCTCCAAATATAGAGAATAAAGGGTAAAATAGATATGGTTGGAAATGGTCTAAATAATATTTTATATATTAAAAAAAAGAAGAAGGAAGAAGTACATTAGACTATAAATCGCATTCGTCGAATGCGTTTTATGTTTTATCTATCATAAGGGTTTTTTCGATATTTACTTTGATTTGGAAAGAATTTAGAGATGTTTTTCATTCATATTGCATGATCGGTGTGTATTTAAGTTTAATTAGTCAACAAAATGGGTGTTTTTCAGGCTGTCAGTTATTTGAGAATGAAACTAATAATACGCCTTGACTTTAGAAATGTACTCTCTTAATAAAATAATAAGATGACATTGCATTAAATATTTTTCTTTAATTCACTTCTTACATGTAAAAAATATTTTATTTATTAAAAAAAAAAAGTACATTAGACTATAAATCGCATTAGTCGAATGCGTTTATGCTTTATCTATCACAAGGATATTTTCGATATATTACTTTGATTTGGAGAGAATTTAGGGTTGTATTTCATTCATATTGCAAGATCGGAGTGTATTTAAGTTTAGTTAGTCAACAAAATGGGTGTTTTTCAGGCTGTCAATTATTTGAGATTGAAACTAATAATTCGCATTAACTTTAGGAGTGTATTCTCTTAATAAAACAATAAGATTACATTGCATTGAATATTTTTCTTTAATTCACTTCTCATATGTAAAAAATATTCTATTTATTAAAAAAAAACAAAAAACAAAAAGCTAGAAGTACATTAGACTATAAATCGCATTCGTCGAATGCGTTTTATGCTTTATCTATTATAAGGGTATTTTCAATATTTACTTTGATTTGGAGAGAATTTAAGTGTGTATTTCATTCATATCGCAAAATCGGAGTGTATTTAAGTTTAGTTAGTCTACAAAATGGGTGTTTTTCAGCTGATCAATTATTTGAGAATGAAACTAATAATTCGGGTTGAGTTTAGAAGTGTACTCTCTTAATAAAACAATAAAATTACATTGTATTAAATATTTTTCTTTAATTCATTTCTCATATGTTAAAAATATTTTATTTATTAAAAAAAAAGGAAGAACTACAGTAGACTATAAATAACATTCGTCAAATGTGTTTTATGATTTATCTATCATAAGAGTATTTTCGATTTTTACTTTGATTTGGAGTAAATTTAGGAGTGTATTTCATTTATATTGCAAGATCTAGGTGCATTTAAGTTTAGTTAGTCAACAAAATGGTGTGTTTTTCAGGCTGTCAATTATTTGAGAATAAAACTAATAATTCACTTTAAGTTTAGAAATATACTCTTTTATTAAAACAATAAAATTACACTGCACTAAAATATTTTATTTGTTAAAAAAAACAAAAAACAAAAGGAATAAGTATATTAGACTATATATCGAATTCGTTGAATGTGTTTTATGCTTTATCTATCATAATAGTATTTTCGATATTTTTTTTATTTGGAAAGAATTTAGGAGTGTATTTCATTCATACTGCAAGATCGGAGCGTATTTAAGTTTAGTTAGTCAACAAAATGAGTGTTTTCCAGGCTGTCAATTATTTGAGAATGAAACTAATAATTCGCGTTGAGTTTAGGATTGTACTCTCTTAATAAAACAATAAGATTATATTGCATTAAATATTTTACTTTAATTCATTTCTTATATGTAAAAACTATTTTATTTATTAAAAAAAAATGAAAAGAAAGAAGTACATTATACTATAAATCGCATTCGTCGAATTTGTTTTATATTTAATCTATCATAAGGGTATTTTATATATTTACTTTGATTTGGAGAGAATTTAGGGGTATATTTCATTTATATTGCAAAATCGTGGTGCATTTAAGTTTAGTTAGTCAACAAAATGGGTGTTTTTCAGGCTGTCAATTATTTGAAAATAAAACTAATAATTCGCGTTGAGTTTATGAGTGTACTCTCTTAATAAAACAATAAGATTACATTGTATTAAACATTTTTCTTTAATTCACTTCTAATATGTAAAAAATATTTTATTTATTAAAATAAAAAGAAAAAGTAAGAAGTACATTAGATTATAAATCACATTTGTCGAATGCGTTTTATGCATTATCTATCATAAGGGTATTTTCGATATTTATTTTGATTTGGAGTGTTTTTAGGGGTGAATTTCATTCATATTTCAAGATCGGGGTGTATTTGAGTTTATTAGTCAACAAAATGAGTGTTTTTCAGGCTATCAATTATTTGAGAATGAAACGAAGAATTAGCGTTGAGTTTAGGAGTGTACTCCATTAATAAAATAATAAGATTGCATTGCATTAAATATTTTTCTTTAATTCACTTCTTATATATAATTTTATTTATTTATTATAAAAAACAAAAAACAAAAAACAAAAAACAAAAAACAAAAAACAAAAAGGAAGAAGCACATTAGACTATAAATCGCATTCGTCGAATGCGTTTTATGCTTTATCTATTATAAGGGTATTTTTGATATTTACTTTGATTTGGAGAGAACTTAGGGGTGTATTTAATTCATATTGTATAATCGGAGTGTATTTAAGTTTAGTTAGTCAACAAAATGGGTGTCTTTTCAGGCTGTCAATTATTTGAGAATGAAACAAATAATTCGCATTGAGTTTAGGAGTGTACTCTCATAATAAAATAATAAGATTATATTGCATTAAATATTTTACTTTAATTCACGTTTTATATGTAAAAAATATTTTATTTATTAAAAAAAACCAAAAACAAAAAGTATGAAGTACATTAGACTATAAGTCACATTCGTCGAATGCATTTTATGTTTTATCTATCATAAGGGTATTTTCGATATTTACTTTGATTATTAGAGAATTTAGGGGTGTATTTCATTCATATTGTAAGATCGGGGTGTATTTAAATTTAGTTAGTCAAAAAAATGAGTGTTTTCTAGTCTGTCAATTATTTGAGAATGAAACTAATATTTCGAGTTGAGTTTAAGAGTGTACTCTCTTAATAAAACAATAAGATTACACTGCAATAAATATTTTTCTTTAATTCACTTCTTATATGTAAAAAATATTTTATTTATTAAAATAAAAAGAAAAAGTAAGAAGTACATTAGATTATAAATCACATTTGTCGAATGCGTTTTATGCATTATCTATCATAAGGGTATTTTCGATATTTACTTTGATTTGGAGAGAATTTAGGGATGTATTTCATTCATATTGCAAGATCGGGGTATATTTAAGTTTAGTTAGTCAACAAAATGGATGTTTTTCAGGCTGTCAATTATTTGAGAATGAAATCGTGTTGAGTTTAGGAGTGTACTCTCTTAATAAAACAATAAAACTACATTGCATTAAATATTTATCTTTAATTCACTTCTCATATGTAAAAAATATTTTTTTATTAAAAAAAATAAAAAATAAAAAAGTAGAAGTATATTAGACTATAAATCGCATTCGTCGAATGCGTTTTATACTTTATCTATCATAAGGGTATTTTCGATATTTACTTTGATTTGGAGAGAATTTAGAGGTGTATTTCATTCCCATTGCAAGATCGGGATATATTTAAGTTTAGTTAGTCCACAAAATGTGTGTTTTTCAGGCCGTCAATTATATGAGAATAAAACTATTAATTCGCGTTGAGTTTAGAGGTGTACTCTCTTAATAAAACAATAAGATTACATTGTATTAAATATTTTTTTTAATTCACTTCTCATATGTAAAAAATATTTTATTTATTAAAAAAAAAGAAAAAAAGGAAGAGTACATTAGACTATAAATTTCATTCGTCAAATATGTTTTATGCGTTATCTATCATAAGGGTATTTTCGATATTTACTTTGATTTGGAGATAAATTAGGGGTGTATTTAAGTTTAGTTAGTCAACAAAATGGGTGTTTTTCAGGCTGTCAATTATTTAAGAATGAAACATATAATTCGTGTTGAGTTTAGGAGTGTATCCTCTTAATAAAACAATAAGATTACATTGCATTAAATAATTTTCTTTAATTCACTTTTGATATGTAAAAAAATATTTTATTTATTGAAAAAAAACAAAAAACAAAAAGGATGAAGTACATTAGACTATAGTCAATAAAATGGGTGTTTTTCAGACTGTCAATTATTTTAGAATGAAACTAATAATTCGCGTTGAGTTTAGGGGTGTACTCTCTTAATAAAACAATAAGATTACATTGCATTAAATATTTTTCTTTAATTCACTTCTTATATGTAAAAAACATTTTATTTATTAAAAAAACTAAAAACAAAAAGGATGAAGTGTATTAGACTATAAATCGCATTCGTCGAATGCGTTTTATGTTTTATCAGTCATAAGGGTATTTTCGATATTTACTTTGATTTGGAGAGAATTTAGGGGTGTATTTAATTTATTTTGCAAGATCGGGATGTATTTAAGTTTAGTTAGTCAACAAAATGGGTGTTTTTCAGGCTATCAATTGTTTGACAATTAAACTAATAATTCGCATTGAGTTTAGGGGTGTACTCTCTTAATAAAACAATAAGATTACATTGCATTAAATAATTTTCTTTAATTCACTTCTGATATGTAAAAATTATTTTATTTATTAAAAAAAAATAAAAAGGAAGAAGTATATTAGACTATAAATCGCATTCGTCGAATGCGTTTTATACTTTATCTCATAAGGGTATTTTCAATATATACTTTGATTTGGAGATAATTTAGGGGTATATTTCATTTATATTGCAAGATCGGGATGTATTTAAGTTTAGTTAGTCAACAAAATGAGTGTTTTTCAGGCTGTCAATTATTTAATAAGAAACTATTAATTCGCGTTGAGTTTAGGAGTGTACTCTCTTAATAAAACAATAAGATTACATTGCATTAAATATTTTTATTTAATTCACTTCTTATATGTAAACATATTTTATTTATTAAAAACAACAAAAAGCAAGAAGTACATTAGACTATAAATCGCATTCGTCGAATGCGTTTTATACTTTATCTATCATAAGGGTATTTTCGATATTTACTTTGATTTGGAGAGAATTTAGGGGTGTATTTAATTTATATTACAAGATCGGGATGTATTTAAGTTTAGTTAGTCAACAAAATGGGTGTTTTTCAGGCTGTCAATTATTTGAGAATGAAACTAATAATTCGCGTTGATTTTAGGGGTGTACTCTCTTAATAAACAATAAGATTACATTGCATTAAATAAATTTCTTTAATTCACTTCTGATATGCAAAAAATATTTTATTTATTAAAAAAAAATTAAAGGAAGGAGTACATTAGACTATAAATCGCATTCGTCGAATGCGTTTTATACTTTTCTCATAAGAGAATTTTCAATATTTACTTTGATTTGGAGAGAATTTAGGGGTGTATTTCATTTATATTGCAAGATCGGGATGTATTTAAGTTTAGTTAGTCAACAAAATTGGTGTTTTTCAGGCTGTCAATTATTTAATAATGAAACTATTAATTCGCGTTGAGATTAGGAGTGTACTCTCTTAATAAAACAATAAGATTACATTGCATTAAATATTTTTATTTAATTCACTTCTTATATGTAAAAATATTTTATTTATTTAAAAAAACAAAAAGGAAGTACATTAGACTATAAATTGCATTTGTCGAATGCGTTTTATGCTTTATCTATCATAAGGGTTTTTTCGATATTTACTTTGATTTGGAGAGAATTTAGGGGTGTATTTTATTAATATTGCAAGATCGGGGTGTATTTAAGTTTAGTTAGTCAACAAAATGGGTGTTTTTCCGGCTGTCAATCATTTGAGAATGAAACTAATAATTCGCGTTGAGTTTAGGAGTGTACTCTCTTAATAAAACAATAAGATTTCATTGCATTAAATATTTTTTTTAATTCCCTTCTTATATGATTGGAGTTCACCTTCTACATTTACTATTATATTTTACTTCCTCTTTTTAATTTGTTTAAGAAATAAAGTCATTTTAAAAAAATTAAAATTCTTCTTTTATTTTTTTGAAAATTAATTTATAATTATACAAATAATCAAAGAGTATTTAAATCACCAATTTTATATTTTTTATTCTATGTTAAGTTAAACAATTTCACGTGAATTGAGATAAGAAGAGAATAATCTATTTGTCAATTTCATGAAAGTACTTTTTAATTTCATCAAAGTTTGTCTTACTTTAAATTATATAAAAGTTGAACAATATTGCTAGCAGGCACCTTGTGGACAGGGTGGATGTAAGCTAAAAGTTGTAACTTGAATCGAATCCGATATTTTTGAGTGGGACTTTTTGTATGTGTATGTAAAATTATTAAAAATTTAATTAATATCGAATTCATAGTTTTGAAATGTTTTTGATTGAATTATTTAAAAGTCGAATTATATAAGTAAGAATGCAACGTATCATCCATCAACTCAATTACATATATCGTTTTTTTAAAAAAAAAACTTTCATTAATAACTAATGAATTTTGAATTTATAATTTTTAAAATACAATAATTATTCAATGATACATTATAAAGGTCAAATTAATCCATCAAACTAACTATGGTTATGAATGCATACAAATATATATATGTAAAGACTGTTAGCAAAAATTCTTTTTATAAGAATTCATGCAAGTATTATTCAATCTTACACACACAAAAAAATGTTTTTAATTGGATAATTTTAAAGTTGAACTATTTAGTGCATGCTCCATGTGCATATACGTGTTAAAAGAAGTCAAAGAAAGAAATTATATAAATTTTTGCACAAAAAAATGTTTTTAATCGGACTATTTTTAAGTTGAACAATTAATTATAAGTGCATGCTCCATGTGTATATTATACGTGTTAAAAGAAGTCAAAGAAATAAATCATCTGAATTTTTGCACAAAATATTCATTAAATATTATACTTTTATATAGCCACGTAAATAAAATAGTAACTCCTCTTACAACTAAATATTAAACAAACTGAATATTATACTAATTCAGTTATTAGATTAGTTCTACAAGACTACAACTAACAACATTTATTCAAATGTAACAACTTGCGCTGATTAACTAACAAAATTTACTGATGTTAATAAGGGTGGTTGGATATATATAATTAAATAAAGTAGGTACTCTAAAATTTAAGAGAGTGGGACAAATCAGCAGATAACAAATCTTTGAAAGGCAAATTTAAGAAATCATTAAGTTATTAAAAACACTCGACCACAATTTAATATTTTGTCTATATATAAAGCAAAAATATTTTTTATATTGAATTTTTAAAGCAATAATTATTTTGGGATATTTTTTTTGATTAAAACTACTCTTATTTTAGAACGGCTAGAATACTTTTTAAAAGGTAAATGTTTTCCTTTTTAAGGAAAAAGAAACTATTGTTAATGAAAGTCGTTTTTTCATCCATCCTAAGCTAAACACAAACGAAAAAAAATAAAATCCAAAATATATTACTTGACACGGTGTTAAAGAAAAAAAAAGACTTTTGAAATCTATGGTCTAAAACAATCTTTGAATATTTGTGTGTTTGAGATTTATTTCATTAAGGATAAAAGAATAGTAATTTTAAAATGACATCTCCAACAGAATTTTTACCATATCTAGGGTTTGATAATACATCAGCAATTCAGCATGTTGTGTGGCCGCAGGTCATGGTTATTTCAGTCCGTGTATTTTGCGCGTACATATATGTATGTGTAACAAAATTTATATTGCTATTTCTAGTATCTTCTAACCTTCCTTTTCCTGGTCTAGGCTCACCTCTTCACAAAAAAATACCGCTATTCCCTTTTTAACTTTCTTTAACAAGCAACAAAAGACTCATTCTTTATTGTCACAATTGAACCCCATTTCTTGATTCTTCTCGGATTTATCAGCAGCAGATATTCTGTTTTTTTCTTCTCAAAGTCACAGCCTGGCTTACTCTTTCTTTAACAGGTACAATTTTGATTGACAACACCTATGTATTCTGCTTGTAATGTACGCAAAAGTCTCTGAACTTTATCAAGATTCCAGCTTTTCTGTATTTACTTTCAGATTTCCAAGATTGTGGTAAGATATATAAGGATCTGTAGTTAGTTTGGAATTCTCATGGGTGTTTTGTTTTTTGTGTGAGCAGGATTGATTTTTGGTGAGGCTTCTGGAGAGAAGCAGCAATAGTTAACACTCTGGCCAACACTCCAGTGAAGGGCTCAACCCCTTGTGAATGGGATAGGGTTGAAGCTAGGAGGAGGATACTTCTTGGAGTGTCACTTCTTACTTACCTTTCTTCATCTCCATATTTGTCAAATTGGGCTCTTTCATTGCTTTGGCGTTTGCCTATTGATTACGGCTAATTTGACATCAAGATTCAATCTTTTTGGGAGTTTTTGTTTGTTTGTTTGATATGTGAATTGGGAAGTTTCAAAGATCAAAACTTTTTTTTGTGGGGGTGGAAAGGAGGAGCTAACAGATTGAAGGAAAGAATTTGATTTGTAGCAGTGAAAGAAATGACAATTTGCAACTATTTTTGTGGTCCAGTAGGGAGAAGAAGCCGGAAAGATAAGGTGGGTGTCAATTTTTAATACAGTCTTGCCTTTCTTTAATTTGAACATGCATGTCAAAGTTTAGTAATTTTTGAGCTTATTTGTATGTTTTGTTGATTTAGGGAGAGAAGGGAGCTCAAAAAACTGCTGATGTGCCTGTACTAGTTGAAGGTTCTGTAAACTCTAGTACTAAAACAGATGACTCGAAATCGTCTTCCTCTGTTGTTCCTTTACCTTTTGGGAGTTCTAGAAGCAATGTTAAGGTGATGAATCATGAAAGTCCTGTTAAGGGAGATATAGAAGAGGTGGCTAATCATGAAAGTCCTGTTAAGGGAGATACAGAAGAGGTGGCTTATGAAGGGGAAGATGAGCATGATGAAAGCTTGTCAATGAAGAGGGATAACTCTGATTTTGATCTTCAAGCACGCGTTCGTAGATTAGGGGGAGAATATGATCAATCATTCAATGAAGGGATTTGTCGTAATTGCTCATTTGAAAGTGAAATGAATGAACAAGATCATAACAAATCTGAGAAAGATGCAGAGGCTGTTGAGGTTGTGAAAAGTGGACATATTAGTGATCCGGGATTTGGTAAAGTAGAATCTTGGGCTTCTCCAAAGCTGCAACGCTCTTGCTCTGATTTAGCAATGAGGGATATGGTCAATAAATTGAGTGAGCAGCTATCACTCTCAAAGTCCAAATCTTTTGATGAAATGCAGAGATTAGCTGAGAAGATGACTTTAGGAAGTCCAGCTTCTGTGTTGACGCATCGCAGTGCTGACAAAGTTATGTTGAAGAAGCATTCTTCAAGCCAACTCCTACCATCCAGAAGTCGAAAATTATGGTGGAAATTGTTTCTATGGAGCCATAGGAACGTACAAGGAACAGGTGGTATCCAACAACTACCAATCCTTGCTAAGACTGCTCTAAACCAGCAGGGTGGGTACTCCTCGGACACGCTAGAATTAGGGAAAGGCATGGAATTGAGCAACTTGGGATCTCCTGGTTCGTTTACGGCAGAATCCTTGAACAAAGAGCGGAATGACAAGGGCAAGGAGGTTTTGGATGAATTCCGAGGAGTAAGCGGTTTTTGGCCACAAAATCAGTGGGTTGCTTTCCCTGAAGAATCCTCTAGGTTTATGAGAATCAATGAATGGGTGAATGAACTTCCTAGTCATCCACCATGCTTAATTGATGAACATGATCATGTTGAAGATGAGGTTGATATCTCGCCTTCGCCCGATGCTGGTAAATCACCAGCAACAAACTCACCTCTCATCAGCCCATATCCAAATATGAATGTCCCGGAAGAGGTTGCACATGCTAATACAGTCATCCGGTCTCTCAATTCTTCCTCAACGGTTGCTCACATAGCTGGCGCTGGTCTGAAAGTTATCCCTGCTATATCACACTTATGTAGCCTTCGATCTGTCAATTTATCAGGCAACTTTATAGGTATGTAGTAAAAGGACAATTAGTACTAAACTAATTTTACGACTTAAGGAAATGGTCATAGAAAACCCCATTAACAAAATTTATGTTTCCTTCGACAATGCAGTTCAAATAACTCCGGGATCACTACCAAAGGGTCTTCATGTTCTCAATTTATCAAGGAATAAGATTCACACTATTGAAGGACTCAGGGAGTTGACACGTTTGCGTGTGCTTGACCTAAGTTACAACAGAATCTCTCGAATTGGACAAGGTATGTGGCTTCCTTAGACCTTCCGCCAAATATAAACTGTCTTGTCTAGTTAACTCGCAAATATCCCATTTTACATCCTTAAAAACACCTCCTGAATATGTGACTTTGGCTTCAAATTGCATCAGGTTTGTCGAATTGTACGCTCATCAAAGAGCTCTACCTTGCTGGTAACAAAATAAGTGATATTGAAGGGCTGCACAGACTTCTGAAGCTGGCTGTTCTAGACTTGAGCTTCAACAAGATAACAACTACTAAAGCGCTTGGTCAGCTTGTGGCAAACTATAACTCTCTTCTGGCTTTGAATCTATTGGGAAATCCAATTCAGATCAATATAAGTGATGACCAACTGCGAAAGGCAGCTTGCAGCCTGCTTCCAAAAATAGCTTACTTGAACAAACAGCCAATTAATTCCCAAAAGGCACGGGATGTAGGAACAGAATCAGTTGCAAAAGCAGCACTGGGCAGTAGCACTCGGGGCACTCATAGAAGAGCAACCAGGAAGGTAAGCACTGGAGCTTCTTCATCTTCAAGCGTGCATAGGAGCAGCGCGAGTGTTTCTCAAAAGAGCAGGCATAGGCTAAGAAGCCGAACTCAACTTCAGTCTTCTAAGGCCAAGTGATCTGCTCTAGTATCTCCTTGTTTCCAAAATGTTTCATGCTTTCGGACAGTGCAATCCGAGAAAGCATGTTTTTTCACTGTGTTTCGATTTTGTTTATCTGTTTTTGATTTGTTCTTCAAAAGAGAGGAGTGATTAAGACATTCGTGTTAAAGTTGTGGAGGTTCTTCCTCATTCTGCATTTCATTCTGAAAAGTCTGTTTGAAAGCCAGCTAGTTATGGCTTCCTATGATTGTTCAATTTGGCATGTTTTTCAACATTAATTTGCATCTTTATAGATGTAACTCCTATTTTCTGCTTCTGATTGGTATTGAATTTTGTGTTGAATCTTTTTGGTTTTCTATGAAGTAATACAACTTTCGATAACCTGCTTTTGTCACTCCTTTGCGAGTAAATATCTATGTTAGAAATGCTCCGTAGGCAGAAGCTGTCCAAAGCAAATAGTGGATGGAGTTTTGCTCCTTAAGGGATTTGGTTGTAATTGGAAAGGTAATAGAAATGTCAAGTTAAATTTTGACTAATCCATTCCAATTCCTTTTTTAGTTTAACCATGACATAACTCGAATTTCTTGTTTCATTCCTAGAGCTTGGGTAAATAAGAATGTTTTCCTTTGTTTCATACTTAGAGTTTAAATTTGAGGAGACTTCTGATTAAGTTTTCATTCATCACCATCACATTTTTTGTAGTTAGTCATCCAATTTATCAAGGTGAAATGAACGAAAAATCTTCAGTACAAGACAAGTCAAGTAGTCAACTATCGTGGATAGTCTAAGAAGGTCTCTAGAGCATTCTTTTGTCTGCATGATAACAAGGTCCAAGGATGAATTTAACATTTTAGGAGGCCGTTCCATCTGGTGGCCCCTGACCACAAGGTCAACAACCGTGGAGGAATCAAGAAGGTCGCTATAACATTCTTTTTTGGCACGATAACAAGGTCCAACGACGATGAGGCTTGGATGGCCCCTAACCACTTCTTATGGTGGGTGAGTAGTAAGCTGGCCAGGAGATAGAAAACACTATATACCAAAACAGTAGTAAATTTGAGGTTTAACAGCTGAAGTTCAATTTCTTATAGCTATAATAAGCAAGAAAAAAGAAGGTAAGTAAAAGGAGAGAAGAATCTGACTTAAAGAGGAGAGACAATCCAAAAATGCATTGTGAAAGGCATAAATTACGTCAAAATCTCAAGGGTCAATTTTTTATTTTTTTTTGAGCCACAGAAGCATGATTCTTGGAGTCATAGATTTCAAATTTTTGTGGACTGTTTATTTCAAGTAGTGGTGCATATCGGACGGATCGGGCGGATAATTTTGCTTAACGGTTTGGCCTAACGGATATCGGTTTTTAAATTTACTAATCCGCTAGCCAACCTATAAGATATCGGTTGGTTCGATAATGGATTAGCACTTATCGGACAGTTATCGGACGGTGTATCGGTTAACCTCTACCCTTTTTTGTTCCATGAATGCATCTTTAAAAAATGACTTCTTTTCCCTAATATAAATTAAGTTAATTTGTAAAATTCTCCTATATTACAAAAAATATAGTTTAATAGTAATGTAATAGTTAATAACAGAAAAGTAAATAGGTTTTCAAGTTTTTGGCTTTACGACCTTAGGACTAATAATATATAATTATATATTATGGAAAAAATATTAAATGATGCTAATATACCTAAGTTAAAAGTGTAAGTATGGTAACTCTTAATGTGTTAACGGTTTATCCGATAAGGAAATTGAATAATCCACCCCACACCAATAAGCCGTTAATTATAAAATTATAATCCGTTCACCAACCGTTTATTCAATAACCCAATATCAATAAGCCAATAAGCCAATTTTGCGGTTGACTTATCGGTTACGGTTCGATTTTGAACACCCTAGTTTCAACCATAACCACTAAAAAGGAGACGTATTAGCATGTAAAGTATAACAACTTTTTGACAAAATTGACAACTCATTAGTGAATTAATATGGCGGAAAGCATCACCAAATTGATAAATCATATGCTTTAAACTTTAAAGATGTGTTTTGTTTAAGACCACACCTTCTGTTTATAGAATATTTAACAGAGAAATAGAATCAAGGTACTAATATCTATCCTCAAACAGCTAAGCAGTTCAGTGTCAACTTCTGTCTATTTTTGGGCTATCCTTTTCCATTGAAAGACCAATGGTTGAACAATTAATACCACACTGATTTTGATAACGGCTATCGCCATTTCCTCAACCTGGACAAATTGATTTTGTAGTCCTTTACAAATTCGTTTTTAAATTTACACATGAGAAATCTGAAAGTAACACACGAGATCTGAAAACATCAAGTTTTTTCTATTCAAATTGACATGGAAGACTGTTTCCTCAAGCCTATGCATTGGCTTCATAGCAATAACAAGGGCACTGAATTCCCTAGAGAAAATCAGTGAAATTATTACTTAGCTGCTATGTTGTTTGGACTCTATGCAAATGTTGCCACACCCTTATCGGATCTCCAAGAATCTAATAAATTTGGAGGATTCGACATGAACCCATTGGCATTTTGAAAAGCCCAAGTGGCATAGGTTAGATGTGCTGATAATTTAAGAAGAGGGATATGATAAATTGATGTAACCACCATAATACAAAGACAAAGAGGTCAAATCCTAGGCTTGTCATCAAAGATTAGGTAGGCCTAATCAAGGACAGTATTATTCTCCTTGATGCATCTTATTTTTTTCTCTTCAAATAATGGTAGTGTCGAAACCAACTTGTGCACAAGTTCAATGTATGCATGTCTTCACAAAATATGCATATCTTACCAGCTCAGAGCACCATCATGTCAATGAAGATATCGCTATTGAATGACAATACAAGATGAACTGTGGAAGCTGGGCTATGCAAGGTTGTAACTTTCAGGCAGATAGAGAGAACCAAAAGAGATTTTACTCATGGAGTCATGGTTAAACTAAGGCTTAGTACATAGCCAGCCATTTCAACTTGGAAGAATATTTCATTTAGACGTCCAAACTAAGTCTTGTTCCAATTGAATCAAACTTCTCAAATAATAGTAGAATACTGAACATTATCTTATACAATCAAATGCAATAGTTGTCTACAAAGTATTTCTTCTTCTGATAAGTAAAATTTTTACATTGTAAATGCAATAGTGCTCTACATTTTGGAGATGATAAGAGTACAGGCATGATTACAATTTACAGCTGAAAACGATAGGCAGCAGGAAAATGGTAAATAAGTGTTCGAAACAACTCTAGATACCTCAAGATTTATGTTGCTTTGAATATAACATAGGTGGACGAACCATAATTCTTCTTCTGTATTCTTCGCGTAAATTCTGCTCTATGAAGCTCCATCATCACCATAAGTTACACTAGAAGTAAAAGCTAATTCAACCTTTTACGCCTCATAGACATCACTGCTTGGCTTCAATACTTTCATGTCTGCATATCTATATAGTTTCTCATTGAACAGCACCTGTGGATCCTTATTTAACAAAACCCCGTCTTCCCCATAAGCATCCTTAAGAAACACAGACCAATTCATTTCTGTACCAGCCAAGTAAAACGTTCGAGGCTGTTTCAAGAGCATCTGATAAGTATGCTTCGTAAGACAAAACTCCTCCTTAAACTCCACAATGTTGTGTATATAAGCTCTCTTCTCCAATGTCAAGCTCAAGAACTCATGAATCAATCCCACCCTAAACTTCTCCGCCTCCACAGTCCACAAATCCAGCTTACTCCCATCAGAATAAGGTGAAACCAATGGCAATGTATACAACAAATTCAACTTCCTCTCATCATCTTCATCCAAATCCAATGCTTTCCCATGTTTTATCAGAAACTTAAACGCCTTCTTCACCTTATCCTCATCAACCATATACTCCTTCTCCAACGCGCTCACCGCCAATGTAGGATCCCAATTCACAAGCTCAAGTACCCTTTTCCCATCTTCCTCAACAACCACCTTAAAATAATCCTCATACTTCCTTATCCTATCCCTAAAATCTTCAGGTATACCAAATAAAAGCCTATTATGATAAATTTTACTCAAAGCAATCCTCTTATCTTTCGACATCATTAACAATTTCCTAACTACACTAACTCTATCACTTTCCATTTCATTCATTACTCTACCCTCCTCATCCAACAACTGTTCCATTAAATCAGTAAAACCAATCCACATCTTACCATCAGTATGCCGATAAATCTCGAAAACTGAAGGGTGTCGTTGGAGGGATCGGACAACTTTCCGGCCACGTGGAAACCCCAGCTGCTGGTGGAGTTTTCCGGCATCGTCAAGGGGAAGTACATGATGGGGTTGTTTGGTGAGGAATTCTTTAGTTTTAGTGAGAAATCTGAAATGGGTATCACGAAAAAGAATGTTTTCGAAATGGGGGATGATATTTGGTTGAGTTTGAACCAATTTGGTACGTGGGGATTCTTTTTTCTTTCGTTTCTTGCGGAATTTCTTTGGGATTTTGGTGACGAGGAAGGAGGTAGAAAATTGCCTGAACTGGGAAGTGAATTGAGAGAAAGTTGAGTTAGGGTTTAACGAGAAATGGAAAGTTTTTGAATTGGAAGAAATGGTGGTGGATTTGGTACAAAAGAGACGCCAAATTGTCATTTTTGTATTGTTTAGTTTGTGACTTTTCTGGTTTTGGAGTATAGGGTTTAAGAATGACAGAAAGGGGAAAAAATTAAGAAGAAAGGGATGAAGTTTTAAAATTTTTATAAAAATCCGACCTAAGGATAGCTATGAAGCACACTAAAGTGTGCCGCTCTACCAACTGAGCTAAGGTCGATTGTTATTTCAAAACGGAGGCATTGTTATTACTTACTAATGGTAGTTTTTAAAAGATGGTTTTAATTATAATCTGCATTTTACTTTTAACTTTAATGTAAACCAAATACTAGATGTTTTGGCTCATGATCCATTTATTAATGTTGTTTACCAAAACTGTATGTTTCTTTTAAGTGTTTTTGATCTTCTAACGAAAAAATTTTCTAACCTAGAATTACGAAATCGGTCTATGAAGATCCTTTAGTGATCAAACAAGTTTAAGAATAGTATCTCACTCATTAAATAAATTAATTTTGAACAATGTAGATCATGAGAAAGTCTTTATCCATTTAAGATGACTTTATGTTATTAGTCATACCTGAATAGTTGGAATTCTGCACATTAACTATTAAAAATGCAATTTAAGGTCGACAAAAACTGTAGGGCGGAGTGAAAGTAAGGTATAGTGGTGGGAATAGGGGGGTCATGGAATTGAGGTAGGGATAAGGAGTGTTTGGACTTTGGAGCATGAAAAGTCAATTAGTGTGGAATGTCCTTTGTTTTTCTTTATTCCACTAAGAAAGTCATTTTCTTTATTTGTAAGGAATTTGTTTTGCGAGAATATTTTCTGTAAAATTTCACCAACAAAATATCAGAAAATGGAAAAACATCTTCTGAAAAATGTTTTCCTCAGTACCAAACACACCCATAATGCCAAAAGGTAGGACTTTATCGAAAATGAACAAGAATCACTTGCCAGAGAGTAATATGAATTAAGAAATGCTACAGCAGCTAGGATTGCCCTTATTCTATAATACCTTCACAATTTCAATCAACATATGGTTTTTGTTTGTATAGTTATAATGAGACATCACAAGGAAAAAACTATAGCCCTAAAACAATTCCCATTTGCATTTTGCACTGTGCCTCAAATGTGTAATTACATGGCCCTATGTACGCCTTACAGCTACATAGGAGTTGTGGTTTTGGTCCCTTTGCAGAACCATTCTGTTCTTCTCTTCTTGTGCTCTCTCTTGCTTTTCTGACTGTCCAAAAAATTTCATTTCCGCCCTTTCCGTGTGAAATTTTTGCTGTGTAATAATATTGATCCAACAAACAAATGACTATTATCATCTACAATCTTGAGATCCTTGCCAATATTTAGCTTGCTTGTCTTCTTGAAAATGGTTTCTGGCAAATTAGTAGCTTCTCATCACTGCTTTCTACCTCTATAACTCTCGCATCCCATTTCAACTGTGCTGCATGAGATCTTGCTAATTCAATAAGAGGGACAGTGTCGCGTATAATCACCCAGCCCTGCAGCATGCAAATAGCGGTTAGCAAAAGTGACAATGAAAAACTCAGTCACGAGTATGTTGATGTTACTCAGCAATCAGGTCACATTTAAAACAGCTGAAAGTGGGTGTACGTGTTTTGGAATACAAGATCAAAGGGTAGTAGATGGCACGTTGAGGTAGAAATAATAGAGATATGCCATAAGTAGGCATAGTATTCAGGTCGCAAAGAGCGGATAATATGAACACCATAATAACTTGTACGACCTCATTCAAAGTTGTGGTCCAGTGCTCATGAGTGGGAGGAAGAAAAGGATGCTTATAACAAGGGACGAGTGCGAAAAACTAGTGATAATAAAGGATAAACTAAGAAAAAGAACTATTGGAGGGGGCATTATATGCTTCATCATCACACCACTATGTTCTGTACTTATGGAGCCCACTTCAATGCCTCTCTAGCTAAGAAAAAGACTTCTCAGTGCAGCCACTAATGGGGAAAACAGGAGGAGCTGAATAACACAACTCCTTTTGCGACCCAAATCCCACTAAGACTTTAAAGACCTCCCTCTGATTCCGATAACCACACTTTGGCAGCTTCTAAAAAAGAAGTGGATGAATCATAATAGATTTATCTTAATTCTAGTCTTATTGCACCATTCTATACGAGTCCGGAGCCGAAAGGGCAAAAAAATTGAGCCAAAATTCCAAAAGGGCAACATTTAAACGGAAGGGGAAATGGAGTTAAAATTAGGGGTGAAAGGCGCAAGGCAACAAAGCCTTGTAAGGCGCAAGGGGGACAAAAACTTACAAGTCTTGGCCACCATGCGCCTTACAAGGCGCATCGGGCCCTACGCCTTACAGTAAATATAAAAAAAAATTCTCTAAAATTTTTTTAGCTTCTGGCTAAAGCAGAAAGTTAAGAGAGACGAAGTATTTAACTTAACTTTCTATATATTAATTTAATGACTATTTGTTTTTGAACACACAAATGCCATGACATAGTATTCAAAAAACTTTTAAAACTTGTAATTTTAAATATTTTGTGTGATTATAAATCTTATGAAATTTAAAGTATCAAATACTATGTCATGACATTTGTGTGTTCAAAAACAAATAGTCATTAAATTAATATATAGAAAGTTAAGTTAAATACTTCGTCTCTCTTTACTTTCTGCTTTAGCTAGAAGCTAAAAAAAAATTTAGAGAATTTTTTTTTTTTTTATATTTACCGTAAGGCGCAGGGTGGCAGAGACTTGTAAGTCTTTGTCCCTCTTGCGCCTTACAAGGCTTTGTTGCCTTGCATCTTTCACCCCTAATTTTAACTCTGTTTCCCCTTCCGTTTAAATGTTGCCCTTTTGGAATTTTGGCACAATTTTTTTGCCCTTTCGGCTCCGGAC
The DNA here is from genome assembly GCA_018342035.1 of Solanum appendiculatum. NCBI lineage: Eukaryota > Viridiplantae > Streptophyta > Magnoliopsida > Solanales > Solanaceae > Solanum > Solanum appendiculatum. The sequence continues at coordinate 111,309 of JAGDQO010000097.1, forward strand.
TCCATTATATACACTAGAGCTTGAAAAGTCTCTACTTGTTGACTATCAAGAACTCCATTTAACTGCTGCATGATTATAAAATGAGGACTAGCTAAGTGTAGCAACAAATATACATACCTCAGGACGAAGAACACGATCCATCTCAATAAACAAGTCAAACATCAGACATCTGCTATGTTGGCCAAATTCCATTGACAGAAGTCCATTGGCATGTACCAGATCGTAAGTTCTTGGATATGTTGGAAATGCCTCACACCTGCAAAGGAAATAGAAAGCAAAATTAGTCACAGAATCCACCCAAAAGATATTAAATAAACAAATAAAACGAAGTTGTTTTGATTAGTTTATGAATCAAGATGAACTGCTTTTATGTGTCTTGCAATCAACCATTTTTCTTTATAAGTCAACATTTTCATTAATGAAAACAAGCCGATGTTGAAAGAATTTAGAAGTTGGTCTAAGTGTGTTAACACGAGTCACCTACAAGCATGTATGATTCTTGCCAACTATCTATACAATATAGTATTGTCTTAACACCAGAAATATAATTGATCAAGCAAAAACCGGTACCTACAAGTTCCTTCGAGTGGATAAAATGTGAAGGAAATCTACTCACTGAACCTAGTTACAACCAAATAGATCGTGGAACCAACGAGCAGTGATGGCTCTAGAGCACATTATATGGGTTCACGGAAGCACAATAACTTTTGCCAAAAACCATAGATATATAGTAAGAAATCCACTAAATATTTATAAATATTTGACTGTGAACTTCAGTTACCATTATCAAAAAAATATTTGGCTGTGAACTCAATTATATTGTATATTAATTTGAGATCATTATAAGAACCCATTAACTTCAAATTTTGGATCTGCATCTGCCAACGGGTTGTAAAAAGTGGTAACGACTCTAAGGGAATGATCAAGAGTTGAAAAAACTGGATGAATGTAGGCTTAACAGTGATTTGGTAGTTCAAGTTTGAAATAAGTGTTGTTCAACCAAATAATATGATTTGTGAGGTACGGCAATTATTAGGAAGCATAAGAGTTAGGGCGATCAGAAGCTATCATCCAAATTCAATTTACTGACAGATTTATGCATCTAGCGTTCTCTGTATCATGTAAACTAGAAAATGTTGCATGTATTAAGAGTTGATATTTATCAAGTGGATTCCTTCACTAGAGAAAGAGAATAGAAATTACCAATCATGCAAAACACCAACGAATCCCCTGTCAAGAATTAGGGGAAGATAGTTAGGCCCACTAGTGGGAATAACATTCATGACCCAAACTGACTTTCTAGCATCCAGTAGAGCAGCATTCAAACCACCAAAATGGGCATTCATGTCCAGCACATTTCTAAGCATATTATAGGGAGGAGAAGGATCATCATCACCAGGTCGCTTTGGGTGATCAGAAAATATTAAAGGTGAAAGAAGTGACCAATAATTGTTAACTGCTGAATTCCAGTTAAGGGAATCCTCAGCAAGAGCTTCAGATAACAAACCTAACAAAACACAGAGCACTATCATTAGATATTCAGAGGAAACCAAATAACAGCATGTAACAAAGTGTTCCACATTTAAAACTTTTGAAAATGAGTATACCCCATTACCATGAATCTTAAGTTCGCTAGAGTTTAATTTAGCTCTAGAAGGCCACTTTGTCCTTTCTTCAATAGGAATCCACCGGCGGCTTTGGGTTCCAGCAATGCATGCTTGTAGAGGTCGATAATACGGAGATTCAATGTCCTGTCCTTTACTGCAGATAGAAGGCCCAACACCTGGTCTCCTGTAAACAGAGGCAACTCTTTATAGTCACACAATCATTGCTTACATGCTTCTTGATCAAAGATATGACCTATTGAGAGTCGGGAAATAAAAATTGAAATGAAGATATGTGGACATGGTCTGCACACCTTGCAAAATAACATTTCTTTAAACTTGTCTTTTTCCATACAACAGTTTCATCTTGTTGTGCTAACAGCTTCCAGCACATACTTTCAGCAAAATTCTGGACAAAGTTCCATTTTTTCAGGCTCACTTTGTTGCGGACAGAGCGCTGAGTATTCGTAACAGTTGAAGTCCAGACAAAATATCCACCAGGCCTTAACAATCGATCGACTTCAACAAGAAAAATCCCATCTGCACCACAATTCAAATATTATTAAGCCCTTAATAAATGATAGTCTACAAGATTTAACGTGTACATTAGTTATACGAAGCAGAATTCCAATAATGGTGAACTTACGGAAAGCATCCCAATAGGAAGAAACTTTAAGGAGCTAATAACTAGTAAAGTACTAGTTATTAGCAGATCCTAATAGGAAAGAGAAGTGTTGCACCCAAGGGCAAAGGGTATGGACCGGTGGTCAATGAAGTGGGAGGAGAACCATGAGGTCTTGGGTTCAATTCAAAGCGGAGGCAAAAAAAGCACACTAGGTGATTTCAATTCTTACCATCAAGTAATAGTTATTAGCAGTTCCAATGAGGAAAGAGAAGTGTTGCACCAAAGGGCCAAGGGTATGAACTGGTGGTCAATGAAGTGGGAGGAGAACCATGAGGTCTTGGGTTCAAATCAAAGTGGAGGCAAAAAAAAAAAACACTAGGTGATTTCAATTCTTACCATCAATCTAAGCCTTGGTTGGCAGACTTAGATGATACCTGTGCTGGGAGGTCACAGGTATACAGTGCAACAGTAGAGGTGTGGCAAGTTGACCGAGACATCAGTCATAAAAAAGAAACAATCATTTAAAGGAAGCATCAACTTTCCTCCCCTGAGATTTGTTAGTCTTCACTGAATAGTGATGTAACATTTGAAAGAATCCGTATAAACTCGATTCTTCTCGAACTTTTGTTACAAAATTGAAGTATGAGAAACATACTGGACATCAAGATTACTTGTTAAATGCTGATGTCTATGAACTTATGTCAGACCCCTTTTCTTCAGGATACGAGCAGTGAAACCAAGGGGAATGGCCTTGGAACTGCATCACAACTGATTTAAATAATTTAAGTATAGGAGCATAGTCATGTTGAGAAAAAAGACTACTTGTCAAGTTTTCCCTTGTTCCAATTAAAATCCCCTGATGCAACGTCTTGTATGTTCCTAATTCCATGCATGAATTATGAAACATCACTTGGTAATTAATTCATATGAAAGTGAGACCTTTTTTTGATGACAAAGGGAAACCCGGTAAAACCCCCGCTCCTATGCAATAGCTCGCAAACCACATAGGAGAGGTAGCCCGCACTAGGCAAGCCCGATGCGACGAGCTCGACCCAGAAGGCAAACCCCTTGCTTTCGCTGTCATATGAAAGTGAGACCTAAACAAGGTTCTACCCAAACTTTACACTCTACTATTAAACATTTGCATATCTGAAATTTTCCAGATAACGAGAACTAAGAATATTAACAAAGTACATAATTATGAAGAGTACCTTTCTGATCCCAGTCAACATGACATTCCGCACAATGTATCATATCAAAGGAAAGAGATGGATAAGGCAACTGCTTTGAATTAAATGATCCAATCATTGCGGGAAGACCTCTTTCAAGTGTCAGCTGAACTTGACTGCCTGAAGCTTCATAGTTTGCAACACACATGGTCAATAGTTGGCTAGAAAAGAGATGTGCCCCAAAACTGCCATAACCACATCCAATATCCAAGATAGTTCGGACCTGAAAAGAAAGCAAGAGTATCAAGTAGTTAGAGTTTGATGCAACTTTAATGGCACCAGACAAAAAGGAAAATAGAACTAACATTTCCAAATCTGACAGAAGCAGTCCTTCAAGAGCGGAAGAGAAATCTAAATGAAAATTCAATGAGATCTAGTTGTTGTAGAAGCTTTCTTAAGAACTACAGCAAAAATATACGGAAATAATATAAGTATACTTCCAGATATGCATGTAGTAAGCAAAGGGAAACCATTGTTCACTGGTCAATGGAATTTTAGCACAAGACGGTTTTTTTTAATCAAGTAGCAGGATATGATAAGGAATTCTGAATACAAGGATGAACTAAGGAGCACAAGTGGAAGTACACCAGAAACCAGTTCCAACAATTAGAATCCACTTACTCCGGCTCGTACAAAGTTTGATTCATTCCGTAGCCCAATCATTTCTGCTATTTGATGTGAGTAGTCTTCAATGCTGTCAAACATGGCAGAGTCTGACCGAAAGGAAATCTGCTCTTCTTCCAACATCATCAACCTAACATTGCATGTTTTGAGGAGAAAAATAAGCAGAAGAGCAGATAATACAATCATAGTTAAGCAAAAGAAACTCGCATTTTGCACTCACCTTTTTGTCATACTTCCAGAGGAGAGTACCTCTTGAGCAGTAATATTAACATTTGCATGCCAAATGACATCTCTACCGGTAGGCCACCTAAGAGGAATCTTGTAATTAACAGAGGGAAGTACCAAGCAATTTTGTCTTGAACCAGGTCCACAATGGCGGTCAACCTCCTCGCCTTTAGAAAGACCCAAATCAAGATTTTCTGACACATTGAAACATGGAACAAAGTTCTCAGACTCAGGAGGACAGTATTCTATATCCTTCACATTTGCAGCACCAAGAGAGAGCTGTCCTATGTCTCTTAAATCCGATACTACTTGCTCCTGAAGCTGCCTGTATCCATGGTATATATGACCTCTCGACGAGGAGGTTATCGAAATTGTCCACCAAAAGGATCCAGTAAGGGCAAGAAGTATTATGCCAACTAAGCTCAGCCTGATCAAAACCAAAGCATACTTAAGTCTATTTCTTCCAGTTCCAGGGCTAAATGGATCAGAAAGTAAGCCATTTTCACCCAAATTATGTTTTGAAGGAGAATTATCTGGAAACAGAATCCAGCAAAGGAATCTGTTAGACAAATAAGTCTGATCACCAGGCGAGCGATTACGCTCCAAATCTTCTTTTTCTATTTTATCTTTCATCTGGGAGTCATCCCAGAAATCAGGGCCATTAACTGATAACCTCCCCCCACCTGACACACCTCTATGGAGTGGTCTTGACATGTTCCAACCTGATAATCCCCAAGCAGAACAAAATTATAAAACACATACCAAGAACAAAACTTTATCCACATAAATAAACAACAACATGAATAAATAAACTCTATCTCTAAGAACAAGATCAAATCACACTTTTCCAACTAGATCCATGGACCCCCAAATGAACTTCACAACAGTATCACTTACAAAACAATCAAATACTACAACTTCAAGAAACAGTTGAACAAAAGCAGATACATTCAACTAAAACATTAAATGCTTATGCCACTATAAACAGTGTGAACAAGTTCTTTCCTTATCCACCAAGTAAAATATGAGATTCAGTTGAGTAGAAATGGAAGTAAAGTCAGTTCAGTATACTACACAAACACAGAAATAAAACTAAATAAAACCCAAAACATCCCATTTTCCCATTTTAGATCAATTCAATAAGTAGAACCCAAAAATGTAATCTTTTTACAAAACCCACCAAGGAAAAAAAGAAAAAAACCCAAAAATAGTTGCAATTTGCTAAGAAAGAAAGGTTTTGAATACCTTAAAGCAAAAAATAAATGAAACCCAGTTTCTTAATAGCAAAAAAGCTTTCAACTTTCTATCAAATTCCCACAAATCAAGAATTCCCAGTTTCTTCTTCTTCTTCTTCCTGAACTTCAGCTCCCACTCTTCTCTCACATTCGAAACAAATTTTGGATTGTTTAGAGAGAGAAAGAACAAAAAAAATAGAGAGAGAAAGAAAAGGGTTGAGAATATAATGAAGTAGAAGTATGGATCCAATCACTACAGTTGCTCACCCGTGAAAAGGAAAGAAGAAAAAAAATCACTCTTTCAATCTACTCTTCTTGGAAAGGCTTTCATATATATGAGGTTTATGAAAATAAAATAATTAATTTTTTAATTAATACGCTGTAGTAGTTAATACTACTACCATTCTACTAATAAAATAATTAATCAAGAAGCTGTATGTTGTGAACGAGACATACACATTTCAGAGTGTAGTTAAGGTAGAGAGAGAAAGTGATTAGTAGAGTAATTCTTCACTAATTAAAGATTTGTAGAAAGTGACGCAATTAGAAGTAACCGACTTTATCGAAACTCACTAACTTACTCGTCTTACTTAATTTCAACAATTTATGGTGGGTGAAGACCATTAGATAAACTTATCACTATTTAATTCGATCATTTTTATTTGTTCGACTTGATATGTCACTTATGTAGTACGTCACTAGTACTTCTTCCGTTTGTTTTTACTTATCCATTTATTCTTTTATATGTTTCTCAAAAAAAATAATGATTAATGTGAGTGTTTTACCACATATCTAATTATGAAATAATGGACAACCAGAGTAAACGGAGAACAATAATCAAATTTAGAATTCAAAAATATCATTAATAAGGTTAGTTTGGTAGAATACATATCTAATTAAAACTTACTTAAAGAGTATGTGTCAATAAGGACCAAGTAATATAAAATCGAAAAAGTTCTTGCTCCATTTTCAAAATAAGTAATGTTTTTTACCCTCCTTGGAAAATTATATAGATTAAGAAGTGTTTTTACTATAACTTACTCTTAATCAAAATGTTAAGTACTAATTTATATAACAAGTTAAAAATAGTACCTAATTTGTAATACAAATAAAATTACATTTATAATGTAAAACAAATTATTGTACAACTTAAATTCTATATTAACCTATTCTTAAAAGACTTTTGGGTATGAGAATGTAAGAGTAGATCTGGATTTTGATAGTAACTTGCGCCGGATTTGCAGCTTCCTATTGTCTTTACTTACCTATCTATTTTTATTTTTTTGTCTATGCATAGATAATATGGGAGTAGAATGGACCAATTAGATACAATAATATTATAAATTATAGGACATTAATTGATAAAAATTTCACCATATTAAAAAATAAAAAACAATAGTGTGGGTAGTTTATAAGGAGTAAGTTGTTATGCATGGTGACTCTAGGCTAAGATCATAGAACATCAGTTTCTAATATGTGTATTGAAGTTCTACTAATTTAAATTTGTATCATTTAGGACTTATTTGAGGGAAGTGCTCTTTATCAAAAACTTTTTCATATTCATAGCTCGAAATTGAGACGTCTGATTAAGGAAAGGAACAACTCTAGCTACGGCAAAACATCTTTTCATGATGATAAAGAAACTACAAAAGTTTCATTTTGTTCTTATTGACATTTAAGAAATTTACTTAGATGAATATTTAAAGAATTGACTCAAAAAAAAAAGCCACCCTCTATAATTTCTTTTTCTTTTAGTTCTCCACCCTAAGTTTGAAGTCCGAATTGGAGTCTTGACTAAATTTGGATCACGCACGATAGGATCTGACTAAATTTGGATCACACACTGCAGGGCCCTGTGAGGCCCATTCAAGAGTGACGCTCCCAATATCAAGATTCAAATTCAAAACCTCTTATTAAAAATAAATCAATCTTATCACTGCACCACAACTCATGTCGATCTTCCTCTCTAAATTTACCAAAGCACGATAGCTATGGAGATGGGGATGGATAGAGGCAGTAGGCTCCACAAAATTAATGTGAAAATCGAGAAGGTGATGAATAATATATATAACAGCAGACTTTTTTGGTAAATACAAATTCCTATCCCCTTTCATAGGTAAGCAGATCAAATATCTTGTACTATAAAAAAAAATTTATTTTTGCACTTTTAACTATAGCTTGAAGGGCTTTACTACCACTATATATTTATATTCTTGTACAACTATATATCCGTGAATCCTAGTCATACTTGTCCCACCCCTTTTGCATCTTTTCTCACTTTAAGGTATGTTTAGCCGCAACAGGCCACTTAAAAAATAATGATTAATATACGTATTTTTATTATAATATTTATATAAATGATATATATTAATATTAAGTTTTAAAAATAATTTTAGATATAAGTAACTAATGTTAAGGGTAAAATAAAAAAATAATTTTTTTTAATATGTTAAAAATTATGAATAAAAATAAAAATCTATTTTTAAAATACTGAACTAATAAAAATGAACGGAGGGATTATATGATTTCATTTCAACCCCTAAAAAAGAACCAAGAATTAAATTGATGTAGTGTATATTATAGAGACAATTAAGGCATTTACTTACTGCTGTCTATATCAAAAGAGTAAAGTAGGAATAATTAGTTTAAAATGCTTATTTCTTTAACAAGATTGTCGATTATTGTACTTAATTAATCACAGCTAGCTGAATTTATGCTTTATGATGATTTACGGTTAATTCAATTGATTGGCCGACAAACTTCTCCACATCTTAGCCAGGACTGCTTCATAAGTATCCTCTAACTTGTTTTGGGGAATAATGAAGCAAAGGAAATATATCATCGAAGGATGTGGTGTAGCGGATGAAATTGTTTCTCTATTAATTAAATGTCTCAATTTCAAGCTTTGTATCTGAAAAAAAATTCTTAACAGGAATCCAAGTGCTTCCCCCTGAATGGCTTTATATACGATACAAATTTAAATTAATTGAATTCTAATATAAATATTGAACACCAAATAGAAAATCAAAAATAGAAAAAGGAAACATAACCAAAAGTGAAAAACTTTGATGTCGATTCAACAAAATAAACAACCAATAGAGATAGGGGGTAGATTAAGGTAAGAGTACCGGATTTACGTATACTTCCTTCGATTATTTTTACTTGTCTACTATATTAGTGTACTTTCTCTAGTTTATAATAATCAAATTTTTGAGTTTTTTTTCAATGTTTAAAATAAGTTAGTAGTTCAATGTTCAGAAAAGTTACAAATTTTTTTTTTCATTTTTGCACTTCATTTACATTTTCTAGATGACAAGTTTAAGCTTGAATTATTTTTTAAGAGAGTTAATTACTCATATTTATGATTTCAATTTGAATTATTTTTATTTTCAAGAATAGTTTGAGAATAACTAAAAGAACAAAAGTGAAAAGTGGCGTTCAGTTTGTGTTCTAATTTTTTTACTTAATAGATGTTCATTGTCTGACAAATTTAAGTATTATGGACTAGAGGGAATAAAGTGTACGTACTAGTCACCTTTAGGATATAAAAAAATCTTATGTTTTACTTTAACATTAATTATTTTTGCAAGATCTAATTAATTAATATTAATATTATAGTAAAAAATTTATATCAATCATTATTGCTGAAGAAATGTAAAATATAAAATGAATAAGTAAAGTAAAGAGAGAAAATATTTTTAAGAAGGTACTAGCATTTTGGATTTTGAATAATGAAGAAAATATGCAAAATTTAAAGTGACCCTAACTTACAGTCAAAATGTCAAATGAATGAACCATTAAAGTTCTTATTAGTAGCATTAAATGGGAGAAAGAAAAGACAAGAGGTTAAAACAGAATAGTCGATCTCAAAGAGTTAAAAGGGAATTGATTGGCAAGCCCGTGCAAGCACGGGCCTCATGGAAATAAAGATAATTATAATTTAATTAACATTTATTAAATTGAATTCATTTGATTCGAATATGATTTGTTTTTTATTACCGATCTTCCATGAAATAAAGGGTTCAAATTTCAGTAGTGTTTTATCTTTAATATTAATTACTTATTCCCCAAATTATTTTTCAAGACTTAATACTTGCAAGAAAAATAATAGGAAATACTATTAACGAAGAAGATGACTTTGAAGCATGTAAAATCACTTTCTTTAAAGAGATATTGCCGTATACATATTTTTCAAGACTTAATACTTGTAAGAAAAATAATAGGAAATATAATGAACGAAGAAAATGGCTTTGAAGCGTGTAAAATCAGTTTCTTTAAAGAGATATTGCCATATACATATTGGGTAAAATACAAGCAAATCCCTTCAGGATACAACAAAGCCCTTTATTTATACATGTAAATTTTTCTTAGGCTACTTCTAAAAAGTCTTTATATTTATAGAACTTAAGAAATGACTTTTCATAAGAGTCATGTTCTTTTATGAACAAATGTGTCTATTTAATTTAAGACCTCTATATATTACAAAATATCCAACAATACTAACATCAATTATTAGGGTTAATGTAGTAAAATAGTCATGTCAATCATTATTTTTCTTAATGGATATGCCAAGTTTAAATGTGATAAGTAAAAAGTAAATGAAAAAAGTATTAAAAAGAACTAAAAGGTAAATTAGTAAAAATGCTCTTCTTATTTATGAATTTTTATAAAAAGTGTGTAAATAAAAATATGAACAAATAATAAGAAGGAATAGAGTCATTAATAATTGTGAATAGATAATTTTGTGGATCTCATAATATTATGCATGTGGAATAAACAAAAAAAAAGAAAATAATCTAGCAACCAATCATGAAATGATAAAGCAGACATGTTGATACTATAAAGTTAACTCACTCTTCTATATAGTAATAAAAATAAAGATTAGTTATTCATAATATTAAAAATTATTGTTCTAATTATTTATCAGTTTATAAAATAAAAAAATTAATGAATTATTTTTTCTCATTTTATTCTTATAATTATAAATAAATTTATAAAATTCCATAAAAATAAATTAATAAAACTATACTCTTATTATTTATAATTTCTTACCTAAATAAAAAAAATAGTTAATAATGAACCGCAAATGGTGAGGGCTCGGAGAACGTTGTTACACTCACCACACATAGTCAAACTTGTACTTACAACTCTTTAATCCAATTAAATTAAGTTTTCAAATATTAGTTCACTTGAATACCGGTAATATATACGATAACAATATATTCCGTGTAATATTATTACTTACGAGTATGAAAAATTATGTATATATGCAAATCTGTTGTTTTCCCCTGAATTTTAAACTTTAAAGGTCAATTATTGGAACTTAATAAGGAGTATAATTCCCACCAGATTTTATTATATATTTGAGACAAGATTAGCATTGAGAAGTGATTATTTTTATTATTTTTAACAAATAAGTACTACATTTTCACAGTTTTTTTTTATAAGAAAAAAATAATTCAGATCAGAGATGTGTAAAAACAAAAGAATTTATTCAGTGGAGAAAATTAATAATTAATTTATTCAGAAAAGTCACATGTATTCATAGAGACACGGAATTTTCATATTTAATTCATAAATTCGTCGGTGGGGTCCTTGTAAGCCAGCCGCGTTTAGGGTGTCGGTGAAGCGCCGTAGTTAACGTGTCGGGCTGGTTCTACAAAACGGGTTACTGTGTGGAGCGTCGTAGGATATCAGCGCTCATTATTGGAATTTAATCTGACAATATATTCACGGGTTTTAATTCTAATTAAAATCTGAGTCTATCGATAATCGAACTTGATTTAACTAACCTTCATTTCACTTTGTTCTTAATTCTTATTCTAATCTCTCGAAAATTGAATGAAAAGACAAAAGTAAAATTCCTTTTTGTACTACTTCTATTTAATTATATAAACATTGTCGGTATTTCACTTTCTTTGAATTTGAATATAAATTAGTTGAATTTCTCTCCCCCAATCAAGGTAAACTGATTGATTAAATTAAATTAAATATTGGTAGCAAAGTGAGGGCCTAAACTAGATATGTTGATTTCAGAGGAAATTTTTAAAATGATATTGGTAGCAAAGTGAGGGAGTATTGAAATTACAGGTGTCAAATAGACAAGTTAGATTAAATTTGAGTGAATTAAATGAGCTGAGTTAATAAATGAAGACAACAAATAAAATGTAAATATATAACACTTGGGTTGAGTTCAAAAGCTAGCTCATGGGGGAGATTTGTCCAAATTCATATAAGGAAACCAATTTCTCATCTCTCTATTGATGTGGGACTTTCTTACACTCCCCGCACGCCCGTACCTCAACTGAAAACATGAAGAAGAGTTGTAAATACTGAATAAAGCAATTACACTTATAATTTTCTTGAATCTCACACAGATGAAAAAGAGATGAATGGTCTCTTTATATGAACTTGAAACAATCTTTATTCTTTTCCGCGTAAGCTAATTTTTGGAATTAAATTAAGCCAGGATCGATTTCTTTATCTGCTCTCTGCAGATTAAACAATGTAACTTTGGAAAGATTTTAATCTTCCTTTTAATTTTATTTTTTATTTTTAACAAGTAGGAGTAGTTGAATGTATAGGTTTAATGAGGGAAATTTGATGGTCGTTTCACTCTTTCCATTAATGGAAAATAATACGACACTTACAAAGTGTCCAGTAAATGTACTTTCGTTTTCCCCTTAACTTTCAATATCAATGATAGAAATTGTGTTGCTACATTTCACCTAACATGGAGGGTCGTTGTTTGTATTATTTTTTTCATCAGGTTTCGGTACACATTAAATTCGAATTTACATAAAAAAAAACTATACATTGGATTAGGGGATAAAACGTTCCCTAACAAAGACTCTGTATTGTATTTCTCTACATATAATATTGTTTGTGGCAATAGAAATTAATTAATTAAATGAATAATTAGCAACTACAATTTACAACAAATATTAATATTAATAATATGTCTAGAAGCTTCCTCAAGATATTATCAAATTTTCTCTAGCCAGTCTTTTAGGCCTAAAAATATTCTTCGTTTCTAACAAATTAAATTTATTTCAAATTATTTGATGTCTTAGAACAATTAAAAAAAAGTATTTATTACCTCTTCTAGAAATATTGTAATTATTATTGTGTCAATTAATAAAGTGCTAATTAACTACATTGAACGAGAGGTTAACGTTCGTACGTTAAAATTTCACTAAATTAGTATTTGGTAAATTAATAATCTCTCTAAGATAATATTTTTCTTTGATCTCGACTTGGGTCAATGGAAAAAATCATTCATTTTAATAAGATAATATATTTTCAGAAGACCCTTATATAAATATATGGTCCCATTAATATTATAAATTAATAATTCTTTAAAAGTACAAATATATCTAAGATAATTTAGTGAAATATGATTCTATTGTGTTTTGTTTTTTTGTTAAAATTTAAATCTAATTGAAGTCATCTCTAACTCTTCTTATTGCATCCAAAAGTTCTGGTGTTGTTTTTTTAAACTGCACCATATAAATTGTAAAGAGTCTAGATGCGATAAGTGCTTCCTTATGCATGACTGGTTCAAAAGGTATTGTATCATCTTCAACTTCATCATCAATATTATTTTTTTCCGATGATATCCACAGTTTCTTCTAATCTTTAGACATCTGAACATGTATCATTTTCACTTGGATAATCTAAAAGGTTAATGGCGTTCATTTTATTGCGGTAACCGAGAGCATTAATCATGACCTCAAGTTCATTAATGATGTTTTCACAAGTGGGTTCATTCAAATTCTCTGAGATTTCATCCCTCGAACGAATTTTGTTGTGTAAAAAACTATTTGCTATTGTCTCTTGCTGAACATTTGTCATCCAAGTCGTGATTGCAAAATTGATAGAATCAAAAATATTAATCTTTCCTGGATTAGTTTATCCCACTTCATAGCTTTCTAATATTCTACGACAAAATATGTTATGATAATACATCTTGAAAGCTCTTATTATTCTAGCATCACAAGGTTGAATCTCAAAATACTTTTTAAACTAATAAATATTAATTTATCGATTAAATAATACCTTATAAAATAATAATATTTCACGATCCACCTACATTAATTTAGTGAGATTTTACTGTAATTTAGACAAATATTGTTAATTATGATTAAACCTATAATATTTTTTTGGGTGTGCAAAAATATTAAAAGACATAATATGGACTTGAGATAACGTGTTATTGAGTTCAAAAAAATTAGATGAGCTTCATTGACCAATAGGTGTGTATTCTATGACTTGCCATTAGGTGTGTTTTTTGGTTTGAAAAATCCAAGTCAAACTAGGCTTTGGAATGGTGGGACACACAATAATAATTAATGAATCTCATTAAAAATAGGAGTATTAATCTATAGTAATGACAAAAATTACTACTCAAAGGGTTTATTATATTCAAAGCATTGAATCTCATTTTTCAAAATACTGAATTTAATATATTTTAAAAAACGATATTGTAAAATTGTTATTTTATTTTATTAATTTTAAGAAGTGCGTCAAGTTAAGATTGGACAAGTAAAAATAGATGTAAAAAGTAATTAAATCCTTATTTTTGATAAGCATCCTTCTTGCATGTGAATAATCACTCTTTTATTTAATTGTGTTTAATGTCCACTGATCAACAAACTCGATTTATCACCGCTTCCATTAATTATACTAGACATTCAATTCTTGATATTTAATTTGATGCTCCCTTGTGTCAATTTACGTATCCAAGTTATTATCTTGAGAGTCAAATAATTTATTTTTTAACTATAATTTTCTCAAATGCATTTTAAATATTTTTAATGGTTAAGTAACTGTGATTTATTCCACTTTTTAAATAATTACCTCCATACTTCTTTTTCTTAGTATTCCTTCTAATTTGCACACCATTATCGATTTAAATATATAGAATTCACACTAAAAATTAATTAATTAATTTGACCTTCGTATTTGGAATCAACAACTTCATTTTACTCGAAGAAGTTAGTAACAGGGGAAGAAGAAGATACAAAAAAACTCATTATGAATATTATTCTTAACCAATGAAACAGTACTACTCAGGGCAATATAAACTGTTTCCATAAATGACATTTGTTTTTAATGAGCTTCATTAAAAACTATATACTTAAAAAAAACATTAAATTTTTTTAACTAATATATGTACACCGACAAAAGTGGCCAACATTTCTGGTTTGGCAATGGAATGATATTAAATTGTACAAATTCTATTTATCCAGACTGCAAGTAGTGGAGTACAATTTTCTTGTTGAAGAAAAAAAAAGAGTACAATTTTCAGTTTATTGTTGAAAGGACTCTTAACTAAATTAAAATAATACACATAAGTTGTATCCTATCGTTTTCTAACATTCATAGCAATTTATCATGTACAAATTACATTTGACAATATTTGGTCATTTGTCAATTCAGAAGTATAATTAGCTGATAATTACAAATTCAAGAATTGAAAAAAAGTAAGCAAAAAAACCCCCAAAATTAGTTAGTTTGGTAGATCCTTATAATTGTTGTTTTAAAAATTTTATTGTCTTTTTATCAGAGATTACTACGACAAAAATAATTTTTAGCAGCAATAAGTACGCACATTAATAAAGAATGCTAAAATCTTTATCAACATTAGTTAATTGTCATTAGATCTGATGCCGCTATGAGATTTAGGGACATTTACAAAGAGTGTTAATTGCCGCTAAAAGAACATATTCAACAACAATTAAGCTATTGCCGTTAAAGATAATTTTTGATGGAGTGAATGATCATTTTACACGATATGAAAGATTTATAACTTCTTATTTTATTTTATTTTTAATTTTATAGTGTCATTTTTTTCTTTTGGTCTTGTCTTTATAGGTTTTGGAGAAGTCTGAGTATCCAAAATTTGGAGCTAAGGAGCACGTTTGAGCTTAAGGGTGGGGTGACGACCCTTGATGAAAACTAAGAGAACATGCTACTAGCTAGGCCTAGAGGCCTCAGGGAGTTTTCCTAACCCTTGTTTTAAATTTTATTTGATGCTTTGGGGACATAACATCTTTTTAAGTGTGGGGTGGAGGAATGAATTCCTAGTCTTTACTGCTTTATCGAGTCTTTTTGTATTTTTAGGTGGGTTCCTCGGCTTTTGTTTTCGGTACTTTTCTTGAGGATAGTCCCTTTGAACCGATAGGGAGTAAATTTTTTTATTTTTTTTTATTTTTTAGAGAAAAGAAAAGACCCTTTTGAGTTGTGTGATACTTGCTATTTAGGCCTAATTTTAAGTAGTACGTTCTTGTGAATGCTTGATTGCTAATGAAATTGCAGACTCTTTGACACTTAGGTTCATGGTCGTGACTTTGTTTATAGCTTGTTTTATTTTGTAGTTTGTTATGATCCTGTCTCTCTTAGAAGTGGAATTGATCCATCTTGATTGATACTTGTGCCATGTGTGGTGAGAATTTGCTTATTCCATGTTTTGCATCTTAGTCTAGAACTTGCCCTGCATGTTATTGAAGCGAAATAAAAAGTGTTGCTCAGTTTAGGAGATGATAATAGGCTTTCTTTGATTTGTCTTGTAAATTTTAGCCTTTTCAGATATTATATCACTAGTTCGCCTTTTTGAGCCTGTAGCCTTTTGTTGGTAGCCATATTTTGCCCTTAACTATTTTGTTGAATCCCTAGTTTTTGCACCTTGCTTCCTTGAGCACTGTAGCATAGACTGATTATAATTGTTATATCTTGAAAAAGAAAAGGGGTGGTTGAATGACAAGAGGTAATCAATGATAGCTACAAAGTGATGAAAAAAGCCCTCTTCGAAAGAATGTGACATGAAAAAGAAAAAAAAATTCTTTGAGAAAAAAAAATGTGAAAGAAAAAAATGATTGAAGCATTCTTGAGATGATGAGAATTACTAGTGAAATAATTGTTGAAGAGAGGGCTGAAAATAAAGAGAAGAAAATAATGGATGATGAAGTCTAAAAATACAAAGTGCTTAGGGAAGTGTGAGTCACTATTATATAATTTTCCTACCTGTCCCTTAGCCTACATTATAACCCGTTAAAGTCCTATTTGATTTTAGTCGAGCATGCTTAATTAGTGGAGATGTACATAATGGGCAAGCATATGGTTCTTTGAGCATACATGTGAATTTTATTTGTGAGTGTGAGATTTGATCTTTGATGTGAAGTCCTTAATTTATATTCAATCTTTTGAATTGAGTGTGTGGACTATTTCTTCTTGTGAGGGCACTTGTTTCATGATAGATAGGTGATGTTATTAACTTTCTTTGATGAGAGTAGGTGAGCAAGCTTAAATTTGATGAGTTCAGAGTCTTTCCTTGAGGTTAGGAGGTTAGAGGTTTGTTGTTTATTTGGATGTCTTGCATAATGAGAGGGAATTGTACTTGATGTTTTCAAATTTCAATATGGCCTAATTGTTTGTATCAACCAAAGTGATGGCTTCCTAGTATGATTTTTGAGATGAGATTTAATGTTTGCTCGAGGACGAACAAAAGTTTAAGTGTGGGGTGTTGATCTGAGGCCAAAAATATATTTTCTTATCATTATTTGTCTCATATTTATTATTTATATTTGTCTTTTTTGAGCAGAATTTTATGGATTGTGCTAAATAGTGTATTTTATTTGTAGGATTAAATTGGTACAAAGTTGAAGAAGTTTGGAGCTAAAATGAATTAATTATGAAAGATTGAAGAAGGAAAATCAAGCAGACAGCTTAATGGATTAAAGTTAATATTATAATATATATATATATACATATATGAAAGTACCGAATGTTAATTGAAAGAGGCATTATGCCACGTGTCAAGATTTGAAGACATCCACAATTATATTTGAGGCGGTGCACTTTCAAGTTGGAATCCAATTCCGTTTCGGTTTTGGGTTCCTAATTTGTTTTGGACTCAATTATTTTATTCAGGGTTTTCTACATCTATAAATAGTCCATAGAAATAATTATTTCAAAAAAAAACTTTTTAAGGAGAACACTTTTGAAGGAAGACACTTTGTAAGGAAAAATTGTCAATACTTTTTAGGGTTCTTTTCTTCTTCTTTTTCTTAGGTATTAGTAGCTAAAGACCCTTGTTCTGGGGCTGCGGCCATGGGTAATTGTTGAATATCGATTGTTTTGAATTAATGGTTGTTATCGTTTAAATTACTTTTGTATTCTTGTTTTAGTATTTCATGCTTGATCACCATAGAAATAAATCTATTGTCTATTCTTGGACTCAAGAGATAAAGAGGTAGATATACCAAAGAATGCAAAGAGCTTGTTCTAACTTTGTTTAGGTTTGTGTTCAGGAGTGACGCCCGGACGAACACCTCGCTTGGTTACGAAACAGGATGAAATATAAATGCTCGCCAATTAGGACTGCCTATCCCCGCTCAACGATGTAGTTAGACAGCTAGTTGGAGTAGGCGATTAGAGGTCGAGAGATCATGATCATAAAATCAACCCTGTAAATCAGTAATTTGATAACCTTAGTTAATTCATTACATGAGATGCGATACAGGAAACCCTATTCATGCTGCAGCCCTGGAATTGTCTCAATCACTGTAAGTTAATCTTAGTATTTAATTCTTGCATTCTTTTATTTCTTTTGACACTCTTAAATAAATAATTAGACTAGTATAATTTAGTAAATAGTTAATTGACAAGTCTCTGTGGGTTCGATATTCCGGTTCTTAAAGAGCCACTTATTACTTCTGTGACCACGTACACTTGCGTGTGCATTTGGGAGCAACAGTACGTACCAAAATGTACATGACATAAAAATGGTACGTTGGGGCATCTCATGTGTTTTGGTTTCGTTATGTTATGTATAAATTAGGGGCGTTCACGGATTGGTTTGGGTCGGTTATTGATCAAAATTAAAATTAAATTATTAAATCAATTTTTAGATTATTAAAATCAAATCAAATAATATACATTTATATGTTTGATTGTTATCAATTTCGGTTCAGTTATTAATCATACACGAAAAAAAAAATGATTCATTCAAATAAGAAAAAGCAGAAGACAACAATTCATTTAAAAGGAAATGAATTGTCTACGTACCATTTTTTATCTTGTAATTCTTATACCAGAACTTCAATTATGTTTGCTTATATTGTTAGCTAATCTAATATACTAAACAACATGAACTTGCTAAATAATGCATAAGCTATCGATATAATTTTTTGATTTAAATCAATATTTACCAAAATCGTGAACACCCAGTAACATCAATAGAAAGCTAAGTCAAGGACTTTACAAATACTACTTTACTATGTTTACAAATATTACTTTACTTACTATGTATAGAAAAACAAGATGTATGTCCTCCTTTAATGCTAACATGGCCAAGTTGTAAAATAACTAAAAGAAAAAGGAACAAATCAATGTTTTCTTTATAAATATAAATAATATTTTTCTGATTTATTTATACCCATACGTATATAGTTGCTTTCTTTAATTTATGCATGAAAAGGACAAAATTAGTTACGTAAAAGTCAGCCATGATAACATTAGAATCATCAAAAGAATTGCTTTAATTTGTACGCGGTTTTACATATGCAATTTTGTCATTTCAATTATTTTAATTATTAATTTTTCCTTATAGAAACTATGTAATCTTGTCTATCTGTATAGCACTAAGTAAACAGTCTCCACCCAGGAATAAGAATCTTGGGTCAATTTGTGACTTATTGAAATATCTAAAAATAAAATTAAAAAAATGTCTTTAAATAAATCTCCTCGTGATTTATTTTAATTTAATTTAGTGAAATTATGGATCAGCTATAATGATTGTGCATTGGACCTAACCCTTCAAGCATGTTGAAACAATAATTCAGAAAATGACTTTTGTGTTTTGTCGGTCCTCTATTTTTTGGATTAACAAGTTCTATCAAGTGGAGTTCATTGCACACTTTTCTACAATTCACACAGCTAGCCAAAATTATCGAATCGAAAATTTCAATATCGTATTGTATTATACTATGCATATTGTAGACATTGAAATTTTGTGGGACTCTATTAGACATGTTCAATTCGAGTTGAGACTCTACAAGATATGTTCAATGCCAATTAGGATTCTTGGAGGCTACTCAACCCTAAACCTTAGTTCATGCCTATATAAAGGGTACTAACGATGGTAGTTGGTAACGGTGAGTGACGACAAACATGATAGACACCAAAGTAATCATGGATTAATCGTTGTGAAATGTCATCGTTGTAGAAATTGTTGAATTAATAACATATTAATGGTCTTAAAATTTAGTTATAGGCCTTAATCATTGGATCTATTAAGTGGATGTAACATAAAAAGCTACTCAATAATTAAAATATAAATAACTAAGATTTGAATCTAAAAAAGTAATCATACTTAATAATTGAAATTAAATTTGATGAAGCCCTAGCCTTTCTAAGGGAAGAAGAAGTAGCTAGGTAGGTCTTTAAAAAATAATCAAGAAGAGGAAAAAAAAGTTAGTTAATTAATAAAAAGGCCATGTGAATGGTATTATGAGAAGGTTGAATCAACATCTATTTTGTTAGCAATGTGCCAATAACATTTAAGCATTATCAGTAGAGGGGATGGAGACTCATCAAGTGATTATAACTCACACAACACCCATTACCACTCACTACTCATTTTATTTATTTTTATTTAAATAAGAGACATATTTTTGACTTTCTTAACTTTGGACAATTCTTTAAAGACACTTAAATTAGCTCTATCTATATAGGAATGTGATGTTTCTGACTACATTTTAAATTCATCTAAAGTTTTAACCTGAACGATTTTGATTTTACGAAGCATTTAAAGAAGAAGGGGTAGGGGTGGGGGTGGAGGGGACGTTACAGTACTACATCTAGCCCAAAAAGTGTATGTACCATGTGAACTTGATTTATGTCTTATAAAACTTTTCCACCTTATCTTGCCAGCTTAGAAGTCTGTCAGTCCTACTCGACCCGCCCTCTGTCAGAGGCTTCACACGTTATTGTTAGTTTTTTTTTTAAGTTACCGACATTTAGAATTTGTTCCATTCACTCAATCAGAGTTTAGACAATTGAGCCATAAGCTACAAGTACATTTTAATGATGCTTGATTTTCTATTTCTATCAAATTTGATTACGTTCATAGTTCATACAGTCATACTGAAGTTTATACTCCATAACAAATTTGATAAATAGAGAATTTATGGTAATTTGTGTATTTAAAAATTACGTTCATAGTTCAAAGTATACACTGAAGTATACTTTATTGACAAACATTACTCATTTATAATTTTGGTCTTGAATGTATTCTCTAATTGATGAAGATTTCTTAACGGTTTCTTTTATGGTTTAATCAGTCACTCGATCTTTAAAGACAAATAAAAAGTAACTTATTAGTTAAATGGCAAATGGCATATACAATATGTCTACTTATTTTTCGTGGATTTTCATAAGGGCAAACTACATAAATCCCACTAGTTTAGGTCATAATTACTAAGATTCACGATAGTTTCAAATATTACTTTCTCTACCATTTTTGGGCTTAGGATACATGAGTCTGAATTCGCGAGATACATGTATATGCCGAATTTTAAAATCGAAATACACATTTTATTTATTTAAATTAATTGATTGTAACTAATTTCCTTAATTAGAGGAGTAGTTGATGATTTTCAAAATACATGGATAATTAATTCTGGAAATTTAATGAATTTTAATTTGGTGTATCTATTATCAATATATATGAGTATCATACAAGTACATTCATATGTATCATAGAAGTATCTAGTATTAATTTCATGTATCTATTTATATGATCTAATATTAATTTCATGTATCAATTTATATGAGCTAATATTATTTCATGTATCTTTTATATGTATAATTTGATATATCAAGTATCAAATTCATACGTTATATCCAAAAACATGTATCTCAGATAAATATGAAAATAGTTAGATATATTGTAATAACATAACAAATATATATGATAATATTAAGATACATGATAGAAAACCATATACATATGACAAGACTCGGATACATGACAGAACAAATTGTGTCAAATACATGCATAAATTTCCAATAATACATAGATCTCCAATATATTCATTAGCTACATACACACTTAATAAGATACAATTAAAAAAACTAGATAAATATAATTGTATCTCAATAATGTATCAGATATATCAATAATGTGTCAAATACATGCGTGAAACTCCGCTTATTGAAACTTTCGATTAAGTTCGTGGCTGGTCAGGACATCTCATCGCGGCAGTATTTGCTTCACCTTTTGATTCATCGGTGTTGCTCACTGTGCCTAGATCCGACGGAAAAGTGGCGTGAAGTTTCTTGGTTGATCCATAGTATACAAGATATGCAATCGGTACCATAGTCAATGTTGAATTTGATAAATCTATTGGGCTTGAAATCTCTGCTTACAACGATATCCATTGTCTCTGCGCGCGAGAGGTGTCTCCCCTTGCAATAAAAAATGGTGGATTCGTGGGGGATTGGTTTGAGAATGAGAAAATCAAGGATAAGAATTTGGTGTGCGTGTTACCAAACTGTTGAACATCAATTTTAATGGAGTGTTTCTTCTCAGTAAATTTCGACTGATCAAGGGAAAAGGAAGGGGAAGAGGAAGAGTTAGAGTTTGAGTTTTACCCTAACTCATACTCTCTGAGAGAAAGATATATGTTTTTAATTAAAACACTAATTTTGGAGTTTAAATATAAAGATAATTAATCAATCCTAGTTTTAAGGGATATGGATATTGATTGTATCTTCAATAATATATGGTGTAAAATATTAAAAGTGGTAATATATGTAATTATTTAAAAGTAGAGGTAAAATTAGTATATATGGTAGTGATGTATGTCTAATAAAGTAGTTTATCCTTTCATAACCCTATTGTGCAAAAGTGAAACTGAATTTTATTACACCTAATGAAAGAGATTAATCATTCAGAACCATGCTTAGGTGATGAAATAATCTTTACTTTGTCGACTTTGAAAAGTGATTCATTTCTTAAACGCTAGGCAATGGATGGTATCTAGTCTCCTCTTTCAACTCTTCTTACAGCAAAAGGCATTTTATCCAATAAGATCGATATTTCGAATCATTTTTTAATGAAACAGAAGATATGGTCTATAAATAAAAGTACGTCTTGTTCGTTAAAGTCGAACAAATTAAAGTTACCAAATCGAATTAATCGATACTTAGAAGAGAAAAATCGAACCATATGTTGGGTTTTAGGCCTTTTTTCCTTCCTATGTGGATAAATAAAAGTTCAAGGTTTTGGGTCTCCCTTCCTTTCCATTGTGGATAAATTTGAATCCAATTGGAATAGCCCACTTTGCCCATAAGCCCAATATTATGGTGCATTTATAAGACTTTATTTTAGGTCTTATTTTGAAGAATCATAAGAGTTTTGAGAGCAGCCGTATAGAGAGAAAAGAGAGAAAGTGCAGATTTTCGCACAAACTCTAGCAACCAATTTCAAATCGCAATTCCCGCTTCGTTTCTTGTCCGATTGAGCTGATTTTTGGACAGTTTGTTCCTTTCAACTTAATCTTTGATTGGGAATTAAGAGAGGGTGATTTGGAGTCCCGTAGCTCCAGATTTTTGCTCGTGAACAGTAGCTGCGTTTTGGTGATTTTGCTCCTTTTTATTTCTCTAGTTTTTGGTGTTATCTTGTAGTTGTGTTGCTCATTGTTTGACACTTTGTTGGTGGCCATTTTGGAGAACACTTTTGTAACTCTTGTTGATTATAGTGGAGCTTTGGCCTTGTGATTTTAACTCTTCACACCGAAGAGGTTTTCCACGTTTAACTTGGTGTCTCGTGTTGATTTATTTTTCTTGCTTGGTTGATTTGCTTGCTGCCCCAAATTGTTTGTTTTTGCATTATTTTGTCTTCTCTTGGTTCAAATAGAAAGGGAAAGTTTTGACTTGGGTTTCTTCTGCAATTGCCTTGTCGTGCACATTTATTTTGTGCTTGCTTTTCCCAACAAAGTGGTATCAGAGTATTAGGTTGCTGTGATTGTCTATTTGAATGATGGAGTCAAATATGAGCAAGATTGTTTGTTTGAATGGTAGTAATTATCATACTTGGAAAGGCAAGATGAAAGATCTTCTATTTGTCAAGAAAATGCATCTACCTGTGTTTGCCTCTAACAAACCCGAATCCATGAAAGATGAGGATTGGGAATTTGAGCACCTGCAGGTTTGTGGTTATATTAGACAATGGGTTGAAGATAATGTTAGAAATCACATTGTGAATGAGACTCATGCTAGAAGTTTGTGGGACAAGCTCGAGACACTACATGCTTCGAACACTGGCAATAATAAATTATTTCTATTGAAACAATTGATGAATATCAGGTATAAAGAGGGCACTCCTATTTCTGATCATATTAATGATTTTTAGGGTGTTCTTGACCAGCTGTCCGGAATGGGTGTAAAGTTTGATAAAGAAATTCAGGGACTATGGCTTCTTAATACTCTGCCAGACTCTTTTGAAACTCTTCGAGTTTCTTTGACTAATTCTGCTCCCAGTGGTGTTGTAACCATGGAATATGCTAAGAGTGGTGTCTTGAATGAAGAGATGAGAAGAAGATCTCAAGGCTCATCTTCTTCAGTTTCACACTCCGATGTTTTGGTTACTGAAGATAGGGGGAGAAGCAAGTTCAGAGGTCAGAATGACAGATATAAAAGTAGAGGAAAGTCAAAGTCTAGATTCAAGAATGTTACATGTGATTATTGCCACAAGAATGGGCATATCAAGAAATATTGTTTTAGGTACAAGAGAGATATGAAACAACAAAAGAGAGAAGGCGACAATGAAAATCGAGTTGTTGTTGTCGCTAATGATGATCTTCTTGTTTCTTGTGATGAAAATGCCGTTATTCTTGTTTGCGATGAGTCTAGTTGGTTTGTGGATTCTGGTGCTACTTCTCATGTCACTCCCAGGAAGGAGTTATTTTCTTCTTATACTCCAGGTAATTTTGGGATGTTGAAAATGGGTAATAATCATGAGGTTGCAGTTTTTGGCATTGGGACAGTTTGTTTGAAAAGTAACAATGGTTCCAAACTAGTTCTCAATAATGTCAAACATGCTCCAGATGTTCGCTTGAATTTGATTTATGTTGGATACCTTGATGATGAGGGCTATGTTAATACCCTTGGTGCTGGCCAATGGAAGCTTACTAGAGGTTCGATGGTTGTAGCCTGTGGTAACAAGTTGTCTAAATTGTATATTTTTCAGGGCTCCATTTGTAGAGGCTCAGAGAATTTGGTGGAGAATGATACTTCATCAGAGTTATGGCATAGAAGACTGAGTCATATGAGCGAGAAAGAGATGTACAATTTGGCTAAGAAGAATTTTCTTTCTGGAGTGAAACAAGTGTGTTCATTGCTTAGCCGGTAAACAGAAAAGAGTTTCTTTTCAGAGTCATCCACCTTCGAGGAAGCTTGATTTGCTGAAGTTGGTACATTCTGATTTGTGTGGTCCTTTTAAGGTAAAGTCTCATGGCGGTGCACTTTACTTTGTGACTTTTATTGTTGATCATTCTCGCAAACTTTGGGTAGTCTCTTTGAAGTCCAAGGATCAAGTGCTTGATGTGTTCAAGAATTTTCAGGCCTTGGTTGAGAGACAGACAGAGAAGAAATTGAAATGCATCCGTTCTGATAATGGTGGTGAGTATATTGGTCCTTTTGATAGATATTGCAGAGATCAGGGTATTCGGCATTAGAAAACTCCTCCAAAGACTCCTCAGCTAAATGGTTTAGCAGAGAGGATAAACAAAACTCTTATTGAGAGGGTTAGATGTATGCTTTCAGATGCTAAGCTGCTAGATTCCTTTTGGGCAGAAGCACTTAATACTGCTGCCTATGTTATCAATTTATCTCCTACTGTTGCTTTGAATGGTAATGTCCCCGACAGAGTTTGGTTTGGTAAGAATGTTTCTTATGATCATCTTAAAGTTTTTGGGTATAAAGCCTTTGTGCATGTTCCTAAAGATGAGAGATCAAACTTGGATGTTAAAACTAGGCAGTGTATCTTTGTTGGTTATGGTCAAGATGAATTTGGCTATCGTTTCTTTGATCCAGCTGAGAAGAAACTTGTTAGAAGCCGTGATGTTGTGTTCTTTGAAGACCAAACAATTGAAGATCTTGACAAAGCTGAGAAGGTTGATTCTCAGAGCACTGAGAGCCTTGTTGATGTTGATCCAGTTCATTTGACTATTGTACCTGATGAAAATCTTCAAAATGATTAAAGTCAAGCTGATATTGAAGATGGTGATCATATTCAGAATGACCAGTATGCCGTTGATGCTCCAGTGCAAGATGATGTGGTTGGTGAGGAACCAACTATTATTGATGCTCCAGAGAGTTCTCTAAGAAGATCTACTAGAGAGAAAATACCTTCTTCTCGTTATTCTCCCAATGAGTATGTACTCTTAACTGACAAGGAAAAACCCGAGAGTCTTGATGAGGCCATGGAAAGTGAAGAAAAAGAACGGTGGTTTGATGCTATGGAGGATGAAATGAAGTCTCTACATGATAATCATACCTTTGATTTGGTTATGTTACCTAAAGATCGAAAAGCTTTGAAATATAGGTGGGTTTTTAGGGTGAAACATGAAGATGGTAACCCAGTTCCACGGTACAAAACTAGATTAGTTGTGAAGGGTTTTAGCCAGAAAAAGGAAATTGATTTTGATGAGATATTCTCTCCAGTTGTGAAGATGTCATCTATTCGTGTGGTTCTAGGCTTGGCTGCAAGTCTGGACTTAGAGATTGAGCAAATGGATATTAAGACTGCTTTTCTCCATGGTGACTTGGATGAAGAAATTTACATGGAGCAGCCGGAAGACTTTGAAGTCAAGGGAAAAGAGAATTATGTTTGCAAACTGAAGAAGAGCTTGTATGGCCTAAAACAAGCTCCTAGGCAATGGAATAGGAAGTTTGGTTTTTTTATGAGTCAGCAGGGCTTCAAAAAGACTTCTTCAGACCATTGTGTTTTTGTGCAAAAATTCTCTGGTAATGACTTCATTATCATTTTGCTTTATGTTGATGACATGTTTGTTGTTGGTCATAATACTTGCATGATTCAGAAGTTGAAGCAAGAGTTGAATAAGTCTTTTGCTATGAAAGACTTGGGACCAGCAAGGCAGATTCTTGGCATGCAGATTGTCCGTGATAGAGATGCCAAGAAGTTGTGGTTGTCACAGGAGAAGTACATTCAGAATGTACTTCGTAGATTTAACATGGACAAAGCTAAGGTTGTCAGTACACCTTTAGCTATGCACTTCAAATTGAGTACAAAGCATTGTCCTTCCAGTGATGGTGAGAAGGAAGATATAAAGAAAGTTCCTTATGCTTCAGTTGTTGGTAGTTTGATGTACACAATGGTGTGTACAAGACCAGATATTGCTCATGCTGTTGGTATTGTTAGCCGTTTTCTTTCTAATCCAGGAAGAGAGCATTGAAATGCTATGAAGTGGATTATGAGATATCTTTGTGGCACTTCTAGTATGAGTTTGTGTTTTGGGACAGGGAAGCCTATCCTTTGTGGCTACACTGATTCAGATATGGCCGGTGATGTTGATACTCGTAAGTCTACTTCGGGCTACTTGATTACTTTTGCAGGGGGAGTTGTTTCTTGGCAATCTAGATTGCAAAAATGTGTTGCTTTATCTACTACAGAGGCTGAGCTTATTACAACTGTTGAAGCTTGCAAAGACTTGCTCTGGATGAAGAGATTTTTGGGGGAGCTTGGTTGTGCTTAAGAGAGGTATGTGCTTTATTGCGACAGTCAAAGTGCTATTCATCTTGGCAAGAATTCTACATTTCATGGTCGGTCTAAACACATTGATGTGAGGTATCATTGGATTCGAGATGTGTTGGATTCTAAATTGCTTGAACTTGAAAAGATCCATACCAATGATAATGGTTCCGACATGATGACTAAAGCTTTGCCAAGAGAGAAGTTTGAAGAATGTTGCATGATCGCCGGGATGGCGGTCTCCTCCACATAGTCGGTAGGGGGAGAATTGTTGGGTTTTAGGCCTTTTTCCCTTCCTATGTGGATAAATAAAAGTCCAAGGTTTTGGGTCTCCTTTCCTTTCCTTTGTGGATAAATTTGAGTCCAATTGGAATAGCCCACTTTGCCCATAAGCCCAATATTATGGTGCATTTATAAGACTTTATTTTAGGTCTTATTTTGAAGAATCATAAGAGTTTTGAGAGCAGCCATATAGAGAGAAAAGAGAGTAAGTGCAGATTTTCGCACAAACCCTAGCAGCCAATTTCAAATCGCGATTCCCGCTTCGTTTCTTGTCCGATTGAGCTGATTTTTGGACACCTTGTTCCTTTCAACTTAATCTTTGATTGGGAACTGAGAGAGGGTTATTTGGAGTCCCGTAGCTCCAGATTTTTGCTCGTGAACAGCTGCTGCGTTTTGGTGATTTTGCTCCTTTTTATTTCTCTAGTTTTTGGTGTTATCTTGTAGTTGTGTTGCTCATTGTTTGGCACTTTGTTGGTGGCCATTTTGGAGAACACTTTTGTAACTCTTGTTGATTATAGTGGAGCTTTGGCCTTGTGGTTTTTACTCTTCACACCGAAGAGGTTTTCCACGTTAAACTTGGTGTCTCGTGTTGATTTATTTTTCTTGCTTGGTTGATTTGCTTGCTGCCCCAAATTGTTTGTTTTTGCATTATTTTGTCTTCTCTTGGTTCAAATAGAAAGGGAAAGTTTTGACTTGGGTTTCTTCCGCAATTGTCTTATTGTGCACATTTATTTTGTGCTTGCCTTTCCAAACACCATATTGATCAATTTAATTAGATTTGTATTGGTATAACATTTTTTAGAAATCAAATACCAAAAATATAGAACCGAAGTATTTCAAAATCGTAAATGATTTCTTTTAGGAATATTTGAATTCTAAAAGTTAAAACTTTTCTTGTATTTCAACAAGTCCAATTGCCACTACTAAAAGTTCAATTTCTATCTACTCAACTACTCATAGTATAAGAGAATTTTTACAATACTATTACGTCACCCACCACCCCCCAAAGAAAAAGTAAAAACGAGTAACCGTCCGTAAAAAGTGTGTTTGTAATATAAAAAATAACACACTAACATTACATTAAAAATGATCTTTAGTGGCAATTAATTAACGATAATAGTTTAATTGCTGCTAAATATATTTTTTTAGAGGCAATTACTAGTGAAAATTACATTTTAACACTCTTTATAAATGTCACTAAAGCCTATAGCGACATTGGATCTAATGACAATAAATTAATACCGATAAAAGTTTTAACACTCTTTGTTAATGTGCATATTTACTGCCCGCTAAAAACTATTTTTATTGTAATATATAATATTGACTTTGCACACTTCTTAAGAAACCATAAATAAAAGAGTAATTTTACTATATTATCCTTTGAATATAATAAATATAATTTCTTGAGAAATGACTATAATTAATGATAAGGATAAATTAGGAACTACGTGTAAAATTATACATTGATTTCATAAAGTGGACAAGTATTGTTGGACATCCCAAAATAGTATAGTGAACAACTATTGTTGGACAAATGGAGTATTTTGTATCTCAGACAATATTCAAGTTTTCATATAGTGTTTCTACTTTACACTTTACTGGCCAAACATAGAGGTCACCATGAAAATTAGGAGGGGAAGTTGCTCGGATAGTAAGCACCCCTCACTTTCAACCTGAACGTTATGAGTTCGAGTCATCAAGGGAGCAGAAAAGGTGGGAGCTCCTAGGAAGGGGTAAAAAAGAACCAAGAAAATTAGCAAAAAAAATAATATGCGAATTGTCCTTAAAATGGGTTGATCCTTAGTTTTTGCTCCTCACATTTCACATTTTACATTTTTTTTCCCTTTAGCAACTGAAGTTTTGCCCAATGGGATATACGTTCTTTAAAAATTGAAGTTATGCAAGACATAACTGCCCTGCGAAAAAGGTATATTTTAGCAAAGGGAATGAGTGTCAATGACTGAAAATTAGAAGTGTCAAATTGATGAGTTGATTTGAATTTGGGTAGGCCAAAATTGGTTTGACTCGACCAAAAATTATTTGGGCTGAAATGAGCTAAATACGGATCAAAGAGGCTTGTGTTGTGTAGGCAGTGTGGGGCCTCTTAATTCCTATCCTTTTTTTAGTCATAGAAAACAATAATTCAAGTATACCATACCCACGTGGTTTCTCTCTTTTGCATCATATATTACATATGTGTGACGTCCAATGTAATAGAAATTAATTTTATGCGTACATTGAATCATATGGGCATTAACCAGCATGAGATCTTGACACTTTCATCAAGAAATTAAACATGGCAAGTGATTGTTACATTTACTCTTTTCTCAAAGGACATGACATTGATGAATCAAAAACATTACTCCGTCTGTCCAATAATACTTGTCAACTATTGACTTTGCACACTTTTTAAGAAATCATAAATAAAAGAGTAATTTTACTATATTACCCTTTGAATATAATAAATATAATGTCTTGAGAAATGACTATAATTAATGATAAGGATAAATTAGGAACTACGTGTAAAATTATACATTGATTTCATAAAGTGGACAAGTATTGTTGGACATCCCAAAATAATATAGTGGACAACTATTGTTGGACAAATGGAGTATTTTGTATCTCAGACAATATTCAAGTTTTCATATAGTGTTTCTAGTTTACACTTTACTGGCCAAACATAGAGGTCACCATGAAAATTAGGAGGGGAAGTTGCTCGGATAGTAAGCACCCCTCACTTTCAACCTGAAGGTTATGAGTTCGAGTCACCAAGGGAGCAGAAAAGGTGGGAGCTCCTAGGGAGGAGTAAAAAAGAACCAAGAAAATTAGCAAAAAAAATAATATGCGAATTGTCCTTAAAATGGGTTGATCCTTAGTTTTTGCTCCTCACATTTCACATTTTGCATTTTTTTCCCTTTAGCAACTGAAGTTTTGCCCAGTGGGATATACGTTCTTTAAAAATTGAAGTTATGCAAGATATAACTGCCCTGCGAAAAAGGTATTTTTTAGCAAGGGAAATAAGTGTCAATGACTGAAAATTAGAAGTGTCAAATTGATGAGTTGATTTGAATTTGGGTAGGCCAAAATTGGTTTGACTCGACCAAAAGTTATTTAGGCTGAAATGAGCTAAATACGGATCATATACCAAATTGCACAAACTAAGTTTTAAGTTCTTATATAGTGTTTAGTACTTAATAAAACTATTTTTTTTAATTTTATATATATATAACATATCAAATTTGTCTTTTTAAAATATTTGACAAAATTTCTCACGAAACTAATTTAAGCTACATATCAGTCTAAATTTTGATGAGTTAAAATAAATTGGACTAAAATGAACTAAATTATCTACCGACCCAACCTTAAACGGATTGGAGCAAGTCATGTCTAAACTAATTTTTCCACCCATAAAAAATTGTTCATTTTATTCACAGCTTTGGTAGAGCAGAGTGGGATCGATTAACTAATAGTCTTGTTTCCATGTGCTTTTTATTCTTCACCAACATTCAATGTGATTGATCAAATATTATAGAAAGTTTTTTTCGCTCCTTAAAAAATGAAGAAAATGGACATTCCTAATGAAATTGTTGGAATTGATTCGCCTATTAGATAGTTAAGTTAATTAACCACATAAAATATGTCATATGTGTTAGTTATACGCATTAACTTCAAATAGAAAACGTCTAGAATTTTACCACGTGTTGAGGCAAATGTATATAATTAAATGATATGATTGATATGGTTAACTTAAACTATCAAATAGACGAACGACACCACATACATAAAAAGAATCTCAAAAACTAGGATAAAAATATCTAATTGAATTAAACACTTTATATTATACGTTGAAGTGTTCAATTAAAACATGACTTAATTTTAATATCCAAATGAAATATTCAAACACCGCTTGAAGGATAGTTAAGTGTTGCAATAAGGGGTTGTTTATTTAAGGGAAAACAGTCTCCATATCAACATTGAAGGCTTTGCAGCTATCCAGAATTAAGCCTATTATATCATAAGGATTTTAAAATACCAACCAAATATTGAATATAGTAAATTAGTAATACCACATTCTATACTACTCTACTCCTTCCATCTCATATTAGTTGATCTGAAGATAATTTTACTAATTCACCCCTCAAAAAGAATTAATTGCAAAGGTAATATAGAAAAAATTTAAGGAAAAATTGTGGAGAATAGCAAATATTTAAATGATATTAAATGTTATAGCTACTGTTTTGGAAAATTGTGATTCGCAGTCAATATTTTCTTAAATCTTGTTTTCGTTTAATTTGTATAATTTGCCTAATTGTATAAATCCGAATTTTGTATAATTCGGTTCCTGATTGTATAAATCCCTAATTTGTATATGCTTACCCTAGCTATTTGTATACTATTTATGAAAAATTTACAATAAATTATCCTATTTATATATTGGCAAGCGAAATATACAAACGAAGTTCTGAAAAATTTCTAAATGTATAAATACATAATTTGTATATATCCTAATTGTATATTCGCAAGCGAACTATACAAATCAGGGCCTCCATAGCAAACAAAACTATAGCTATGGAGCACAATTATCAAAACTATAACTATAGAGCCTAATTGTGTCTATTATGTTTGCTATTTCTAAAATTTACTCAAAATTTTAATTAATGCTTTCTTGATTTAGTAAGGTGGATAACTAATATATGACAACTATTTTTAGTATAATGATAAACTAATATGAGATAGAGGAAGTATGATTATATGATCTAATAAATCAAACCAAACGAATCCTAGGTTTTGACTTTTGAGCATCTATTGTGAGATCCCAAATATATTACAAACAGACATGGGAACTAAGTAACTAAAATCTCTCGAAGTTGATAATTACAAACAGACATGGGAAGTAAGTACTCACAATCATGGGAGTTTAAAATAAAAAAAACAGCCAAAGCATTTAAGAGTACACCAACCAATATCAAATGGAACTCGTAAAGAAACACAAGTATAGTACTATATTTGGAAAATGTCTGATGTCAAGTCTAAGGATAATGTATGAATTGTAGTCTTGAGGTGGAAAAAGTTGTGTAACTCTTTATTCATGTAGGCATATTTTAGATGGGACCGAATATGTATAAATTATTAATTTTAGAATTCAGTGACTTCTCTAATAACAAAAGTTTAGGAGATTTAAATTGTAGTCAACTAGAAATGTTAATTATACGATCTTTGCGTATAGCAGAAGAAATGGTCTTCTAAGATCACTTACAATCTTATTAGAAGAAAATGACTATTTCAAATTCGTTATGTATTATTTTTGGATATTGATACTAATGATTTTTCTAACCAAAATGAAACATTCAGTGGTGAAACTAGCTCAGCCACCTACTTATCTCTGATGACGATATATATCATGACCGAGCATAGCTTCGCGTGTAAAAAGATCTCCTAAATATACTCAAGTTGTTACAAATCAAATTGTCAAATGGTGAGTTAATGCAAAAGCACGGTGTAGCTCTCTTAAAGCCCAACAAGTCTCATATTATGAAACGAACTCTACCTAAAAGGTGAATGTAAAGATAAGACCGAAAAGTTTCGTATTACGAAAATAACTCCGACTGAAAACAAATTTATTAAGGATTCAGTGTACTTGGGCTGGGTCCAGAAATGTTATCATATACAGAGCCTCTGGCCCATCAATAAAGTAACTAAAAATGGAAAAAAGCAATGGGGTGAGAGAGGCTCGAACTCTCGACCTCAGGATTACTCAGAAGCTATGAGACCTACGCGCTAGCCAACTGCGCCACCACCCCTATGTTTTAATTTAGCATAATTACGTTATATATATTTAAAAAATAGATTCTTTATTACGAATACACGGTTTAATAATAATGTTATGAGTAGAAATCAAAGCTTATTTATGTATATATATATATATGAAGTCCAAGTTATCTGTTTTATGTTTGATTTGATTTCAGTCATAATGTTTATGTTGTATATATAGCCTTGTAGAATTACTTGTAACATAACAAACAATAAGTTCCTTTGACATTCACAACATGTATCATCTGGATTATTAGTCCACTTGATATTTGTAGGTGGGTGAAAATAGTCATGTTATATATCTACTAATGTATTATATGAAGAAATCATAATTATATTTTTAAAGTATCCACTTTGATACTTTTAAATTTTAAATTAATCTTGCATAAGAGACTAATAGCTAAGAGCAGAATATAATGGAAGCAAAGGATTCATGAAGTCGAGATCAACAAGTTGTGATTAACGGTTAACTGTTTTTCTATTTACATTAGGTCTGGCATTTGTTTGGAATTTCTTATGTTTGCGTGTCTTCCAGTTTACTCTGTTGTCACCTTTCTCTAATTCGTCCTTCTTACTAACACTAGATGGTATAAGCCCGTGCTTGGTGTGCTACCCTAACAAAAAAAATATATGTTATTAGCATTTGCACAACAGTTTTGTACTCTATATAGTATTTGGTTGTTCCATAATCAAACTTACTGTCTCAAAAATTAGCATCGTATTATGTGCATCACGATACATTATATTGAGTATTATATTGTTGTCATACAAAATCAAAGTTTAGAATGAAAATGATTATAATGATGAATACCATCATGACTTCCAATTTTTCTTTACTTTCGGTTGTTTTGAAAGTTAGTTTTAATTTCTTTGCCAATTGGCACCACAATCAACTGAAGTTGGCTAGCAAAATAAAAAATCAGCCAACCTTGTGCAAATTGTAATCATCACTATATATAATATACATAATTCTAATGACCAGTTAATAATAACCGGAGGGGAAAAAATAGAAAACAAGAAATTTTATTTTCATGTCATTATTAAGCTATTACTCAACTTCATGAAAAATAAGTTTATTCATAGTTATTTGTACTACAAGTCTACAACTGTCCTTTAGTACAATTCCTAAGATTTGGAGTAGTTCACTTATTGTCGTCTCTAAATCAACTTCAAGAACGAAATTGTGTAGGTAGTTGTGTTTGTATCCATGAGAAGTTGAAGTCTATAACACAGATTAAGCATATCATAAGTAGTCATAGTATACTTTTCTATACTGTTAAATGAAATTACAGTTGATGGCTACAATGACACCAACAGAAAAAGAAATAGAATTGCAAATTAGAGCACGTTTCTTATCTTATTAATAATGAATTGGCTAGCTGAAAGTCCAATCACAAGCTCAAATCATCACTGCTACCACCTCAAAGAATTTGCATTTCCAATTTTGAAACAATGTTCTAGAATCAAGAGAGTACATATCAATTGAGACAAATTGTAGTTACTAGTTGGATAATAATAAGCTGAATACGTCAGAATGACAAACCTAAAGATTAGATTTTTGTTACACCAATTCAAACTTTCTACCTTGTAAAATAAGAATGTCCCTCTTAATTCCATAATTCCTAAAGTGCAAACAAAGTGACTTCTTACAATCTATATAACAAATTTTAGACACAATGCTTTACAACAGCTTTGCAGATTTTCAGAACAATTCATAGTAGATAATAACTCAAAGAACATCACGGATATGAAAAAATTCAAGTGCAAACTGATGGGGATAAGACTTTTTCTCTTACTTTTTTTTTCTACGTTAAACTGAAAGATAATTCAAAAAACTAAGTCAATTCTTTATAGAGAAAAGACATAAAATCACCACTGAAGTTGTCCCAGATTTTCAAAAAGACATCATAACTTTGCAGGGGTCCTAACACCCCCCTGAACAATTTGAAAGTAATAACATTGCCTCATTTTTTGATCAAACCCAGTTGTGAGAAAAGGTTTGATTTTCACGCTCCAATCTCAAATTGTCACGTGTTAAATGTTGTAAATTATAAAAATAAATATGAAAAAAGAATTTTTTTTATTATAAATAAAAGAAAAAATATTTTCCAACCGCTCCCCCACCCCAACATCTATCCACTCCTATCTACTTCTCCCATTTCCCAAATCCATTATTTTTATGCTATTATCATTGTTGACACCCAATTTTGGCATAACATTTTTCAAAATTCATAACTTTTATGTTTTATTTATTAAATTGTTCAAAATACGTTTTTATAATTTTAAATAAATCTATCAATAGTTATTCTTATTTGTCAAAATATTAAGATTTTTATTAGTTTATTTTGAATTTTAGTTAATTTTGATTATATTATTTTTATCACAATCAGTTGAATATGTAGTGAATATTGTGTCAGTTTTATTAAATTACAATTTTCTGTTGAATTGCGTTTTTTGCATGCCATTGATTTTATTCGTGACATTTGTTATTCATTTTATTATTTACTTTTGTTAATATGATATTTTTTGCGCAATCTAGAAATTCATTCAAATATGGATAAGATTTCATACACAGATATTTTATCAACCGGTGGTTTTGGCCCATGGTTTTAAGATAATGGTATTGTACTATCGGTGGTTTTCAATTTTCTATTTAAGCAATAGGTTGGTCATTAAGTTAAGGGTGGTGGATAAAAATTTTAGGGGTAATTTTCAGATGTTTTAGTCTATAAGAATTTCTTTTAGTGTTTATAATTTTTCGGCGACAAGCTCACCGGAGCTCCGCCGGATTCCGGCAAGTCCACCAGAAAAACCCCATCTCTATTCTCCATTTTTTCCAGTAACACCCAACTACCAAAAACCACCAACCAAACCCATGAAACGACCCCAAAAATGCCCGAAAATGTGCTTCGGAAACACCTATAATTGTAATTTCCATATATCTCAAAATCCGTGCATGATTTCGGAAATTCGACTTCATATTCTTATTTGTGGGGTCAAATTGAGTGGGAAATGGGTCTAACCAACCGTATCAAAATTCGAAAATCGCAAAAATTGCGATTTGGGGCATATCTCTTAAGTCTTTGAGTTAGCCACCACCAAAACTAACGCCATCTCCACCCATGTCTCCATTCCTTTTCCTAGTATTGGTGACACCCTCATGACTATGTATAAAACCCTTTCTAGTTATGTTTTGACTATGAGGGTGAGCCAGTTTGTCTCAAGTACTCATGTTTAGAGGTGGTGTTGGACAAGTTGTGTTTATGCTTGAGCTTGACTCATCTATGGTATTTATGTAATTTCTTTTTTTTCTTCTTGCTCCCTTAGTCCCGATTTCCCCTTGACTATGCTTATCGCTTATGGTCATTTAATTGCTTCCGCGACCAAGGATGTGTAATGATACGCTATGAGGCTTGTTTGGGGTTCCTTCGGGTTCTCCATTCGCCGGTCACATCTAGGCCCTAGGCTTGGGTCGTGACAACCCACCACAAGAACCACCTGAAACCAGCCCACTCTTCCCTGTCGCCATCAGTTCAACAAGAAAAACACCCACCAAGTGCTTCCTTGCTCTGTTCACGAACAACCTGAAATCAACCATCAAAAACTCCAGCCCACAAATGCTATCGAAGACTACCCAAAACCCCATTTGTTTTTCCCGTTTTTTCCAGCGAAACCCGATTACCAGCCAACTCCATTTTTTTTCCGACCACCAATAGGTCACTTCCAGCTACCAAAACCCAGACCCCTATCTCCAAACAAACAGCTCTGAGCCCAACCATAAAACGCCATTTCCGGCAAAGGAGCACGAAGAAGCTAACAGCTCCGGCAACAACATTACATCCAACTGTTCAATGCCGCTGCGACTCAACTCCAGTGGAACCAGTCACGAACCAGATCTCACCACCGTCGGGTCACGCCGTGAAGCAACCAGAAAATACTTTCGTTCAGGTAAACTCTAGCTCAGACTATTTTTTATTTTTTTTGTAGTGTTTTATCTGTTGCGTTGAGTTGAATTTCACCATTTTGTTTAGTTCATGATCACTTTATTTTATTTGCAATGAGGGCAAAGATTTGGATCTATTAATTTTATTCTATACTTGATGAATATTTATGAGGGGTATCTTTTATTTTATTGGTTGCTGCTACTGTTTTGTATTTTGTTGATGAACCTTTTTATGTTTTTTTTAAGTTGATTAATTTTATTTATGGCAATTTGTTCTCATATGGCTTTATATAATTATTACATTACCATTATTTAATTATTATTGTTTCATTAGGTGCTGATAGTTTGGTAGTTGTTTTTATTATTATCTTTATTATTCTTATTATTATTCTTATTATATTAGTCTTGAAATTGTTGTCACTGCTGATGTTGTTATTGTTAATATTATTATTATCTT
The DNA here is from genome assembly GCA_018342035.1 of Solanum appendiculatum. NCBI lineage: Eukaryota > Viridiplantae > Streptophyta > Magnoliopsida > Solanales > Solanaceae > Solanum > Solanum appendiculatum. The sequence continues at coordinate 149,122 of JAGDQO010000097.1, forward strand.
TACTCATTTTGTTTAAGGTTAATTTTAGATACTTTGAGTTTTATTAAATTGTTGTTATTAGTTGAATTGGCCAATGAAAAAATTTCTCCGTCGGTTTTAGAGGCCTCCACAATATTAAAAGACGAAAATTTGGTTTAAGTTTATATATTTTATATGTTAAAATTGGCCGATGAAGAAATTACCGTCGATTTCCAAGGACTTCCATGTATATAAGACGGATTTTTATTTTCAAGTTATTATTTGATTCATTTATTTTTATTCATATTTATTTATTACTAACACTTTTACTAAGTGTCTTTACAGGTACACCCCGGAGTCGCTTCTCATTGAAGCTATTCCAATGAAGTTCGAATTATATTTTTTATTATGTATATTATTTACGTTAGGCAAACCTTAAGCCGTTTCTTATATTATTGCTTTACTTTATTATTTGTGTATTATTGTTTGTTTATTATACTTGTATATTATATTTTATCTACTCAATTTGAAAAAATGAATTCAGCCGGGACCCAGAATTGTGGATTTTGAAGGATGCCTAACCCCTTCCCTTCGAAATGACTTGAACCCCCTACCTAGAATATTTTGGTTTCGTAGACTATTTTTGTTAATTAGTTAATTGGTTTCTAATTTTCCTAAAATTAGGTGACGACTCTTTTAAAATTGTTTTATTCTTTTAAAATTAGATTATTTTTAGAGCTACCATGACGTTTCGCCTTATTTGAATAAAGTAGGGATGTAAACAGAATTGTGACTTTGCTGGGGATATAGATGTTCTAACCATTATGAGTTCATTATTTCAAATTGAGGATATTATTCTTTTATTGTGTTATACCTTGTATCTTGTATCTTTTGTTGATTATTTGTATATTGTACTTGTTATTTATTCATTTTTTATTTAATTGTGTATATTATCATTGCATTCATGGCATGCTTCTGTCATCACGGCATAAATATATAGTATATTAAAGAACGATTTTGCGATCCTGCAGCCGGTCTTTTTTATACTTAACCCTTTTCGGAATGACTGACAATTTATTGGTTTGTCACGCGTCCAATGGTTGTCATAGTTCCAACCCGAGTTGTCTACTTGGGCCCCTGTCTTTTAAAAGCCACTCTTAGTCAACTAGTGTAGAGCGAAACCAAAACCCTAATTTAGCGCATTGACCTAAGATGACCCAATACCCAAGGCGTGTTGGGCCCATTAGAAAGACCACCTTGAGTCCAAAATGACCCTCGGCCTAAATGGACGATCATATTTATGTGTTTAAATTTGAAGGATGTATATGTCATTTGACAAACCATTGTCCCTTGGGGTTGGGAGGTTTATTTTTTTTAGCTCTCTCTAGTCAAAAAAGGATCTTCACAAGCTATCATTACATCCAAAAGGTGTTGAAATTCAGTGATGAAAAGGAGTTCAAGAAGTAAGGCTCCTCCAAGAAGGTTTTGTTTAGGATTGTACCCCTGCGTGAGACTAATTATGAATATTATTTTTCCATCATTTTGTATCCTCATTTGATTTATTTATAAAATTTGTATAAAGTATTTTTTTGGGGGCAATGTAATGTTTTCAATTGGCGTAATACATCCTTCAAATCGCTAGGCATACCTTTTGCGCAAAAGGGTCACATATTTGTATAGGACGCGCGATAATTGTTTGTGTGTTATGTGATATAACTGAGTTTGTCCTCAATCAAAGCAGTTCTTATGTGCTTAGTTCTTTGTGTGATATTTTGTTTCATCCATGAACATTAACTAACACTTTTACCTTTTGAGTATCCATCTTTTTTTCAGCGAGAGGCTAATTTGTGTCGAAAATCAAACTTGCTAACTTCTCAAAGAACAGAGCTGGTACAATTTCTACAAGGTCAGAAATATATTTGGAGGTCATTGCTCATTCGAAGTTGCAAGGGACAAGAGGAATCACAAAATTTGAGTCATTGTATTTCACAAAACATTAATACTCAATCAACAAGACAAATTAGGGGAGTCTTTGACTATGAAGTCACACTCATCTGTTATTTATTTTTTATGATGGCTCTGCTTTCATGCATTTCTCATATTTTTGCAGGAAAATTGTACCCGAAAATAGTCGGGAATGGTTGTAACAATACATGATTCTCGTGAATAATTGAAAGAACACACAGTCCAAAAAGACATTCAAGAAAGAATACAACAAGTGATTGGCACAGTTGAGAGGGCACAAAATATGTCGAAACAAACAGTCAAAAGACACACCTTGACTAAATATGTCGGTGGCACTAGACTTACGAGCATCACTCTATGTTTGTCTAAATTTTTAAATAAATTTATACCCTATCTTCACGAACTACGCGAACCTGATTCTCATCCCGATGAGATACGTAGGCGGCTTGGATTCGGTATTCATTCTTTCAAGTTTCAAAAAAAAAATAGTTTGTGCACATTTTCGAAGCCATATCTGAACTACGCGAACCTGATTCTCATCTCGGTGAGATACGTAGGCAGCCCTTCTTGGGTTCGGTATACATTTTTTTTCAAATTAAAAAAAAAAAAAAGTTTGTGCATATTTTCAAAGACATATCTACATGAACTACGCACACCTGATTCTCATCTCGGTGGGATACGTAGGCAATCCTTCTTGGGTTCGGTGTTCTGTATCATTTTCAAAAAATATTGTGTATATATTTTAAGAGTCATGTCTTCTTGGTTGGGACCAATATAGTTAGGAGCATGTAAAAAAGGACTGATTTTGTGGTAAATCATAGATTCTTTTGATACTTCTCGTTTGTACTTTTGAGATGCTTGAATATTCTCTTGCAGGCATTCAAGATAAGAATAAAACCAACCTTGCGGTTTCATGTGCATTGCGTGGTGAGATTTTAGATCAAAATTCAATTGCATCGCACTGTTGATCTAGAACTTGGCCTGAATATTTATCGAGGCGAAATCCTGAGTAATATTTGGTTTGGGAAATGATCGTAGGCCCTCTTTGACCCGATTGTGCCTTTCAAAGCCTACCAAATGACATTAATCCCTAGTTTTCCCCACTTTGAGCCTGAAGCCTTTTTTTTGGACACCCACATCTTAGACATTACCATTCTGAGTGCTTACATGCACTATCCCTCTCATGGCCCAACCTCCTTGAGCGCACCAAATATGTGCAAATTAAGAGAAAAGATCCAGATTTGAAGTTGCCAAAGGCAAAAGATATAAAGTCTCACAAAGTCAAGAAAGCAAAAATGACTTCTAGAGAAAGGGAAAAGAAAGTAAGAAAAGAGTTTGAAAGAAATAAAGAAAGACAAAAACACCCCGACAAGGTCAATGAAAGACAAGAAAGAAAATACTCCAAACAAAAAAAGGAGAAAACTTCAAAAGAATAGGGCGAAAAGAGGAAAAGCTACAAGAAATAAGGTCTCAAAAGAAGTCTAAACAAAAGAAATGGTGAAAAAAGGAAAAGCTCCAACAAATAAGAATTCAAAAGAAGTCGAAGCAAAAGAAAGGTACAACAAAAGGATTAGACGTCAAAGGCGTATCAATCTTCAAAAGCACAAGTTCAGTGTGACGCTCAAGGAGTATTTAAGTCACTCTTATCCCAAATAAATATCCTACCCATCCCTAAGCCTACATTACAAGCCAATGACAAGTCCTACATGATCTCATTCCAAGTGTTCTCACATTAGTGGAGATTTATATAAGGGCCAAGCATATAGTATCATAGTTGCATGCGTTGAACATACTTGTGAGTGTGAGTGCACTTTGAAAAATATCCCCAAATCAAACGCTTCAAATATGTGTGAAAATAGGACTTTCCTTTGTTGTGAGGGCACTTGAAACATGAGAATTGGTATAATTCAAAATCTTTGTTTGAAGTAAGATGTACAAATCTTGTTGATACTTAAGTATGTTTGAGGTACCACTTGAATCTATAGAAATTTCCTCGAATTCAATCTCAGTTAAAAAAAGAAGGAGAAATTTACATGCATTCCTAACTGTTGGTACTAATTGTACTCAAGATTTGACAATATTTTCATATGCTTCATTTTAAAAAAAAAAAAAGAGGATAAGCACCCACATTCAATATTTTTCAAAGCAATTTTTTTTAGATCTCTCCTTTAAAAAATATAAAATAATTTGCATATTTTTATTTTTAGGCTTTGAATTTGTAAAGAATATTATTTTCCTATTTTCTTCATGTTCATATTGTACATCTTCTACTAACGATCTTGTCTCAGATTTTGCAGTATCCATCATCTACAGGGTTGGAACTACATTTGACTTGATTCTTGGTTCAACAGGATGTGTAGGCGCCACAACGGCTCGGTCATGCACCCAGTGTGATTTTTCATTTTTCCTTATAATAAAAACTGGGACAAAAGCAAGTCAAGATTAAAGATCATTTTGAGATTTGCCAAGAGATCTAATTGGGACAGAATTTTTCAGGAAGACCTCAAAAATTCCGTCAAGTACTGGCAGAAGTTCAATACTTAACTTCAAATGATCTCCAGCATTGCTTAAAGTTCAAAGTCAGCTTCTGATTCTCTAGCATCGTCACAGAAGAGCAAAAATAAATTAGGACGCTAGCCACTGGTACCTCGTACAACTCCTCCGATAAGACATGAGTCACAACGTACACAAAGTGTTCAAGAGCAAAATATAGTTGCTCACATGCGTCAATCTCTTATGAATCTTTCTTCAAGGTTTCTAGACTAAGTCGCTAGCTAAGGCGACATTGTGTCTACTAATCACTTCTTTTGAATACAGGAACAGGTGAAATCATCGAGAGGATGACACTTTCAATCATCGAGCCAACCACCTCGTTACACTGGACATTCATACGAGCAATCCACCTCGTTACAGTTGGATAATCATCAAGTCATCCACCTCGTTACAGTGGACAATCATCGAGCCATTCACCTCGTTACAGTAGACAATCATCGAGCCATCCATCTCGTTACAATGGATAATCATCGAGCCATCCACCTCGTTACAGTGAACAATCATCGAGCCATCCACCTCGTTACAGTTGGATAATCTTCGAGCCATCCACCTCGTTACAGTGGACAATCATCGAGCCATCCATCTCGTTACAGTGGACAATCAAGCCATCCACCTCGTTATAGTGGACAATCATCATCATCATCTTTATTACCATTACCCAGTGAGGCATCATCTTCATTTTTCATTGCGCAGTGAGGCATCATCTTTATTACCATTGCGCAGTGAGGCATCATCTTCATTCTTCATTGCCCAGTGAGGCATCATCTTCATTTTTCATTGCGCAGTAAGGCATCATATTTATTCTTCATTGCCCAGTGAGGCATCGTCTTTATTTCCATTGCCCAGTGAGGCATCGTCTTTATTACCATTGCCCAGTGAGACATCCTCTTTATTACCATTGCCCAGTGAGGGATCGTCTTTATTACCATTGCCCAGTGAGGCATCGTCTTTATTACCATTGCCCAGCGAGGCATCCTCTTTATTACCATTGCCCAGTGAGGCATCCTCTTTATTACCATTGTCCAATGAGGCATCCTCTTTATTATCATTGCCCAGTGAGGCATCCTCTTCGACTCCATTGCTCAGTGAGGCATCATCTTCATTCTTCATTGCCCAGTGAGGCATCGTCTTTATTTCCATTGCCTAGCGAGGCATCGTCTTTATCTTCATTGCCCAGTGAGGCATCATCTTTATTACCATTGCCCAGTGAGACATCATCTCCATTGCCCAGTGAGGCATCACCTCTACTTTATCACGAGAAGGTCATCATCATCGTCATTGCCAAGGCACCATCTCTATCTCATTTCAAGAAGATCATCTTCATCTTCACAAGTCCAGTGAGACATCAGCTTTATTATCGGTTCCCAGTGAGGCCTCGTTTCTATTTTATCGCAAGGAAATCATCTTATTCACCCCACGATGAAGATGTAATTATATCCTATCGACAAATCATTGTCATTCGTCCTACAAATGTACATACATTCATATCCTATCAATGGATTCACATTTGTCCTATCAATGGACTTGCAATCATTTTGCCACCACACTAATATCCCGTCGATGGTTATTGTTTGTCTTTTCAATGGACTCACACCACTCTTCAACAATCAGACTAAGGTTGTCAACATGCATGGATTTTGAAGCAAGAATGACTTCTAATCATAAAGACAACGACGTATTCACAAAAACATGTAAAGAAGATGGTAGAAATTATCGTAAGGGATGCTACCTTTTTCTTTAATTTATGCTTTACTAATGAGATTTCTCTTTGTTTTTTTTTTTAGAACATCCAAGAGGATGCATTCTCAATTAAGCCACAGGTATGGACTACGTCAACAAGGACGCAACACAACGTGAAACCTTTTGGAAACAAGCCGAGGAGCAACTTCCACCACGTTCAGACCACTTTTATATGAAGGTCATATGTTCGACCAAAATTGGATTCGTCAATTTCATTTGCCTCGAATTTCTTGCATCAATCCAAGTCAAACGAGGGACAGCAGTTGACACCCAATTTTGGCATAACATTTTTCAAAATTCATAACTTTTATGTTTTATTTATTAAATTGTTCAAAATACTTTTTTATCATTTTAAATAAATATATCAATAGTTATTCTTATTTGTCAAAATATTAAGATTTTTATTAGTTTATTTTGAATTCTGTTAATTTTGATTATATTATTTTTATCACAATCAATTGAATATGTTGTGAATATTGTGTGAGTTTTATTAAATTACAATTTTCTGTTGAATTGCGCTTTTTGCATGCCATTGATTTTATTCGTGACATTTGTTAATATTCATTTTATTATTTAATTTTGTTAATATGATATTTTTTGTGCAATCTAGAAATTCATTCAAATATGGATAAGATTTCATACACATATATTTTATTAACCGGTGGTTTTGGCCCATGGTTTTAAGATAATGGTATTGTACTATCGATGGTTTTAAATTTTCTATTTAAGCAATAGTTTGGTCATTAAATTAAAGGTGGTGGATAAAAATTTTAGGGGTAGTTTTCAGATTTTTTAGTCTATAAAAATTTCTTTTAGTGTTTATAATTTTTCGGCTACAAGGTCACCGGAGCTCCGTCGAATTCCGGCAAGTCCACCACCAAAACCCCATCTCCATTCTCCATTTTTTCCGATAACACCCAACTACCAAAAACCACCAACCAAACCCACCACAAGAACCACCTGTAACCAGCCCACTCTTCCCTGTCGCCATCAGTTCAACAAGAAAAACACCCATCAAATGCTTCCTTGCTCTGTTCACGAACAACCTGAAATCAACCATCAAAAACTCCAGCCCACAAATGCCATCAAAGACTACCCAAAACCCCATTTGTTTTTCCCATTTTTTCCAGCGAAACCCGATTATCAGCCAACTCCATTTTTTTTTCGACCACCAATAGGTCACTTCCAGCTACCAAAACCTAGACCCCTATTTCCAAACAAACAGCTCCGAGCCCAACCATAAAACACCATTTCCGGCGAAGGAGCACGAAGAAGCTAACAGCTCTGGCAACAACATTATATCCAACTGTTCAACGCCGCTGCGACTCAACTCCGGTGGAACCAGTCACGAACTAGATCTCACCACCGTCGGGTCACACCGTGAAGCAACCAGAAAATACTTTCGTTCCGATAAACTCTAGCTCAGCCTATCTCATTTTTTTTTGTAGTGTTTTATCTGCTGCGTTGAGTTGAATTTCACCATTTTGTTTAGTTCATGATCACTTTATTTTATTTGCAATGAGGGCAAAGATCTGGATCTATTAATTTTATTCTATACTTGATGAATATTTATGAGGGGTATCTTTTATTTTATTGGTTGCTGCTACTGTTTTGTATTTTGTTGATGAACCTTTTTATGTTTTTTTTAAGTTGATTAATTTTATTTATGGCAATTTGTTCTCATATGGCTTTATATAATTATTACGTTACCATTATTTAATTATTATTGTTTCGTTAGGTGCTGATAGTTTGGTAGTTGTTGTTATTATTATCTTTATTATTATTATTATTATTCCTATTATATTAGTCTTGAAATTGTTGTCACTGCTGATGTTGTTATTGTTAATATTATTATTAGGGTTACTCATTTTGTTTAAGGTTAATTTTAGATACTTTGAATTTTATTAAATTGTTGTTATTAGTTGAATTGGCCAATGAAAAAATTTCTCCGTCGATTTTAGAGGTCTCCACAATATTAAAAGACGAAAATTTGGTTTAAGTTTATATATTTTATATGTTAAAATTGGCCGATGAAGAAATTACCGTCGATTTCCAAGGACTTCCATGTATATAAGACGGATTTTTATTTTCAAGTTATTAATTGATTCATTTATTTTTATTCATATTTATTTATTACTAACACTTTTACTAAGTGTCTTTACAGGTACACCCCGGAGTCGCTTCCCATTGAAGCTATTCCAATGAAGTTCGAATTATATTTTTTATTATGTATATTATTTAAGTTAGGCAAACCTTAAGCCGTTTCTTATATTATTGCTTTACTTTATTATTTGTGTATTATTGTTTGTTTATTATACTTGTATATTATATTTTATCTCCTCAATTTGAAAAAATGAATTCAGCCGGGACCCAGAATTGTGGATTTTGAAGGATGCCTAACCCCTTCCCTTCGAAATGACTTGAACCCCCTACCTAGAATATTTTGGTTTCGTAGACTATTTTTGTTAATTAGTTAATTGGTTTCCTAATTTTCCTAAAATTAGGTGGCGACTCTTTTAAAATTGTTCTATTCTTTTAAAATTAGATTATTTTTAGAGTTACCACAACGTTTCGCCTTATTTGAATAAAGTAGGGATGTAAACAACATTATAATTTTAGGAAAATAATCATCATTTTATTCTATTTCTCTATTCTTGAAAATATAAAATACTTCTTTGAGCATCAAGAGGCCTTTCGCCTCCGATGACTGAAGCAATCCTGGCTAGCCACCATTAATCTGCCATTATCTCCGGAAAATAGTATTTCGTCAGATAAAATGGTGACTAACAATGACCTTCTTTCTTTTCATTTTTTCTTTTCACTTTTGTTATCTTTTCATCATCTCCGTCAAAAATATTAAATGTCGACGATGATAAATTTTACCATCGCAATGACGAAGCAGACATGAGAAGCAAATGAGGAGTCCGAAATTGGGGATGACGTAATGGAGTACTCATCTTGTGAAAGTGAATCGAAGTTCGAGAAAAAACTTTAATGGTGTTTGAATTGATTTGGGGAAGATGGGTCTTTTTCTTTTAAAAAGAATTAAATTTGAAATGCCACATGGCTTTTTTATATTGGTCAGAGGCTGTTTTTTAAACTACTCACGCGCTCTGGCAATGTGAGAACACAACAAGTGCAAATATAAGTGAAAATGACATATTAAGTTTGGCTGAAAGTAGTTTAGTGGGGTAATAAGACTTCCGCAAAGTTAAGGTGTTTTTTTGAAAATCTGAGACAACTTCAATGGTCTCTTTATGCCTTTTCTCTTCTTCATAAACTTAATGGACTTAAAATTGAGTAATATCTCATGATGTAATTTGTTGGGTTTGTAAATCAATTTTCCAACCTGTCTTAGCAAATCTAACTCACGCAACCATAAACACCATATTATATTGAAGTTTGGATGGCTTTATTTTGTTTGTGATTTATCTATTTTTGCTTTTTAATGGTCCTTTGAATATTCATTATGCCATTTTAGATTCTTTTCAAATTCAAACTACATCAACCCATAATTGAAGCTCACAAGAAAATCGAGAAAAATAACATATTAAAATGAAAACTTCAGAAATAGAATCTAAAAAGAAATAGAAGAGGAACGCAGAGAGACAACAAAGAATTATCTCAAAATTGCAGCAGTATTTGGAGAAGATTGAAGATGAAAAGGTAGTACTTGGATAAGCTTGAAGATGGAAAGTTGCGGATACAAAATATTTATGAACAATCAAAAGCAAAGACTGATTTAGAAAGATGAAGAGAGACGCTTGAAATTCTTTGTCAAGGCAAAGGATGAACAAAGATGAGAAGAGGGGCATGAAAGCCGGTTGTAACAATGCGTTGACAGTAAAAACAAGTGAAACAATATTGAGAATAGGGCGATTAATAACAATGACTAAACTATCCTTTAGAAATTGAAATTTGGCGGAAAACTCACATGTTGATACCAATAGTGTAACTCATTCTTTTAATATGTCCAGAGTTAACTTTTCTAGTTTCGTTTATTCCGTAAGATGTTGTGTATTGATGATAATGTCTTATTTTTCAGGGTGTTCGGGGTAAAAATAAGTTTATACTCTATTTGATGAAACAATTGGCATATTCAAATCCTGCAATGTACATACAGAGGCGGCTTAGTAGAATGGGCAGCCTAAAGCCGAAATTTAGAAAAGAGAGTAACGTTTATTTAATTTTTTAAATATATTTTACTCTCATAAATTCTAAAAAAACTATTGTAATTGATTATAATTTAATAACTAATTTTTCTCTTTCAATTGACAGTATAACATTTCTTGTAATATTTTGTAAGACAAGAATAAACATATATAAATTATTATACGTTACTGTAACACTCTGAAAATTCCTAAGCTAAGGCCTAGACCATTCTTTGTTTGCATGTAGAAATCGTATCGGGTGATTCGTAAATTGCTCATATTGGTAAATGTCATTTCTTTTGTGTTATAATGGATTTGAATGTGACTTAAGGTCACAAGGACCCCCTAGCACAAAGTTGAGTAGAAAACTTCATTTTTCGACTAAGTCTTGACATAAGATTGTACTTAGACAAACTTCAAACAATCATATCTCCCAGCACATAATGAATTAGGTGGCCCATAACCTATCAAATTAAAGGTTTTTGAGTCCTCTTTCCAACGCCACCAAGTTTGTTTTTTTCCGAGTTCGGAGTAAAAAAGTTATGACCATTTTACTAAAACATGTCATATCATAATTCTGAGTCTGTGAATGACGACACTAACCTACAGTCCGTCGTTTGAATGACGAACCGTCCTGTTAGGTCGTCGGTAGAGAACTGTGGGTTAATTTTTGAGAACCCGGACCTACAGACCCAACCAACGGGCCGTCGTTAGGACTCGTAGGTGGATCTGTAAACCTTAAAATTTTGATGACAAATACACGAGGGTGACCTACGGTCCGTAGGTCAACCCACGAACCGTAGGTGGCCTTCGTAGGTCAGTTCGGCAGTTTTAATGAAGGGTATTTCAGACTTTTCCCTTCCCTTCTAAGACCAAAAATCCTATCTTTTTCCTCTTAGTTAAGGTTGTATCATTGTTAAAATCATATTAGATCGTCATTAACACTTAGAGAGTTTTGAGAAAGGATTCAAGAGGAGAAAAGCTAGGGTTTTCAATCGGTCATCCAAGTTCTTCAGTTTCGTCAAGATCTTTGATCTTCCAGGTATGTAAGGCTTTTAGTGTTGGGCTAGTTCGTCCTCACGCCCTACATTTATCAGAATTTCTGCAAAAGTAATCTAGGGTTTTACTCCTTGATTTTTGGTAAATTTGAGTTAATCCATTGATTGTTATCTAATTCAATTCCTGAGTAATTGTGTTCATATGGTTGAATATTATTGTGGTATTGTTCATGTCTACATTTCAGCATGAGCCCTATTCATTGAGTTAATTCTAAGTTATTGGTGAGAAGTCTTTTAAACTATATAATTGTTTTAAATTGATTTCTTAAAGAAGAGTTTAAAGAAGAATTTCGAGAAGAGCCTTGAGAAGCATTTGGGGACTAAATATTTCCCCAAGATAACATTCTTTTTATAAAAAGAACAATGATTTCTAAAGAAAGCTTATTGAGTACTGAGATACTCCAGAAAACAGTTATCTCTTTAAGAGGAGTAGTTTGAGCAAATATTTTAAGCATTAAGATGAGCAAAGTAAAAGATTTTGGGAGTAGTATTGAACACCGATATGGGGGATAGTTCAAACAACTCACAGCCTCCACAAACCATGTAGCTAACATGGGTAAATGATTCATACTTTTTAGATGATTTCCTTACATATAGTACTTAGTGGATCCACTTAATGAGTTTGAGATTCTTATACCTGGCAAGTATAGGACCGTTCTGGCAGCGTGGATGCTACGCTGTATCATCACATAGCTCATACTGATGGTTGTCGGTTAGAGAAACTCCCCAGAGTAAAATATATTATTTTCCATACTAATTGAGAATGTTGAGTTTCAGAGATGAGTTAGCCCTTGTGAAGTTTTAAAGTGACTTTTATTCATTGATTCTTTACATTCAGTTTTGAGCCCAAGGTAAAGTTAAAGTGTTTTCTATATACTTATGAGTTTTACGAGATTAGAGTTGGGCAAGTATATTTATAAAGCTTTAACGGTTTTGTCCTTTATCTCTTTGTATTCAGTTGAGTTACCCATACCTTCATTTGGTTACAGTACCTTCATTTCAGTTATTTATCTACTCGGCTATATTACATACTCGTACATTCCATGTATTGATATCATTCGACCTGCATCTTTGTGGATGCAGATACAGGTGTTTAGGATCATCAACATACGTTCGTTGAGGATCATTTGCACTTTCGCAGTTAGTAGCTTTGGTGAGCCTCCGAGCATTCCTGGAGGATTCATCGTTATTTCTCCCATTTCAGTTTTGTTGAGATGTCGTGGGATCTGTCCCGACATCCGTCTTAGTTATTTAGAGGCTTCATGGACATGTCTAGAATTTGATGAGTCCCTTAGATTATCTTCTTTTGCATTTGAGTTTGACTAACGTTTCCAAAGTTCATTTAAGTATTGTTTTAAGACATTAATTGACTTTACCAGAAAAATTAAGATTTATGAGTTTATCTATGTCGTATAAGTGTCTTTTATGCTCAAGCTAAGTCTTCCGCTCGGTAGACAGTCAAGCCAACGGTTCACTTGGGGACCAGCAATGGCTCACGAGTGTCGGCCACTTTCAGGGTGTAGTCTCGGGGCATGACAAACTTGGTGTTTTATTAAAAAAAAAAAGAAGACTCGGGATTTCAAAATCGATTTAACTTTCAAGAAAAATCAATTTTTTTTACAAAAGAAGAGTCGCCACTTAATTTTTTAAAAGAAAATTAAGAACACTATTTAGAATTTCAAAAGACTTTAAAACAAATAAAAATCATTTGAAAATACCAAAGGGGTTCGGAGTTCAATTTACACTTCAAGAAGGAGCTAGGCACTCGAAGTGTCCGCTAACTCGCGGTTGACCTACGACTTGACTAAATATGACTTTCTTTGAAAAATATTTATTAAGTTATAATTAAAAAACCAATTTTTCGAAAATTATTTGAAAGGAAAGATTAACATTTTTAAGAAAAATTAATTTTTATGACAAATAACCAACTAAATAAGTAAAACTTTAAATATTTCCAACAAACATAAAAATAAAGAAAAGGGCATCTTTGGGGATTTAATTAAATAAAACCAAATGAAAACAAAGGTTAAAGTTAATACTATAAACAAATAATAATAAAAAGGAAATAAAGCCAAATTTTGGGCTTTTGGCCCAACCTGTCCTAATTCTAAAACCTGCCAAAACAATGGGCTTTTGGCCCACTTTCCCTGTTAAGCCTGCTGCCAAATAGAGTTGGGCTTTAGCCCATTTCGCCTGGACCTGCTATGAATACAACACATGTATACTAGCGTATATGGGTCGTATTTTGGCCCATTTTCATGTATATCGGACTGTATACCGATTGTACATAGCCCATTTCAACCCCTGCAACCTGTAATTCAATTTTTCAGACCTCGTATTCGTGTATTTTGACCTGTGGCTCAAAATCCCATTTTTGTATACACATGCTGTATATCAGTGTATATACGCCGTATTTTGGCCCTTTTCCTACATTTTTTGCTTCCGAAACCTGTAATTTCGCTTCCCTTGTCTCAAACAAGATGGGATGGACTCGAAAATAGATCTCAACTCGATGAAAAGCATGGATGGAGTTCAAAGAGAACTCGGATCGGTATCACATGCGGCAAGATAAAGACGAATTAATATGGGAATTGATGCTCACATGACCTATGTAAAAATAAAGTGACAGAAGTAATTCAAGCAAATAATTGCTAAATGAGTAAGAACGAAGAAAATTCACATTTTTATCAAATTTGATTACATTGCACTCACATAAAGAAAATCGATACTTCCAGTGAAGATGTAAATCATTTATTTCAAAGACAATTAAGTTTTTGGAGCAAAATAAATAAATAAGATTAGTAGGGTAGTTTAGAAAGAAAACAATGGCTTAATAACAATAATGATAAAAAAAAAAATACTAGACTACGAATCATTTAAAACCCAAAACTAAACAAGGTGTAGATGCTAAGATATATATCACCATAGGAGGAAAACAAAGAACTAAGACAGACCTCATGGCAACAAGGCAAACAGTGACAAAGTCACCTGCCACAAACCTGAATATCCTATGAAATTTACATTAGACTTTCAGGATTCTCAATGGTGTAAAGGAAAAATCAGTTCATCCTAATAGGGGAAACAAATAACACACATTAGACTTGAATGGACAAACTTTTCCATGCTTAAACTAAGACACTGGTTACAGCCATATATAAAACAAAGGGTTTAAACTTTCATTAAATACTCATTTTCAATGTAAAACAGGCTCAATCTTTCACACACTTGAATTAGCACCTTGACATGAAGACTCACTCATGAAGCATGTAAACTAAGCACAGAACCCTAGACACTTAATGACAAAGAAGCATTCCAAACAGTTTATGGGGAACAAAAGATTAAAGAGACACCATTTCAGTGACATTCCCACTCAAAGTAGCAAAGCATTACAGATAAGAATATATACTACAGATACATATACTTAAAAGAAATCAAACCTTTTGACAAGGCCAAGCTTCAAAAGATTTAAAGAGATTGGAAGTGTGAGCAGGCCACAATTTAGAAAGGAAACACAAGAACCAGAACAAGCTAGAGTAAACATACTGCATAATATGCAACTATGAAGGCCAGAAAATGGAAAGCAGTCGCATATTTAATCAACAAACATCATCCTCGACATAAACCCAAACCTAAACTGATAGCATTGATGTTGAATACAACCTAAGCAAATGAGAACTTGATTCAGAATCACGATTCGAACAGGATTATAGCACTCATGTATGCATATTTGAGATGAACGACAAAACGAGCGAACTCGAACATGGAAAACAGAGGAATGACAGAACTGCACTTATAACAACAATCTCTGAATCACAACAACATCAAACATGAACCAATATTTTCTAACCTCATAACTATCATGTTGAAATAGAAGAGATGAAGAAGTTACCTTTCTTGGAGCAGCGTTCTGAGACCAACAAGCTAACGAACTGTTCTACCACCACTTAGTTTCGAACGAACAGTAAAACGTTGAGTTCAAAACGGAAACGGAGAACGGAGTTCCCTTTTGCCCCAAAAAAACTCAATACTTATGTGTATTCTCTGTATCGTTCCCAAAATTTCAACCGAAATTTTCCAACCCCCAACAGTGAATAAGCAGGGGCTTTATATAGAGGTGAGATTAGGGTATCAATTTGAGGGGAAAAGGGATGAAAAATGGATAAGGATTGGGGCAAAAATGGAATTCCCAAATCAATTTCAAATTCGAATTTCGTTCCCCAGACCAAGAACAGCTGGTACAGTTACCAAATCGACAAAATTTGCAACGGCTTGCTAATCAGGACCCTTCAATCTTGATGCTAGTACAAGTGATGCATTGAGATCATTCCACCTTGTGCTGGCACTTGTACCAATCATACTGTTTAGGCGAGACGAAGGAGAGAAACGACAAGGAATCGAGCTGCTACTGTTGTATGCGATTGAGATTATCTCACGCCGTGAACTGCTTCCGTGAAAGAATCGTGAATTGACGCTGTGCAGGGGTCATTTTCGCTGTGTATTTTGTCGTGAATTCGCTTCTTCCGTTTGGAATCGTTGTGAACTCACGCCATTTGATATTGGAGTTGATGTTAACGTTGTTGTTGCTCCTTATCGCTTTCTGTGAGAGGCGTCTTCTTGTTGTTTGATGCTGCTGACTTCTTTTGTTGAACAAAAATTGGGCCTGGGTCGGGTTAGCTTTAGGAATTGTATTGGGTGTTTGAATTGGGCCGCTGAATATTGGTGGGTTGAGATGATTTAAGGCCCAAGGTGGTCTTGCAATTGTGTTTAGACTTTAGAGTGAGGTCAAAGGGTGGCTAAAATTGTAATAAAGAAGTAGTCAAATAGGTTATCAATCTAGCCAAATGGAGCTCGAAACATAGCCCAATTGAGTCAATTGGTGGATTCGACCAAAAGTTAAATAAGACGAATTTATATAAACTAATTAATGAGCTTCTTAATTTAACGAAATAAAATAATTAACTTTAGTACAAACTAATTAATCTTAAATTATAACCAGGATTTAAACTAATCTTAATTTGATAGAATATTTAACTATAAAATAAAAAAATTTTGAGATGATTTTCAAATATTTATAAAATGTACTAATTACATACGAAATTATATAAAAATTATATTTATTATTTAAACCATTATAAAAAATGACTAGAAACACTTCAAAACTTGAAAAAATATTTTGAATTTTTTATAAAACTAATTATTTTAAATCGTTTGAAAATTAAGAAGCTCGAAAATTAATCTATATCGGGGAGGTCCAAAATTGGGTGTCAACACTTGGTATCAGAGCTCAGTGTTCAAGAGTCCTAGGGAGTCTATGAAGCCGTGTCAGTAGAGTCCTAGTTATCGGTGTGAAGCGCCCCACATCTATAATTAGGAGGTTGCGACATTTAGGAGCCTTTCACTTTCTTCTTATTCTAAAAGTCTTTAAAAATAAAATTAAGACTTCACTTCATTGGATACGCCAATTAGAGTATCATTTTTTTCTTATATAATATTTCGTAATACTTTTAGTTACAAAAATAATAATATTATAGTGATTGTTACCTTTAGAAGACATTCAAAGTTGAGACAATATTTTTTAAAATTTAATTATTTGATAATCTAATTAGTTTAAACTTGAAATGTTTAATAAAACATCTCAAAGAATTGAAGACAATCTTACAAATCCAATATTAAAACATGATTGATTCAAGTTGAAGTGGATTAGACAAGTTAAGAAATAAAAATAACTGTAAATTTAATTGTCTACGCTTTTAATTATAATTACATCAATAATAAAATTTCAAAAATATGTTCATAATAATTAGTAAGAGATTAACAACAAATTATTAAGAAAATTTTAATTAATAGTGACAGTAAATAGATAATTTTTTATATTTGGATGGTTGTTATGTATTGTTTCATAATGTATCGTATTGTGTTGTATTGTATCGTATTTTATTGTTTTAATAATACAACGTTCGTTTCATAATGTCACAAATTCATAATTGAATGATAAACCTAGAAGAAATTGTAGGATACGGGGTAGAACTACAATTAAAAGGTAGGGTAAATGAAAAAATAGAATTATTAAATAATAAGTAAAGATAAAATGAGAAGAAAATATTAAGGTAACAACGCGGTCACACCAAATCGGTCGTTACACAAAATGGGTCTTTTCGTCGTTACCTAACAATGGATTTAAACGATACGATTCAATAGAATTTAAGTAACAATCAAAATGAATATTGTATTTAGACTAAGAGTCTGTTTGATATTGCTACTAAAAACTGCTTATTTTCAGAAGTAACCTTTTAAAATAGCTTTCAGAAAAGTGTTTTTGAAAAAAATAATTTGTGTTTGGTTAATTCATTTGAAAAGTGATTTTGATAAGCGGATTGTGTTCGACTATTTTTTTAAAATAACAGTACTTTTGAGAGTCAAATTACGAAAAAAGATACATATCAATGCAGTTCTAATATTAAAGATTATTTAAAATATCTATTATAAAATTTATAATTAAAATTTTATTTTATTAAATTAAAATATACATATTTAAGTTTTTGATCAATATTATACATGGATGAATAAAAAATAAATTAAAATATTGATAAAACATTCACATGATGATTATATAATTAAAAATATCAAGCAAAATAAATTTAAAAACTATTTCATAAATTAAATCACAGGGATCGTTTGGTGTGAGGGATAGAAATAATTAGTCATGAGATAAAAAATAGTCCTGGGATAAAATTTTGGTATCTTGTTTGGTTGCCAAGCTTGGGATAACTTATCCATCATTTATAGCATAGTGATGGAAAAAGTTATCACATATACATGATGTGATAAGTTATCCCAGGATAATTAATCCTGGGATAACTTGTTTCCCACCAAATGACCCCGGCTATCATTCTAGACAAGAAGACTCATCCCTATCTTCCAAGCAGCATCAACAAGTTTGTTGTGCACAATGTAAATGAGTTTGAGTTTTTAATGTATCATCTAGAGGTAATGCAATAAGAATAATCCTTCCATTTTCAAAGTATAGTTACTTTTTTTGGCCTTGATAGTACTCAACTAATCTTTTTCTTTGGAAGATTACCGCACAGAGATTCCACATAATGTGTCTACATAGAAGAGGAAGATGAATTGTACAGCAAGCAGCTCAACTTGATATTGTAGTAACTAACAAGCTTTCTAGGAGCAGCTACGGAACTGAATGAGCATTTTAGCTCTTCCTGCTCTAATTAGTGTCGAACAGAGATATTCATTGAGCAATGATACGATCATTATGCTACGTAACTAGGATATATGCAACAGTTTCGTGATTCAGTGAACTGTTTACAGACATTTTATACCTTTTATTCACCAGACTGCAAGAACAAATTTAATGCCAAAAAGAATCGTTCTTAACCTCAGCATCAGCTAATATTCTCTACTTTGTTTCTATTACAGAAAATTTGTAAATGGGATTGTGAATAAGATCCTTTCTAAGCCTCACTTTGCTCTCTTCTCCAAAGTTGCTTTCCACGTATTAAAAAGAGTTGTTCTCTCCTCTACCCCCTTTCTGATCAGTTGCAACATCAACTTCCACTTTGCCTTCTTTCCGATCAGCAGCAACATCAGCTTCCACTTTGCCTTCTTTCTGATCAGCAGCAACATCAGCTTCCACTTTGCCTTCTTTCCGATCAGCAGCAACATCAGCTTCCACTTTGCCTTCTTTCCGATCAGTACCAACATCAGCTTCCACTTTGCCTTCTTTCAGATCAGCAGCAACATCAACTTCCACTTTGCCTTCTTTCCGATCAGCAAAATCAGCTTCCACTTCCACTTTGCCTTCTTTCCGATCAGTTCTTTCACACTCAGCTTCCACTTTGCCTTCTTTCAGATCAGCAGCAACATCAACTTCCACTTTGCCTTCTTTCCGATCAGCAACAACATCAACTTCCACTTTGGCTTCTTTCAACTCTTCAGCACTGTTCAACTGCAGTTTATCCTCTTTGAATGACTCTGAAATATATATAGACTTATTACTTGTTTCACTTGCATAAATCCAACTCCCAATTCCATTCAAACTAAGTTATTTCAGAATAGTTTCAATTAGATCCCCAATAATGAATCTGTTACAATCCACTTCTTCTATGTATTACTTTCAGCACAATTTTACACCAACATATAACAAGAAAGCCACAAATCAGAAACTACTATCAAACCGAATCAAACCCCAAAAAATCTGAAACTAATGCAGTTACAATTGAAAGCAAAATTTGACCTGTAGAGAACATCAACGGCAACATATGAACTTTAGAACAGAAAATCATCAACTTATCAATTGAAAAAGGTAGAACAAAGTCTTCTCAAACAGAAAATGAAAACACTGATGGCAACATATGAACTATAGAATGTCGCTATTAGATAGACAAATAAATCCGAAAATCACCAATTACTTATCAATTAAAAAAGGTAGAACAAGGCCTTTTGACATAGAAAAGCCCCTTCGCACATACATACACACGCAAACAGAAAACAAGAACATCGACCGCATCACATGAACTTTAGAACGTCGATAAATTGCTACACAGACAAATAAATCAGAAAATCACCAACTAATCAATTGAAAAAAGTAGAACAACGCTTTTTGACATAGAAAATCTTCTTTACACGTACATATACACGCAAACAGAAAATGAGAACATGTGAACTTTATTACAACGTCGATAAGTTGCTACACAGACAAATAAATCAGAAAATCACCAACTTATCACTTAAAAAAGGTAGAGCAAATCCTTTTAAAACGTAGAAAAGCCTATTCGCACATAGTACACACGCAAACAGAAAATGTAAGATATACCGTCAATTTGCCGCTCGTCGTCCTTCAAGTTCTTCTCAATAGCATCTTTCTCAGTTGTAGCATCAGTCATTTTCTCCACATTCTCCTCTGAAATTGATAAACCAAAAGAAGATTTGAAATATTTATACTTTGATATCAATTACTGATACTAAAATTGATACACCAACTAAATGGAATTGTTGTGCTCAAACTTCTGATTTTCTAAACCCCAATCATGACTCTGTTTCAATTAACTTCCTCTATGTACTACTTTCAGAACAATTTTACACCAACACATAACAAGAAAGCAACAAATCAGAAATCACTATCAAATCAACTCAAAACCAAAAAATCCTAAAATTAATGTTGTTACAATTGAAAGCAAACTCCAATGAATTTGACCGGTAAAGAACATGAAGCAACATATGAACTTTAGAACGTCAATACATTGCTACACAGAAACATAAATCAGAATTTCACCAATTGCTTATCAATTGAAAAAGGTAGAACAAAGCCTTTTGACGCAAAAAAAAAGCCTCTTCGCACATACATATACACGCAAACGGAAACCATGAACATCAACGGCGTCATATGTACTTTAGAACGTCGATAAATTGCTACAGAGAAAAATAAATCAGAAAATCACCAGCTCATCAATTGAAAAAAGATGGAACAAATCCTTTTAACATAGAAAATCCTCTTCACACATCCATATACATGCAAACAGAAAACGTAAATATACCGTCAATTTTCCGCTCATCGTCCTTCAAGTTCTTCTCAACAGCATCTTTCTCAGTTGTAGCATCAGTCGTTGTCTTCACATTCTCCTCTGAAATTGATAAACCAAAAGAAGATTTGAAATACTTAGATACCAATTACTGATACTAAAATTGATACAAACAAACAGTACATATTTTACCTTCACGTTGCTGATGTGTATCCTTCTTCAGAATGTTGCCCAGCCTCTTCTGCATCGTTTCAGCAACAGCAAAAATGGCTGGATCAGACTTTGTTGTACATCTGGCTTTAAGTAAGTCGAGTTTACCGTTCACATTGTTCAATATCCCTCGAAGAATTTTAGCTTCCTTCGATTCATCACCATTTAGACATGACGGTCTGGATCTCTTTTTACTCAACTCTTGTAGATCATCCTGGCTGATTTTATCACCATCCATTTCTGTGACGAAATAACAGAGAATCTAAGCAAATTGAAGTTAAAAAAGGAATCAATTCAACGAAAAATGAATAATACCTGCAATTATGCTTTGGCTCTCTGAAGAAAAAAGTTGAAAGAAATATAACAGTAGCTCCGACTGAACTCTCTATATAAGTGTGATTTTTGCGGAGAGCAGTTGTAACTGCCTGGCACGTGTTCAAGGGCTTGTCCCACGTGACAACTTCTATGCTATGGGATCGTTTGGTGTGATGGATAAGGGGAGTTAATCCCGGGATAAATTTTAAGTGTTCTTTATTTTCTTGTTTGGTTGCAAAACTTGGGATAACTTATCTCGGGATTAGGAATTAGTACCGGGATAAGTTATCCCTCCCATTTGGTGGTATAGTAATCCCGGGATAACTTATCCCGGGATAAAATAGATAAATGACAAATATACCCCTTTAAACCCTTTTTATACATCATTTTTCATATTTATGTATATTTACATTATTTTTAATATCATGTATAATAATATTCACTACTCCTTATTTTTATGATAACTATTCATATTTTTCTATTAAAAAATTACACTATATAAATATAATTTTTATTTATGAATTTATTTGACTAATTCTTATGTTTATTTATATTTTGATTTCTCATAAATCTTCTTTCACTTTAACAAACTTAAGAGGGAAGTTCTATTTTTAAGCTAAATAAGAAAAAAGTTTTATTTTTAAATACATATGGTACTTATCATGGAATGCATAAACAAAAATATTTAAGCTAAATAAAATGAAAGTTTCATTTTAAAAAATGAATAACTAAAGCTTATAAAAAAAATATAAAAAACTAAATAAAGTGAAGGGTAATTTTGTAAACAAACAACTTGTTTTTAAAATTTATGTAATGTATATTATTTTGAATACAACAAACCAAACACTCAATAAGAAATAATCTCAGCACAAGTTATCTCATCATAACTAATCCCAACATAACTTATTCCATCATAACTCATATTCAAACCAAATGACCCCTAAGTTTATAATAATTCTTCTCCTGGCTTATCTTATGTTTATATATATTTTGATTTCTCATAAATTCTTTTTACTTGAACAAACTTAAAATGAAAGTTCTATTTTTAAGCTAAATACGAAGAAAATTTTATTTTCAAGTACAAAGGTACCATCATGAGAATGCACACACAAAAATATTTAAGCTAAATAAGATGAAAATTTTATTTTTAAGAATGAATAACTAAAGTTTGCAAAAAAAATGTAAAAAATTAAATAAAGTGAAGGTTATTTTTGTAAACAAACAACATGTTCTTAAAATTTAAGCAATGTATATTATTTTGAATACAACATACCAAACATTCAATAAGAAATAATCTCATCATAACTTATTCCATCATAATTAATTCCAATATAACTTATCACATCATAACTAATCCCATCATACCTTAAGCAAACGACCTTTAAAGTTTAGTATATAAAATTTCTCTTTCTGTTGTTTTGACATAAGCTTTCATAAAAAGGTTTAGTTTATTCTCCAAATCGTTTGCCTCTTCTTATCATTTCAATAAGAATTTAATGTTCAACTCTTTGTTTTATGGGTGATATTTTGAAAACAAAAAAAGTATTGTTTCCCTCGGCCTCAGTCCCAATTTATATGACATAATTGAAATTTCAAGAGTCAATCAATTTTTTTTATCCAACTTTCTTTATGTATCTTTTAAATATTTTAACTTATTAACTATTGTATTTTATAGTACTTTTAGTATTCTCCAAATATATAAATTTTATATCAAAAAAATTATAAGTTCTATGTCTGAATTCAGGGTTAAAATTCAAAAATTGAATCATAAGATTTCAACTGCGTCGCATAAATTAGGACGGAAGGAGACTAGTATTTGAAATTAAGTTGAGAAATGATATTTTCAATTGATGCTTTATTTGAATATGTATTTTATTTGAAGTTTTGCGATTTTTTTTTAAAAAAAAAAGTTGAAAAGTAGTTTAGAACTGTTTTTTAGAACATAGAAACCTCAACTTCAAGTTGGAGAAAAAAATTAAGTATACTACTAAAGGATATGGTGCAGTGGATGCGATTGTTCCTCTCTTAACCAGAGGTCTCGAATTCGAGCCCACAGTATGAAAAATTTCTTGATTTGAGAAGAAAAAGGCAAAAAGATTATAGTTTAAGAAGTATCTAGTTCGATCCTGGGTATGAAAGTATTCTTAATTTGAGAAGAAAAAGGCAAAAAGGAAGAAGAATGCATGCCCTTAGTTTAGTTGTGAATTGTGATGATCTTTTTGTATGTACTTGTTTTCCAATATATTCACTTTGTGTCTATTACGAATAATCGCACTAAAGCATAATCAATAGCTACGAATTAAAGACGAAATTAGAGTTTGAACCATGGTGGCTGAAAAAGAAATGGCGAAATTAGAGTTTTAGCTATGAATTTTGTTGAATTTAGTAGCTCCAGTCAGAAAATTTATATTTGTATTAAATATTTACTTAATATATATAAATAATTTATTCATAATTGAGAACTTATAAATTCAAAATTTAGTAGCCTTCTCTGAATAAAGTCCTCTGATTTCAGGCTTATCTAGGTCTGGTTCAGGATGAATTGTCAGTCCAAATTGCGCAAATAGATGATTTGAATATTGCCATTTAATGAATATATGAGTGTTTTACATTTAATGAATATATATATATATATATATATATATATATATTTATTTTTATTTTATTATTATTTTTATTTTTTATTTTTTTTTGTATCGATTTGCATGTTCAATGGCACTCGATTAGATGCTTAATTTTTTATTTTTCCCACATAAAAATGGTGTCTTTTTTAAAGATTTTTTTTACTAAGCATCCTTTTGGAATACTACTCTTATGTCTTAATTGATAATTTTATTTATCGAATAAACCCCCGTACGATATCCTAACTTCACCCATGATCCAAGCTACTAATACTGTTAAATAATTGCCAACAAGCTTATCCATGGAGTCATTGTTATGATATTTGGCTACACCTAAACCCACATATAACATTGTAAAATTTCAAGAAAGGAAAAAATAGGTCATGATTGTCTCTTGCTCAAACTCATATTTTATTCAACCTATATATGCTTGCAGAACTAAGAGAAAATAATTTACTTTTCTCGAGCTAAATGCCTGGAAACACTTCAGCATTAAAAATATTTCATGTTCGGGTAAAGCTAATAATTTGGTCAAACTAGCTTATAGGTAGTTTTTAACTTATATATGCCTATGGCTAACATCCAAGGTAAGTTATGTATGCATATAATATGTCTACATGGAAGTGGAAGATGATTGTAGCGCGAGTAGCTCAACTTATTAAGTAAAGATCTGTGTAAATATAGTAAATTTATATTATGTATCTATATTTGTGAGAGATGTGGTTTTCTATTAGATATTATAGGATATGCTATATGAATGTAATATTCTCAGAATATTTTTTAGGAGAAATTTTAGGAGTAGAGACTAAACTCATGTATATATATTCTTCTTTCCTGTAATGAGAAGGTAGATCAGATTCTTCAAATATTTATCTCTGCTTTTATATGGTATCGGAGCCATGGCAGGGGGTGAAGAACAACAAAAGAATGAACCAACCAAAAAGAAAATCTCACCTTACGATCTAACTTCAAATGACAACCCAGGAAACTTGATCACGCAAGTACAACTGCAAGGAGAAAATCATGAAGTATGGGCTCGTGCGATGCATACCTCATTACGCGCTCGAAGGAAATGGGGATTTGTTGATGGAACCATCTCACAACCAGAAGAAGGGTCTTCTGAGTTGGAGGATTGGTGGACAGTTCAGTCCATGCTAGTGTCATGGATCCGAAATACTATCGAACCAACTTTGCGTTCAACTATATCACATATGGAGAATGCAAAAGATCTCTGGACATAAATTAAGGAACGATTTTCAGTTGCCAATGGGCCTCGGATTCAACAGTTGAAATCTGATTTGGCAGAATCTAAGCAACATGGTATGACAATTATAGCATACTATGGAAGGATGAAGGGTATATGAGATGAACTAGTGAATTATGAACAAATTCCTATGTGTACATGTGACGGATGCAAGTGTAACATAGGAGCACTATTAGAAAAGCGACGAGAGGAAGAAAAGCGACGAGAGGAAGAAAAGTGCATCAATTTCTTATGGGATTAGATGACACGCTTTATGGAACTGTGAGGAGCAACATGCTCGCTGCAGATCTGTTGCCAACTCTAAATAGAGTCTACTCTATTTTAATCCAGCAGTAAAGGGTGAATACCATCGCTCGTGCAAAGGAAGAAAGAGGCGAGGTCATTGGATTAGTGGTTCAGACAAATAGCAGGGCAAGGGAATGTGGAGAGGTGAAGGACAAATCAATGAATTGTACTCACTGTAAACGTTCTGGACATATGGCAGATTTTTGCTTTCAACTTATTGGCTACCTGGAATGGTGGGGTGATCATCCTCGGGGTGAATAATGGACTAGTGGCAAGGGTAAGGGGCTGCCACAACAACAAAGAACTGGATCAGGCGCTGGACGTGGTCGAGGTGGAGCAATACGTGCTAATGCTGCTCAAACTACTATAGGAAGTGCTGGAAGATCAGAAACATCTGGCACAATAACTGACATGGCCAGTATTGGCTTGAGCAATGAGCAATGGATGATTTTACGCGATATGGTGAACAACCACAAAACTGGTACGGGTGAGAGGATGACAGGTAAACATGAAAAAAGGCTATGGATAATTGACACAGGGGCATCAAACCACATGACTACAAACTTGAAGTGCATAACGGACTTGCGTGAGGTGGCTGGATGTCCTGTGGGACTTCCAGATGGGCAACATACAGTTGCTACAAAAGAGGGATCTGTAAAACTTAGCGAGAACTTGAAACTTGAAAATGTTCTCTTTGTGCCTAGTTTAAAATGCAATTTAATTTCTGTATCGCAACTGATAGATCAAGTCGATTGTGTTGTTCAATTCACCAAAAACTTATGTTATGCAGGGGCACTTCGAGGATGCTGATTGGTGCGGGTGAACGAAGAGATGGACTCTACTATTTTCGGGTGGTACCACAAGCAATGGCAATAAACAATGGGATAGACTCACTTGATCTTTGGCACATGCGTCTAGGACATCCTTCTATAAGGGTTACCAAGTTAGTTTCCAATGTTTTTCCCACTAATGATAGTAAGATGATGAATAAAGCCTGTGATGTTTGTCAACGAGCTAAGCATACTAGAGATAGATTTTCTTTAAGTGAAAATAAAACTTGTGACAAGTTTGAACTCATTCATTGTGATTTATGGGGTCCATACAGAACTTTATCTTCATGTGGTGCTTCGTATTTTTTGACAATTGTAGATGACCATTCTCATGCAGTATGGATATTTCTATTAATTGATAAGAAAGAGGTGTCACACATGATGTTGAATTTTCTTGCAATGGTGGAAAGACAATATAATAAACAAGTTAAAATTGTTTGAAGTGATAATGGGACAGAATTTACTTGTATGAAAAAATATTTTCTTGAACAGGGAATTGTTTTTCAAAGTTCTTGTACTGGAACCCCACAACAAAATGGTAAAGTGGAGAGGAAACACAGGCATATCTTGAATATAGCACGAGCACTATGTTTTCAAGGACATCTTCCAATTAAATTTTGGGGAGAATGTGTGTTGGCTGCAAGTTACTTGATTAACAGAACTCCTTTTTCAATTTTAAATGGAAAAACTCCATATGAGGTTTTACATGGAGAGCCTCCTCCTTATGAGCACATAGGGGAATTTGGTTCACTATGTTATGCTCATAACTAAAGAAGAAAAGGAAATAAATTTACAAGTAGGAGCCGTAAATGCTTTTTTGTTGGGTACTCATACGGAAAAAAGGGTTGGAAACTTTTTGATCTTGAAACAAATGAATACTTAGTTTCAAGAGATGTCGTATATTTTGAGAATGAATTCCCATTTGCTCAACAAGGTTCCAGTTTTTATGAGAATATTGAAAAAGTTGTTGTTGATAATGGATTAGTTGATGATGATTTTGAGGGGGATATTGGAGTTGAGCATGAAGAACACCAACCAGTGATAAAAGTTCCTGATTCACTAGTTAATGAGGTGCAAGATGCTCAGCAAATGGGGGAAGGAGACGTGTCTGGTACCCAAGATGTGGAGGGCAGTGAAGAACAAAATAATGAACCTCAAGTGGGTCGTGGACATCGAATAAAACAACAGCCTACTCGCCTATGCGATTATGTTGCTAATACCATCCGGAAATTAAGTCCTTCCAATAGTTCATCTGCTCCAACGCATACCTCAGGTACGCCTTACCCAATAACACATTATGTGAATTGTGACAAATTTTCTTTGCGATATCAAAATTTTCTTGCAGCTATTACTACAGATCATGAGCCATCCTCCTTCTCAGAAGCAGTGAAAGATGAAAGATGGAGACAAGCAATGCAAATTGAAATTGAGGCTCTTGAAAAGAATGAGACATGAGTAATTGAAAAATTACCACCTGGAAAGAAAGCACTCGAGTGAAAGTGGATTTATAAAATAAAATATCATTCTGATGGTTCTATGGAGCGACACAAAGCACGACTAGTGATATTTGGCAACCATCAAAAAGAGGGAATTGACTATAATGAAACATTTGCTCCAGTTGCCAAGATGGTTACAGTGCGTACATTTTTAGCAGTAGCTGCAGCGAAGCAGTGGGAGTTGCATCAAATAGATGTTCACAACGCTTTTCTACATGGAGAGCTCCAAGAAGAATTGTACATGAAAATGCCTCCAGGCTTCAAAGTACAACATTCTAATATGGTTTGTAGACTGCGAAAATCATTGTATGGATTGAAGCAGGCCCCAAGATGTTGGTTTGCGAAGTTAACAACTTTCTTGAAGGAGTATGGTTTCATGCAATCATATTCTGACTACTCATTGTTCACTCTCCAGAAAAATGGTGTTCAGCTTAATGTTCTTGTTTATGTGGATGATTTGATAATCTCTGGAAATGATCATAGTGCCATCCAAAAATTCAAAAGCTACTTGAGTGATTGTTTTCACATGAAAGATTTACGTGCTTTGAAATATTTTTTGTGTATCGAAGTTGCGAGAAATTCAAAAGGCATTTTCCTATGTCAACGCAAGTATGCTTTGGATCTTATTTATGAAGTTGGATTACTAGGATCCAAACCTACAAATGTTCCTATGGAGTCAAACCACAAGTTAGCACTAACCGAAAGACGTCCACTTGCTAATCCAGAGAAGTATCTCCGATTGATAGGTCGTCTCATATATTTGTGCTTTACTAGACCAGAGTTGTCCTATTGTGTGCATGTACTATCCCAATTTATGCATTGCCCACAAGAACAACACTGGAAAGCTGCGTTACGAGTAGTTCGATTTTTGAAAGGAAAACCTGGACAAAGTATTTTATTGCATAGTGCCTGTGATTTGAAGTTCTATGGATGGTGCGATTCTGATTGGGCAGGTTGCCCTTTAACTCGACGATCTCTCACTGGGTGGTTTGTTCTCTTAGGCAATTCACCAATATCTTGGAAGACTAAGAAGCAGCAGACAGTGTCCAGGTCATCCGTAGAAGCCGAATACAGATCTATGGCCACCATCACTTGTGAATTGAAGTGGGTAATTAAAGGGAATTTTGTTCAGTCTAGGGGTGACACATCCTAATCCAATAAGGCTATATTGTGATAGTCAGTCAGCTCTGTATATAGCAAAGAATCCTGTATTTCATGAAAGGACTAAACATATTGAAATAGATTGTCATTTTCTTCAAGATGAGGTAATGAAGGGCAACATTCATCCAGCATACGTTCCCTCTAAAGTGCAACTCGCTGATATTTTTACAAAAGCATTAGGGAAGCATCAGTTTGACTACCTTCTTAGCAAGTTGGGCATTCAGAATCTTCATGCGCCAACTTGAGAGAGGGTATTAAGTAAAGATCTGTGTAAATATAGAAAATTTATATTATGTGTCTATATTTGTGAGAGATGTGATATTTTATTAGATATTATAGGATATGCTATAGGGATATAATATTCTCAGAATATTTTTTAGGAGAAATTTTAGGAGTAGAGACTAAACTCATGTATATATATTCTTCTTTCCTATAATGAGAAGGTAGATCAGATTCTTCAAATATTTATCTCTACTTTTATACAACTTGATATTGTATTAACCAACAAGCTTTCTAGGAGCAGCCAGGGAACTGAATGAGCATTTTAGCTCTTTCTGCTCTTATTAGTGTCAAACAGACATATTCATTGAACAATGAACTGTTTACAGACTTTCTGTACTGCAAGAGCAAATTTAACGCCAAAAAGAATCCTTCTTAAAAAAGCTATCTAAAGTGGTGGAGAGTTGACTAAGAAACTAACGGTTGTAACCTTCCTCGAACAGAGGCAGTATTACAGGCTTTGATACATTCGTAGAGCCAGTAAGAGGATCATTAATAATAGCATTGAGCTCTTCAGTTTCAATTGTCTCTTTTTGGGCAATTGGATCGTGTCCACCTTTCTTTCTTTTCACTCGGCAAAGTACGTAATTTTCTTTGTTATATCCACGTTCTCGTTTATGCAATTGTTTTTTGACTTCTTCACAAAGTGAATATTCTTTCATAAGCCATTGTCCATCGTGTTCTGAATCTTTCAATTGATACCTTAAACTTCTTTTGTATCCCAAAATTGAACCTCTTTCACTACACACAGCTTTCCCTTTGTCTTGAGCTCTCCATGAAGCTTTTCCAACGCTTCTAACAAACCTCATATTTTCTTTCTTTTTTTTCTTCAACTCCGTAAAAAAATACAATGTCTTCTGTTTTCTACCATCAAAAAATACCCACGGATCTTTTGAATAAAGGTCTTCATGTCGGATTGGAACTAATCTAGGCAAAGGTTTATCAATTACATAGTGTAAAAGATATTTCATCAATTCTCTATCTATTGGATGGAATCGAAATCCTTCTGTATACCTCATACTTATACTTTTGAATCGTAATTCAAGTTCTCTCTATTTCTTTCTTTTCTGTATATTTTTGTATATGAAAAAGCAACCTCCATATTTATAATACTTGAAAAGTAAATTAAACTAAAATTAGAAAACATATTCTATACGAACTAAGACAAACAAAGCCTAAATAGATATGAATTAAATAAATACCAAATCCTAAACAACTTAGGATTCTACTCCAACTTTAAATTATTATTCCAACAAAACTATAGAACATGGATAAATCACTATACAGAAAAATAAATGAGAAAATCCTATTCGCACATACGTACACACGCAAACAGAAAACGTAAGATATACAGTCAATTTGCCGCTCGTCGTCCTTCAAGCATCTTTCTCAGTTTCAGCATCAGTCATTGTATCCACATTCTCTTCTGAAACTGATAAACGAAAAAGTAGATTTGAAATTTTTATTCTTCGATATCAATTACTGATACTAATTGATACAAACAAACCGTAGAAGTGTGTGCTTTGGCTCCCTGAAGAAAAAAAACTAAAAGAAAAATAACAGAAACTCCGACTGAACTCTCTATACAAGTGTGATTTTTACGGAGAGTAGTTGTAACTGCTGAGAGTTATCAAGGTAATTGTTCAACTCTAATTTAGGAATTTTATCTTTACAGGCTTCTAATTTTTTTAATTTAAATTTTATTTATTTATTATTTTTGTATTTAATGTTGGAAAGAGAAAAAAATAAAAAATAAGTCGCACTAATTGATAATTTTATTTAGCGAATAAACCCCTTTACCATATCCTAACTTCACTCATGATCCTAGCTACTGTCTACTAATACTGTTAAATAATTGCCAACAAGCTTATCTATGGAGACGTTTGAGATATTTGGCTACACCTAAACTTTCTTATAACATTGATCTTTGTTGATAAAGTAAAATTTCAGATAGCAAAAAATAAGTCATGATTGTCTTTTACTCCAACTTATATTTCACTTGTTACTACTATATATATATATATATATATTAGCATAATACATAAATAAACATTTTAACTTGGATTCATTTGGTATCTACGCTCTCTAACTTTGAGTGTGCACAATCAATACTTAAACTTGTATAAAATTGAACAAATAAACACATTCATCTTATGTGGCGCCCTACATGGCAATTTTGTGTCCTATGTGGCGCCCTACATGGCAATTTTGTGTCCTATGTGGCGTCCTACATGTATTATGCCACGTAGGATGTGTGTGTCTACTTGTGCAATTTTATACAAGTTTAAGTGTCTAATTATGCACACCCAAAATTGGAAGGCACACATACTAGCTGAAACCAAGTTAAATGGCATATTTATATATTATGTTTATATATTAATATAGACAGGTTGAAACCATGTATGTTTCTTTTTAACGTGTTTTTGATCTATTTTAATCTGACTCAAGTCATTCTATTGTCATCACTAATCTAAACTAACAAATATACTAGTATTATGTTCGTCAAAATTTTAAAATCTCAATTTTTTTTCTTTCAGCTACGCCATTTAATTTAAAGAAATTGAAAGTGTTGTCTCATGAGTCATGTATATATTATTTCTTGATTTTCACAGAAAAAAATATTTAAATTAATACTTACTCACCACCTGTCTGGTCTAACTTGATCTTCTTGTTCTATTGATTCTCTTTTTCATATTTATAAACTAAAACAAACATGCCAAAGTCTTCATCGAGTTCTTAACAAATACTATATTCTCCTGTATATTTTTAAAATATCATCTATAAAAGTGTAACAGTGCTTATATACACAGTATATATACTATTATACAATATTATGCAACATTATATACTTATTGTATACAATTTATAAACTTTATATAAAAGTATATAATGGTGTATTATAGGTGCTTATACACACTTTTACGTTGCAATACAAATTTATATTAAAAAAATTGTGTTTGGTCTCCTACGAACTTCAACTACGAAACTCCATTCAAAATGGATCAAATCTTTTTCAAATAGCTTCAATTATTAACAACAAATTTAAAACTCATTTGTTAGTTTTACTCAAGCTTTTTGTTAATTCATATCAATGAATTACTTGACAGTCATACAGAGAGCATTTTAGAGGAAGTAGAAGAAGAGCAGATTTTTCATATATCATAAAGTGTTCTTTTACAGCTCATTTATACAACGCACTTTTGTAACTAACTTTGTGCTAGTAACCAACCTCTGTACAATTTGTTATAACAGACTTCACTTAACCTACTTAACAACTCTTATCACTTAACCGACTTAATAAACTCTAATCACTTCTAGATTTACTACTCCCCCTCAAGCTAGGATGGAAGATATCATGGACTCCTAGCTTGGAAAGAAGAAATTGGTGTTGCACTATCCCCAAACTTTTTGTAAGCAAATCTGCTAGCTGAGATTTAGTCCCTACATACTCTGGCTTGATAAGACCATCCTTGAGCTTCTCTCTTATAAAATGGCAATCGATCTCAATATGTTTGGTCCTCTCATGATAGATTGGATTAGAAGCAATCTGCATAGCTGCCTTGCTATCACAGCATAGCTTAACTGGAGTGATGATGTCTATCTTTAGGTCTTTAAATAGTCCTACTAACCAAATAATTTTTGCTACTGCTCCTGCCATACTTTTGTACTCAACCTCTGCTGAGCTTTTACTGATAGTATGATGTTTCTTTGACTTCCATGAGATCAAAGAGTCTCCGAGTTGGATTACATATCCTGTCACAGACCTCCTTATGTTGGGATAAGCTGCCCAGTCTGAATCATAATATGTTGTTAAGCTTGTGATTGGCCCCTTCTTTAATAACACCCCTTGCCTAGGTGTTTGTTTGAGATATCTAAGAATTCTCATTGCTGCATCCCAATGTGATCTCTTGGGATGTTGCATGAATTGACTGAGAACTTGGACTGCAAAGCATATATCTGGTCTGGTGATTGTCAAATAGATCGGTTTCTCCACTAACTATTGGTAGCTGTGAATATCAGCTAACACATGATCATTATCATTCCCAACTGTTGAGTCATATTCTACTGTTGTAAGTTTTGCATTCATCTCCATAGGAGTAGAGGCTGGTTTAGCTCCTCCTAATCCTGTTGTGGAGAGCAACTCCAAAGTGTACTTCCTTTGATTGAGTAAAATCCCCTTTTCTGACCTTAGTATTTCAATCCCTAAAAAATATCTGAGTTGCCCCAAATCTTTCACTTTGAACTTGTCATGTAGGGTCTTCTGAGCATCATCGATTAGGCTTTGACTGTTTCCTGTGATCAATAAATCATCAACATAGACAAGGACTACAATTATGTCATTGCCACACTGTTTAGTGAACAAGGAATGATCATGTGAGCTCTGATTATAACATGCTTCTAACAAAGCAGTAGACAATTTAATATTCCATTGTCTAGAAGCTTGCTTCAGTCCATACAAAGATTTCAATAGTTTTCATACTCTAGTCTCCTCTTGTCTGTGAAAACCCTGAGGTAAAGACATATAGACTTCTTCATGTAAATCACCTTGTAGAAAGGCATTATTAATATCCATTTGAATCAGAGACCAGTCCTTGGAAGCTGCAATACTAATAAGAGTTCGTATTGTTACCATTTTTGCAACAGGGGAGAAGGTTTCATGATAATCTAACCCTTCCTTTTGAGTATATCCCTTATGTTTGATCTTAAAAACCCACTTAGAACCAATAGCTTGCTTGCCTGGTGGTAAGGCAACTATTTCCCAAGTATGATTACTTTCCAAGGCACAAATTTCATCAGTCATAGCTGCAATCCATTTATCATCTTGAGATGCTTCCTTGAAGGATTTTGGTTCAACCTGAGAAGAAAAAGTACCCAGGTAGGCTTGGTAGGGAGTGGACAGATGAGAGTAGTGGAGAAAATCAGAAATAGGGTAGGAGCAGCTTGCAGAAGGTGTTGATGGTTTAGAAGTAGTAATGTAATCATTAAGCCATCCAGGAGGCTTAACAGTTCTAGAAGGCCTAGATTTAGATTGAGTATTGAGATGAATAGGGACTTCTGCAGACTGTGAAGACCCAATCTCATCACCTGTGGTGAGAGCTTCAGGGCTAGACACAATACTGCTCTCAGTAGTGTGATCTGGAATGGGAGCAATATTGCACTCAGTAGGATGACCAGCATCATTAGTAAAAGAAGGAGTCAACTCTGATTGGTCTAACTCAAATATGTCAAGATCAGTGGAGGAGGAATCATCTTGGTATGGAAAGCTATACTCTCTGAATATTACATCTCTACTTACAAAGAAGACATTGTCAACCAAATCATACAACCTATAACCTTTCTGAGTTTCAGAATATCCCAAGAGGACTGTCTTTCTAGCTCTAGGGGCAAACTTGTCCCCTCTTGGCAACTGGGCTGCATAACATAGGCATCCAAATACTCTCAAATGATCCAATCTAGGTATTTTCTTTAGCAGCATCTCATAAGGTGATTTGCCTCCAAGGACCTCAATAGTCAATTTATTAATCAAGTACACTGATGTCCTAACACATTCACCCCAAAAATGGATAGGAAGAGAACTTTGAAACTTCAAAGCTCTAGCCACCTCTAAGATGTGTTTGTGTTTCCTTTCTACTTTACCATTTTGTTGAGGGGTGTAGGCACAACTACTTTGATGTATAATGCCTTGAGAAGCAAGGAAATCATTGATTGAAGAATTAAAAAACTCATTACCATTATCAAATCTCAAGGTTTTCACAGACAAAGCAAACTGATTTTTTATTAAGGCAATGAAATCTTTGAGCACTACAATGACCTCACTTTTAGAATGAATGAGACATAACCATGTGTATCTAGTGTAGTCATCTACAATGGTAACAAAATAATGTTTTTTTTTATTTATCAAAAGTAGGTTTCTTATACGACCCCCAGACATCTACATGAATCAGTTCAAATGCTCTAAGTGCCTTACTTTCACTAACAGGAAATTGTAATCTGCATTGTTTTGCTAGAGGACAGATCACACATTTATGTTGTATACTTTTATCTGAAAGATGCTTTAGTGATTGAATGTGTTGAAGGATTCCAGTTGAAGCATACCCTAGTCTCAAGTGCCATAATGTTGCATCTCCATTCACATTTGCAGTAGCCATTGCCTGAACTGATGAGTTTAGTTGTTTCTTCAATATGTATAACCATTCCTTCTCCTTACCAATCCCCAACACCTTGCCATCGTAAAGTCCCTGAAAGACACAAAAATCAGGGAAAAAGAAAACTGAACAAGAGAGTTCCCTGGTTAATTTTGACACTAATAGCAAGCTAAATTTGAAGTCTGGCATATGCAAGACACTTTTAAGTTCATGATCCTCTAAGATGTGTGTAGTTCCAATCCCTTTGATATCACATCTATTCCCTGTTGGAACCTGTACTCCATCAGTGTTACTGCTTTGTATCCTTCTAACAATAGTTAACAAATCCTCATTAGGTGTGATATGGTGTGTAGCTCCACTATCAACAATCCACTCATGAACTCTACCTGTTTTAGAGTCTAAAAGAGTAATACCTGACATGTTGGCAGCACAGTCTGATGTTCCTGCTCTATCCATTCTGTTTACCAGATCCTGATACTGAGGTGGTGTCATGTGACTTTCAGTGTGCTTTTCTCTATCAGTGAATTCATCAGCATTCTTTGTAAAATGTGCAGTTGGTTTGAAATTAGGCTTAAAACCTTCAACTGCTTTGAAATCATTCTTATAACCCTCAACTCCTTTTCTTTTGCTTTGGAAGCCTGGTGTATATCCAACCAATCTATAACAATCAACCTTATAATGACCTTTGAAACCACAGTGATCACACACTGTTCCAAGAGGCACAAATTTCTTTGGCCTTGGAGTATATGTCTGAGTTCTCCCTGCCAAAAGTGTCAAGGGATCTCTGGTCCTATCTGAAACTCCTAATGCTCTTTGGCTTTCTTCTTGTGCTACTACTGCATATGCGTCATTGACAATCACCACTGGCTTCCTGGCCAAAATGTTACTCATAATGCTGCTAAAACTCTCGTTTAATCCCATTAGAAATTGCAGAAGTCTTTGCGACCTTAAGTGCTTCACATAGGCAGCTGAATCCTCACAATTGCAACCCGGTGATGGGATCATCACTTCCAATTCAGCCCACAAATCCCTAAGCTTCGAATAATATGAAGTTACAAAGTCGGTACCTTGTTTAAGAGCTACAATTTCAGACCATAAATGGTAGATCCGAGTGAGATATGATCTATCAAACCTTTCTTCAAAATCTGCCCAAACCTTTTTTGCATTTGAAGCGTAGATGATGCCCGGTAGCAATTCACTAGTAACAGTACTCGCGATCCATGAAAATACGATCGCATTATATTTCTCCCATTATTCCTCCAGTGCTCCTTTGTAAGCTGTCTTCATACAGTATCCATCGATGAATCCAAGCTTTCCTTTTCCTCTTAGAGCCAATTTCATCGATCGACTCCACAAGGCATAGTTTTCTGGTCCTGTCAACTTGATTGGGACTAAGATCACTCCAGGTGCATTAGATGTTTGCAGATAAAGTGGATGATTGTGATTCAGGGAGGTGACTTCATTTGTTGCCATCGATGCTGCCTCATCTGTAGGCATTGATGCCTTTTCCAGAAGCTTTCTTCACTGCTTCTGAGCACCTATTGGTATCTTCTTCTACGCAGAACGATCCCTCACAACCTGGCTCTGATACCATGTTAACTCATATCAATGAATTATTTGACAGTCATACAGAGAGCATTTTAGAGGAAGAAGAAAAATAGCAGATTTTTCATATATCATAAAATGTCCTTTTACAGCTCATATATACAACACACAGTAACCAACCTCGTACAATTTGTTATAACAAACTTCACTTAACCGACTTAACAACTCTTATTACTTAACCAACTTAATAAACTCTAATCACTTCTAGATTTATTACTTTTTAAGAACGTAACACTCAAGCTTTTTAAGAATGTAACACCATTAATGGACATGAGTATTCGTAAAAAAAAACACTTGTGGGGTGAGAGAGGCTCGAACTCTCGACCTCAGGATTACTCAGAAGCTATGAGACCTACGCGCTAGCCAACTGCGCCACCACCCCTCTCTGCTGATTAAATGATATTTTAGTAATAGTACTCTCAATAAACATAAGCTGTGACAATTATCTAAGGCATAAAGATTTACTCAAATTAATTTATTTTTTTTGTATTATTTAGTTATATTCGTCGAAAAATACAATTTATACATTATTATATCAAACTCAAATTATAGCTACGGATAGTAAATAGAGAATCTATAGCTAATGAACCCTAATAATGGCCAAAAGTTAGTTATTTCTGAAAATTCCTCTATTACTAAAATACTACGAGGACAAGTTACATATTTAGCCGATTAGCCAAAATATTTATTATGCTGATTCAATATATAAAATTCTATTTTATTTTACATCAAAAATGTATGTTTTATGTATATCACATTACAATATGGATAAAATACACCTATTTGCTGATTATTATTTTGATGGATGATTATACACTACAATAAAAGAGACATTTAGTGGCAATAGATTTTCCTTTTAGCTATAATTGAGTTAATGTTACTGCATGTAGAGTTGCTAAAGTGTTTAGCGGTATGTATATATAAAGTGCTAGTTATAAATACTCATATTTACTATTATCGCTAAATATAATATGACAATAATTATATTATTATCACTAAATAATTACTGCAAAATTATTTATTTGTTGTAGCGATATAATGTAATTTTCCCCATCTTTTTAATTTTATTCAAACAGTGTAGTTTTCCCATACTAAAAAGCTAATGCTAAAAAACGTTATTGAGAAAAGTATATACAAACAAGACCTATATTGTACTATGTTTTTGAAAACAAAAACAAAAAATTCTGTATTTTGTTGTCTTCATTGAGATTAGTTTGGTTTTTGTCTAATAGAATATGTCCAGACTAAACTTTTTTTTTACTCTTAACTCTAATTATTAATTAGTAACCTCAATAAATTAAAGAGTAAAGGGTCAAAAATACATCTCAACTTTCATTTATTAGTTGACTTTACCCAGTTAAAATAAAGTTATTCTTACCCCTATCGTTAATAAACTTATCATTCGTACCCCTCCTTAAACGGAAATCCCCAAATCAACCAAAATTGACCTGTAACAATCATCGCAAGAGATTCAATTGAACCTCTTTTATCGGAAAATTTTAAAGCGTAAATAAAATAAATTAAACACAATTTTTTCTACATGTATAGAATTTCATTTGAATTTACTTAATAAAGATAAGAGAAATGCATGTTCATTTTTTTGTGGCATTTTTGAATTCCTTTTGAATCTTGAATTTGTCTCCATTCCTATTTGTTACTTTTAATGATTTATATATTTTTCAAATTTATTGTTATGTTACAATATTATGTAAAAAATTGTTAGAATTTGAATTTGAGCATCTCCCATAGTAATTAAAGATAGATACCAAAATTCCCCTCACTTCTTTAGGACACTACTAAGAATAGTTTGCTTTACCTATTGTATTCTACATTTGTTATAAATTAGAGAACCAAATATCCTCAAACTCTTTTCATGATATCAGAGTACTTTCCTTGTTGACGCAATATTGAATGGTCTTTTTATGTAATAACTAAATATGTGTGATATCATCAAACATATTCGATGAAAAATTACAATTCTTTACTTCAATCGCCATCGATAATAAGCTAACAATTCTTGTTTGCTAGTATAATATAGTCAAGTAGCTTTAACGATGTTTCTTTGAGATATATACTACCAAAAATCCAAATCAATAATTAGTTTGAATTTCTAACTTTAATTTAAATACAGTGTGTCGACAAGTATAGCAAAACTATTGTACGTAACAAATATGACAACTCAGTACTAATTAGATTGTCGTCGTCCAAAAATAAATAAACATATTTATATATCTTAGTTATTATATAGTACTAATAGTAGTAGTACTTTTTTGGTTTTAGTTTATGGCTTGGAAGTTCAATTAGGTGGTGGATGGATGATTTCTAGCTAGTCTGGAATGCATTAATCATTCACAATCAATGAGATCAAACATTTAATTTCTTTAAATAAACAAAGACCTAGTACTGCTGGCCACATATTATATTATGTGAAATTTAAGAAAATAAGTTTGAAATGTGAAAATAATTTGCTTAGTTTACATATTTACATCGAATCTTGCATGT
Organism: Solanum appendiculatum; assembly: GCA_018342035.1. NCBI lineage: Eukaryota > Viridiplantae > Streptophyta > Magnoliopsida > Solanales > Solanaceae > Solanum > Solanum appendiculatum. The sequence continues at coordinate 188,797 of JAGDQO010000097.1, forward strand.
TAAAGTATGTACGGCATGTGTGATCATCTCATCTAAAAATTTACGTCCTAGAATGGAATACATTTTTATTTACTTAATTATATTCTCAACATACCTCATCATTTGTAGGACTAAATATTTATTTTTAAAAAAAATCATGAGCCAAGTATGTGGAGATTATTTTTTATAATGAGTGACAATGGTATTTGATCCTAGTGCCCCTACCTGATTTGATACCATGTAAAGAAATGACTTGTAAATAATGTAACTTCTAATTAAGTTTAAGAATCGTGATTAGAGCTTGAATTCGTTATAGATTAAAATTAGGTGTGATTAATAATTAAGTTGAGTCTTCAATTGTAATCAATTTAGCATGGACCAAATTGTCAGATATTAAATATGCCAAATTATGTAATTACAGTAAAAATCTTGTCGATCTACCAATCCACAAGTTTTACATGCATGATGGGTAAGAAGTTTTTTCTGTATTAAAAACTGTTTATATAATTAATTAAATAAATAGAGAAAATATTTCAATTATACACAACTTCATCAATAATAACTCAAATTAATATTATTTGATTTGAGCCTAGGCTCGCACAATCTCAAAATATGTCAATTAAATCTAAGATTTGCTTTATTCTCATTATATCTTTTGTGTTTCAATGATTTGAAATTTGCCTAGAATATTACGTCCACTCTCAATAAAAAAACTATGCACTTTCAAATATTTTTATTTTAGAAATATTGCATTATAAATCTCTAAAAGATTAACTATAGAAAGAACATGCCAATGTTGTCAATATCTTTTCATGAAATCTCTTAATCATTGGAGCGATTTTAATAAAATTGTTTATCCTAGGAATTAAGAAAAACTGGAAATATAAATGATTTTAATAATTGTTTAAACGGTTATGTGATTTTGTCAAAAACAAAAAAAAAGTTGCTAATAATTAAAAGACTTTTTCTCAAGTATTATATACTTACATTATTATCAAAAAAGTAACTTAGTTGTTAGTGACAACAACAATAACATATTCAATGTATCTAATTTTATAAGTGCAGTTTGAATATTCTCCTTGACATCAATGCGTATCACATGAGCTATCCTAACAATAGCACGACTAGGTCAAAACGAGCACGATCGTCATTAAAATTGCTTATTTCGTAGGCATCTTTTAGAACATTTTTGTTCGAATTATGGCTTTTTAGTAATCAAAATGTTCTGAGAGTACCAAGTACAAACTTTAGAAGAATATATAGGACACATATAGAAGTTTCTAATGAATTTCAACCAATTAAAGTTGAAGTGACTACAGTCCAGTTATTTCGTGTTAACAATTTATACATGAACTTTTAATTATAATTTCAAGAAAGTGTTAAAAGTGGAAGACACGATCATTACTTGAGATTTCCATTTTATTTTTCTAAATGTTGTCCAGCCAATATTACACCAGAAATATAATTAACTAGCCACATGGATAGCAATTAATTTATGTTTGGTAGATATTATATAACATAAATAATATAAATTGGAGCATCCTATAACAATAACATATTCACGGTAATCACACAAATAATCAAATCTAACAAGGGAGAGTGGTGTGTACATAAAACATAATAAAATCAAGTAAAGAAAGGAAAATACAATATTGAACATAATTAATGAAGAAGATATCAACAGCAGCAATAACACAAATACGATATATAATCAAAATAAAAGAAACAACTTGTAATAGTAAAATCTAAAAATAAGTATATGAGTAATAACAACAATATTGATTAGAAGAATTAGACAACGGTACAACACTCGACTACTTTCTAATTTTCTATTATAATCCTCGATTTTTATATTTTTCTATTTAAGGTAATGCCATCGATAAGCTGAAAATAGCTGAAAACACATTAACTATGAAGAAGGAAATTAGTTTTGATTTTTATGGGAGAAGTTTTTGTTAGGTGAAGAACCAAGTAATTATAATAGGAAATTAGTTTAGGTTTTTATGGGAGAAGTTTTTTTTAGGTGAAAAACGAAGTAATTATAATATGCACAGGCTTTAATTTTAGCTTTATAAGCACCAACTGGAATTGAAAGCTGCTTTGCAAAGAATGAGTAAAGATAAAAGAGAAACACAATTGTTTCTTTTGAGGTGGAGATGTAATAATTGAAAATGAAATATCAACCCCATCTATATATAAGTGGATCTCCTTGAGGAACAATAATATCTAGTAATTTCACTTTATTTGCTCAAAACAACTCAACCATGGACCTCTATATATGGCCAATGCTTACACATTTATTTGCAGCCTTTTGAGGGCTCTCATTGGTGGGGTTTTAATTACTAGTGGGTATCAGAGGCGAAGTCAGACTTTCGAAATTTATGATTTTTTATCTTTTTGAATTGTTGAGTTGAACTAAATTAATAATTAATATATATCAAATGTGTTTTCTTAAGATAAATACAAAATTTTAATCAAAATTATTGAGTTCACCTGAATTCATATTTCGAAAGCTGGCTCAGCCCTATGGATACCTTTCATTAACTCCTTTTGCTCGCCAAATTAAAACTTAACTTTTATATGTTGATAGTTTGTTTATATTTATATTATACTTATATTGATGGTAATTAATTAAATGTTACTATTTATAATAAGTAGAATCGATACTTTGAAAAATAATATTCGTTTAATATTTCTTCACACCAATAGTAAACTAAGTGAAGATTGATCACTATTTAGTGATCGATCGTGAGAATTGTTATTTATTTCAAACATTTTACTATTGTCAATGTAGTGTGCAAGAATCAATATTCCTTCATTTGTTATGTCAAACTTCACCGTGCATTTCATACTCAAGATAATGTGAAATATCTTAAAATTAAATTTTAATATTAAATTTATTTATACTATGTTAATAAATGATATAAATTTATAATATCAATCAAATACTATATAAATATTATTCCAAACTCAATTCTAAATATTTCATTTTATCTCATTCAATTTGATGTTGTCTTATTCTTCCTATTAGATAGAATAAATTATTCCAAAAATTACAATTTTAAAACAATTTAATCTGTGAACCAAATCACCCTTAAGAGGTATATACATGATAAAAGATAAAAAGAAATTATAGAGGACACGAATGTTGATAGCAGTAGGGGTGGGCATGGTATGGTATATACCGAATTACCATATCATATCGAAATTTTTAATACCGTGGTTTTAATATTATGGTATTTGGTATGATATATGGTATACATTTTAATTTGTTTTGGTATTCGATATGGTATTTGGTACTTATAAATAATATACCGAAATATCGAATACCATACCGAAGTATATAGTTACATAAATAACATATATATATTACTAAAATAATAACAAATATGCAACCTAGTATTAGTATAAACCAAATATTAAAAAGTTTGAAACTTTGACTACTCTATTTAGATTGAAATGTATTTAAATTTAATTTATTAACAAAAGAAGTTGTTTATACTTTATTTTGAATATATATTTCTACATGTGTAATGTGTTAGTATGATGCAATTGAGAACTTTTTTTAATTGTCGAAGTCATAATACTCTATTATACGAGTATATATTAGTCGAAGTTGAACAAACTATGGTTATCGATTTACCATACCGTAGAATATCGAAACCAAATTTCAAAATACCGAACCATATCGAATTAAATTGGTACGTGTTGCTTCCAATTGCACACGCAAGTGTACGTGGTCGCAGAAGTAATAAGTGGCTCTTTAAGAACCGGAATATCGAACCCACAGAGACCTGTCAATTAACTATTTACTAAATTATACTAGTCAAATTATTTATTTAAGAGTGTCAAAAGAAATAAAAGAATGCAAGAATTAAATACTAAGATTAACTTACAGTGATTGGGACAATTCCAGGGCTGCAGCATGCATAGGGTTTCATGTATCGCATCTCATGTAATGAATTAACTAAGGTTATCAAATTACTGATTTACAAGGTTGATTTTATGATCATGATCTCTCGACCTCTAATCGCCTACTCCAACTAGCTGTCTAACTACATCGTTGAGCGGGGATAGACAGTCCTAATTGGCGAGCATTTATATTTCATCCTGTTTCGTAACCAAGCGAGGTGTTCGTCCGGGCGTCACTCCTGAACACGAATCTAAACAAAGTTAGAACAAGCTCTTTGCATTCTTTGGTCTATCTACCTCTTTATCTCTCGAGTCCAAGAATAGACAATAGATTTATTTCTATGGTGATCAAGCATGAAATACTAAAACAAGAATACAAAAATAATTTAAATGATAACCAACATTAATTCAAAATAATCGATGTTCAACAATTACCCATGGCCGCAGCCCCAGAACAAGGATCTTTAGCTACTAATACCTAAGAAAAAAGAAGAAGAAAAGAACCCTAAAAAGTATTGACAATTTTTCTTTACAAAGTGTCTTCCTTCAAAAAGTATTTTCTAAAATAATTATTTCTATGGACTATTTATAGATGTAGAAAACCTTGAATAAAATAACTGAGTCCAAAACAAATTAGGAACCCAAAACCAAAACGGAATTGGATTCCTACTTCCGCGTCCCAACCGTCTTCATGCTTTTGTTGTTGCCTTCTTTGCTGTATATATATTATATATATTATTATATTTAATTTAATCCATTAAGTTGCCTGCTTGATTTTCCTTCTTCAATCTTTCATAATTAATTAATTTTAGCTCCAAACTTCTTCAACTTTGTACCAATTTAATCCTACAAATAAAATACACTATTTAGCATAATCCATAAAATTCCTGCTCAAAAAAGACAAATATAAATAATAAATATGAGGCAATTAATGATAAGAAAATATATTTTTGGCCTCAGATCAGTACGATAATAGTATAATGTTTTAAAAATCGAATATCAAAATTACAGTATCGAAACTTTAAAATACTGTTCTATACCATGCCCACCCCTCATAGCACGTATTAAGGTCTGTCAGAAACATTTTTAATTATTGGGTAAATATGTCTTGCAGAAAAGGAACAATAAATCAATATTACAATAGCTAGGTCCCTGCTATAGTGATTTAGCTACTTTTTTTCTCTGTTTCAATTGATTTATCTTTTATTATTTATTCTGTTCATTTTTAAAAATAATCTTTTTTCCGTTTTTGATAAATTTTAAAAAAAGAAGATGTATATGATATATTTAAGATCATTAGATTAAACGAGATTTTGATACATTTCACATATTATTAGTCTAAGATCAAAAGAATCATATTTTTCTTAAATTCAATGTCAAATCAAACCAAAAAAATAAATTGATATGAAACGAAGGGAAGTATATTCAATTAATATATTAATTCAAATATATCTATATAATCAAATTAAATTGACATATAATAACTTTATAACAAGCTTTGATTATCACACTATTTTGTTGTTATTTTTTTTTCTTATGGACTTTATATTATTATTTTTATTAACGACTATGCTTTCTTCTTTCTTTACTTGGGTTCGATGCAACTCTCTATCACCACAAAATAATTATAAATTTGTGTATATTCTACCCCTCTCGAATCCCACCTAGTTGATTTTACTGGATATATATGTAGTTGTTGTTGTAATAACTTTATAACAAACACCAAATACGTTACTATGAAAAAAAAATTAATTTATGTGCTATACTAATTGGTTGAGTAATTTATTTATTTTTTTCAAAAAAGATATTGGTATTTAATTTTGGGAGGAAAAAAAAAAGGGGTTAGGGGTAAAAAGGGGAGAAAGGTAGATGAAATCCAGCTCATAGGTGACAGGACCCCACGTGGAGGGACTGCCAGTTCACGGACTCGTACACTTGTCATAAACTATGAAGGACCCTTTAGCTGTCTCCTCGTCTCTAACGCTGGCAACAACCTTGGATTATGACTTCCTTGCTTCTCTTCTACGGGGAAGGGAGAAATTTACGAGTCCGATTCGATATTCATATCAGAGTCTGATTAAATTTGAATTCACGTTGAAAAGTCTTTTATTAGAGAGTAAATTGTTCTCTAACAAAGGTGACTCCATGCCTAGGGGGATTTGAATCCTAGATATCAGATTAGATATGAATGAGTACTTAGCACTCTATCACAATTTTTGTTGATTACTGCATCATCTTTTCTATAAATATATCCATTGATTATTTTAAACTAACTTTTCGTCGGGGATGTACGCTCTCTTTACAATTTTGGTGTTTAGATTAGCTTGGAGGATAAATTGATAAGGGCGAATCAAGTAGAATTAATAAAATTTAGACTGGAAAAACTTTGAAGATGGGATGCATATGACACTTAAGATAATTCCTTTATAAGAATAAGAGAAAAACGTGAATAATTTTATAAGATATAACTCAAATTTTACATGTATGGTACGCCTGTTTTTGAGATCAATATGTAATGTAGTGCAAAAAAGATAAATTTTGTACGCGCCTAGCTAAACCCAAATCTAACAATATGTGTTATGGACATGGACTATGACAATTTGTGCTTACCTTAATTAGTTTTCAAAATACTTATTATTTTTCGTCAACAAGTTATGTACTGAGTAACTCTATCCTCTCAAAATAAATGAAATAATAATCGAGAAAGCATATAATACTAGGACAAGTGTTATTATAGGATTGTAAACCATGTAATAAAATGTCTATTAAAAGAAAAATAATGCAGAGAAGAACAATTGCAAGAGTATACAACAATAAATTGACAAAAGTATAATTCCAATGCAGCTGATGAATTCTTCAAAGTCACCTACTCGTATTTGATGAATCCACCATATCACTGCGCGCATTTATATATCATATAAGTATTATATTATATGATATAAAGAAAGAGAGATAAAGGATGTGGAGAACATTATGGGCATCCATTAACATATTCCAGTACTATTTAAATACATTAACAAAATCAAGATTAGCCTGGTATAAAGATTAACTTTTCTCTAAACTAGTTTGACTAATAAAACTTTTGACTGTTTTAATCATTATACTAACGGTTTAGTTATAGTTGTCTTTTTAAAGTTAAATCCAGATACTTTTGGTTTCATCGCCAGCCCCTCATTTGGTAACAAATTATATACTATAATAATGAGAAAAAGAATGATTTCTTTTCATCTTTTCTTCTCTGGAATGTGGAATATTATTATGTTCTCTCCGTTCTAATTTATTTATCTTAGTTATTATAGTATAACTTTAGTACAAATTAAAGATTGTATATCTAAATTCACGTAGAATCAAGCTATATAAATTAAAACAGAGCGAGTGATTTAAAAAAAAGAGGAAATTTCCTCCTTTATTACAATTTGTCTAATTACACTCCTTCATTTGCTATGTGTATTTCTGCTTGTATAATTCGCTTGTCAATATACAAATAGGGTAAATATATACAAATTTTGTATTTATACATTTAAGATTTTTTCAAAACTTATACAAATCAAATTTATCAACATGATAATTATATACAAGTGAGGGTAATCATATACAAATTCTGGATCTATACAAATTAGGAAATTTTCGGATTTATACAATTAGAAGTTGAATTATACAATTTCTGGACGTGGGTCGCATAATTATAATTATAAGTTAGTACGAATGGTAATTTAGTTAAATTGTAACTATGTTAACTAATTAACTAGTATATGTTTATTTATCCGCATAATTTTCCCAAAAAAGAAGATAATAATAGGCTACTAGGGTCAATGGGATCTTAACTGGTCTCACGACATGTTTTTTTTTTCTGGGCTGTTAGGACAGTTGGCCATGTAACAGCTTACTGTGAATATTGGATTCGTTAAGAGAACGTGGGGTGATGTGTAGGAATATTATTCTCTATTCTTTTTTGTTAAGGGTCTTGAACTTTATGTTAAATTGAACCATTATTTTATTTTGTTTATATTTTTAATAAATTAAACTATAGTCCTGAAGTGGTCACGAAAACATCGGACCATTGTCACACAGACAGAATATTTACGTACGATTTCTATATATATGAAATTCAACTACAAAGTTAAGATAGCTAGTCCGATCAATCATACTGTGAAGAAATGACTTGTCTGCTCCATAAAAAGCAATATAGAAGAGGCAAAATGTCTCCAAACAGGATTTAACTTATATATATGGATTAATATAACGTAATTACTTTTTATACTATCGATAAATTTGAACTTATAATATCAAGTTAGTTATCGTTATACTAGATTATTAATTAAAGCAAATACAAAAATGTATTTGCAATTTTTGGATTTAGCTTGAAAATGGTACGTAATTCGTTCTATAGATTGTTCCTATACGAACGAGTTCTCAATGATTGATCAATCCTATAATAACTGCTCAAAACTATTCTTGATGGAAAAATAACTATGAATATATGAGGTATTCAGTTCGAAGGGTCTTATTTTCTTGGTTCCCCATCCGATATCCGGTACCCTCTCGTTCGGCTAATTCAAATTTGTGCCGAGTAGAGACTTATCAAGGTTAACGCTCCATACCAAGAATTTTTTAATATCTAGTACCAGAATCTGAAACCCTGGTTAAGAGAGTAAGAACCACTTCCACTACACCACATTAGTAGTTCAAAGGGTCTCTAAGAGCAATAGCTACTCCTTTCGAACTCCAAACCATTTAGAGTAAGGCATTTGAATACATAGAAGACTCTGGAATCACAAACTCAATGTTGAAAATGATCTTGAAACAATGGCTAAAGGTTTGTCGATCTTTATTTTGCTACAATTTTACTCTTTATTTGTATCAATCGGTATAAAATATCTTACAATAATAATTACCTAATAAGTAACCTATATGTAATATTTATTTTTGTATATCATCAATACATAGGAGTAGTTAAACTGGATCAAAGTAAATGCTCCAAACCAAAAACATGGTAAAATTAATGATGAGGAAGGTGGACCATTGATTGTGAAGGTCTTAATTTAGTTAGTGCACAATAAAAACCAAATGTGGGGTGGTTCGTCAGGGTTTTAACTAAATAAGGGAATACGATTCTCCCAACTGGTCTTGCAACTAGTACAACGTCATCAATAATGATACTTAAAAAAAGTTTTATACAATCCTCAAAGTATGTGGACCCCCATTATCAAAATTTCCACCTACATATTCAAGAAAATCTTGATTATAATATGGAATAACAACAATAATTATTATACAATACAATAATGTAAACCAATGAAAAAATGAGAATGAGTTATGGGTTAAAACAGTGGTCATATTATACAAAAGAAAAAACATAAAGAAGAGAACGATAAAACAACTATAGAGATGAGAAAGAACAGAGTAGACTATTGATAGAGGGAAGAGTATTTTTAATGCTTAGACAGAGTGGACAGAGTCAAGTGCTTCTAGTCGCGCAGCTGTCATTCGTTGCCCCCCGCTCGTCAACACGAATTTATCTGAATTCAGTACTTTTAATTCGATGAGTAATATTATTACGGAGTAAAGATAAATTCTGAAATATTATAATAATGATTTCAAGGTTAATAATTGAATTCTGAACTTAATGTTTATATTTATTTGATAACTTTTCAAATATAAATATATTATTTAAGCAAAAAGTTACTTGAGTTTGGATGAAGAAAAATCTTTAATTTGGTTTTGTGGGCCCGACACCCTATCTGCCTTTAAGAGTTTGCAGCTGTCGAATCCCTCTCTCTCCTCCAAAACATTTTATTTGTTAAACATCAGCAATAATTTATAAACATTTCCCACTAAGCTATATCTGTTCCTTCCCACCCTTTTTCTCTCTCCGTGATCTTTTTCTGCTAGCTACAACACTGAGAGAAAGGGAGAGAGGAAAAAGAAAAAAGGAAGAAGACATTACAAGAGAAGAAGAAGAAGTAGAACAGATATGCCATTGTCTATCCATTCCTTATTGTTGTAAATAATACAATACACATCCATCTTCTAATTGCTTCAATAACAAGTCTAGTTTAATTGGAAGTTTTTAGATGCATTAATGGCGTATCAACATTATCGATCACCATTTGGGGACACAACTTACACGAAAGTTTTCGTTGGCGGATTAGCATGGGAGACCCCAACGGATGTAATGCGCCGGTATTTCGAGCAATTCGGAGAGATTCTTGAAGCTGTCATTATCACTGATAAAAACACCGGCAAATCTAAAGGATATGGCTTCGTAAGTTATATTCACATTTTCTATCTAAATTAGTCGATTATTTGAATCTTGTGTAAATACGAGATGCTTTTGTTTTTGATACTACAGGTAACTTATCGTGATCCGGAATCTGCAAGACGGGCTTGTGATAACCCGAATCCGGTAATTGATGGAAGAAGAGCTAACTGTAACATCGCATCTCTTGGACGGCCTCGTCCTTCACCACCTCGAGGTACTCATCCTTTCTGTCTGTTTGATTGTCTAATTTGACTAGTCAAACTTTATTTCTCGATTATCCCACCACATTTTACATATATACAATAACAACAATAATCATATATAAATTGAAATAGAGAAGATAGAAGAATCTTCTGGATCGATTTTTAATTTCCCGGCCTTCCTTATTTCTAATTTTTTTTAAAAAAAATGGAGGGAGTAATTAACTTAATTATATTATTATTATTATTATTATAGGTAGAGGACAAGGAGGGAATCCTTATCAAGGTGGGGGAATTCCACAAGGAGGAGCATCATCATCTTATAGTGGAGTGGCAGGTGCAGCAGCAGCACCATTGCCATTACCACCACCACCTGCAACTCCTATGATATATTCACCATATGGGTAAGTAAAATTAATTCGGTCTAATTTGTTTTTTTGGAGCGATTATTAGTCCATGTTTGTAAATTAATTGAGAAAAAAATAAATATATGATGGTCCATGAACTGATAATATACTGCAGAAGGAAAAAGATGTGTGATAAAAATGGGCAGGCATTTGCAAGTGGTATAACAAGTGAAAACCTCACATTGATGTTGTTGTTGTGTCGTATGTCTTAATTTTTTATAATCATACAAATGGAAAGAAATAGTATATATACATACATTATATATATATATATTATGAAGTAGTTTTATTGAATGCAGGTTGGTATAGGCAGATCAATAATAAATAAAATTGATAAATGGTGACTGCTATGCAATGAGTTGTCAGTTGCAGACAACGTGCAATGCTTTTCTTTTATGTGTTGGATTTTGGCCAGTCTAAAATATATATATTTAAATAAAAATATTTTAATTTAAAAAGTCTTACATTAGTTTGAAAAATTACTACTATTATGACTGATTGAATAGTGCATTTTGGAATTTATAAGGAAACTCCAATTAGCCTTACTTTTTTCCTTTTTGGAAAAATCAGAGATGAAAATGAGCTTGACTATAGCCATTTTGACTTTATATCTGCTTGCTTTTGACTTGCAGAAATTTTCTAACCAAATATATTTATTTCTTCTTATTTTAGTATAGTTCGATACGTTTTCCTCTACTATTTCAACATTTTCTTGCGGTATTTTTTTGTCACTTTTTGCTGGCAAAGTATTCATTGTTAATACTTAACTACCTAGTCCTTTCTTTTATGGGTTTTATTAATCTTAAAGTGTGTGACCAATCAATATGGTTTATCCTAGTTGAAATCGCTCCATTTTTAATTAGAGGTTTCAGACTCGAATCTTTGAGAATGAAAAAAACCTTGTTGAAAGTGCCGCTCTAAAAAGTGGACCATGCTATATACTTCGATCTCTAAAAAAGCCTTGTTGAAATCGCTCCATCTTTAATTAGAGGTTTCAGACTCGGACACCACTCATGCAAAAGGCTATTGGAAAGAGCATATATTTAATTTAGTGATCCGACCATCTTTACATGCCCACAACGAACTTGTTTTGTTTACTTTTTATAATTCTCTCTCCTATCTCTTTCTCTCTTTTTTATGTGACACAAAAAAGGCTGAACAAGCCTTGTGCTTTTGGTCAATTTTGCTTGTACTTTGATCAAAGGCGTGAATATTATAGGTAGCGCGAGTGGAACAAAGTAACTAGCAATATTATACCACTTACCATATGATATCTGACAATGTACATTGCACTCTTTCTATAACCCATTCCAAATGATAATACCTTGCTTTTAATCATCACCATGAATGGCGCTCATCTTTATCTTTGTGTCTTTTCTAATTACCTTGTTTGAATTTCTGTCTCCATCATTGCCTCGTAAGTGGAAGTATATAATTCGTAGACCATAGTCCATAACTATATTTTGTTTGGAATACGACTAGTAAAATAAGTCAAATTATACAGTACGGGGTGTTGAATTTATGTATACCTAATTCCAACGTTTGGTACAGAGGGGTGCTTGTCGCTCCATTAATTGTTTTGTCTCACTTAATCTGTTACATGTTGAGAGTACGTAACGTTTTATAGAGTACTTAATACGTGAAAGCTACTTTCCATATAAGTTTCATTGTACTATATATATAGATCTTAAACATTTTATCGTAAAGATATTGTAATTTTATGTATGTACGTATAATATGGTGGTTGATTCAACTTTAGATTAGAATTGAAAATGGAGAGTGCTTGCTACCATCTGAGCAACTGTCCTATCTTATATAAGTACACCACTTGTAACTAAACATAATCATTTCTTTTAAATAACATTTGCAGGTATGCAACTTACCCTCCTGATTATTACCATCAAGTAAGTATCAATATTTTTTCTTAGTCTATCCAACGTACTATTGATCAATCTCTCTCTTTTCGCGTTCAAAATAAATAAAACTCGTAATTGAAAATGACAATATAGAGGGGAATTGAATTCATGAACAGGCCGGGATGTACAATCCAGGAACGTACCAACAAGCAGCAGCAGCAGCGCATTATTACCAGCAAATGTATGGAAGTTCATCATCACCATCTCCTGCATATTATTACGGATATTCCATGCAGGGATCAAGGGGAACATTTTCTGCAGTTACTGGACATCATCATCAACGCTTTCAAGGCCCAACTGCTCCTTATCTTTATTATCCTCCTACTACTACTACTGCTGCTGCTCATCACTTGCCAGCTGATGCTGCCTCTTTTACTCCGCCGCCTCCACCTCTACTCCAACACCCTCCTCCTCCTCATGCTGCAGCCACAAGGCTTCAATTTCCTTCTCCTACTACTGGTAAGTACTGTTTCTCATTTTAAATATATTACAGGAATTAGCGACCTATAAATTCTATTAGCTACTAGCTATTTCGTTGCTAATGCATTTTTCCTCTAGTTATTCCTACACACACGCATGTGGTTTAAGTTTACACATATATATGATTTTTCTATCGGACTTAACTTATATACATTAATAATATAAATACTAGTAATAATAATTTTTACGCTATTAGTGTGTTGTAGCCGGTAACTTACCTTATTTCTAAGTTATTAATCCACTTATTATAAACGATTACCTGTAATTATCTTTCAGTGATTTGTAAGGTGAAGAGTTAAACTCTTTAAGATAACATTTAAATATCAGGGTTGAAACTACAATATTAGATATGAGTTTAGACGAACTCAATAGCTTTTTACTTAAACAATCATATATTTGAATTAGAAAATCTATTAAATATATATAAATATTTGATTTGTGAACCTAGTAACTAAAATAAGCTATGAATTTAACAACAAATTCAAAATATAAACTTTAAATTTTAACTTCACCTCCTAACATAAAGTTGGAGAAGAAACACTAAACGAGATATGTTACAACTATTGTTATATTTATATAATGAAAAGATGCAAAGTGATTATACTTTTAATCCAGAATAATTGTTACAGTAAGTTATAGTTGTAAACATTATAAAATATGAAAAGGTATTTTAGTGTAAAGATAGAGGAGGGGGCCATGTGGGGGAGCCTAAGCATGTGACATGAGCTGTCTTGGGCAAGGTAGTGATGTATCAATGGGTCAAATGAAAATCATATGCCAGGGAGGCATGTGTGTGTATTTTCTTCTGATGAGTGTAAAAGAACAGTAAATGCATGTGCATGGTCATACAATTATCTAGGACTATATATATATATATAATGGATGGTTCTCAATAGGTAGTGAATCAAGTGGCTGAACATAATGCATATGAATCCCCCCACTATAATGTAAAATTTAAACATTATGCTATTTTAGGTACAAAATGTAACTAGTCACCCTCCTGTTCTTTCAGAGTATGTCCTCATTTAGGAGATTCAATTGGGACCTCTCTTTTATACTATAGTGGACAAGATTGATTATTTAGTTTGGAAAAACTTTTGCATTTTTTATCAAACTTTTGAAAGGTTAAAAGTGTTTATTTTATAAAATGATGTGTTTAGCTAAGCTTTTGAGAGAAAAAAAATACGTATTTTGAAAGAGTAGCAAAAGTTATTTTTCAAAAGTTAAAAAACTTAGCTTTTACCTAAAAATACACTTTAAAAACACTTTTAATCAACTTCATCGACACTTATAAATTTATTGTCAAAATAAATTGTTTCTCACCAAGAGTATTTTTAAATATAAGTTATTTTTAAAAGTTTGATCAAACTGTGACTTTAATAAAAAGAAAAACAACCTTTAACATGTGCTTGGGAAGTTTAGTACAGGTTTAAGAACTCTTAATTACCCGAATAATAGTATGGGGATGAACTTATATGAGTTAAAACGTAGTAATAATTTGGTAGCAGACTCCAATTAATATGTCACAAGAATTATCAGTACGTAACATGTTCCACAGACATTACCAGGTGCACCTATTGACAATTATGTTTAGCAGTTAGGAACTTAGGATAATTGAGATGTTTCTTCCGTCCATTTTTACCTGTTTAATGTATTAAAAATAAGTGTCTGAAATTGAGAGACAATTTATCAATTTATACATATTTTATTCTTATTATCATTAAGTAAATAATTAGAAATGATCATTTTATTTATACATGAACGGAGCAGAGTAAAACATAAGTTAAAAATTCCATAGAGTCCTAATTGTTAAATGAAAAATAAATATTTTATCATACATTGATGGTCAAATAGAGAAGTACATGCTACAAATAGATTGGTGAAATAAATGATACTCCATGGATTGTGATTTTAAATTTATTTTCCTATTTGGTATTCTTTTTCGTGCATTTTCCAGCTGTAGCTATTAATTGATGAAATTAATACAAAAACAATTTACTCCGTGTAGACTGTGTAGTAAATTACAGCAAGATAACTTCTTTTTTTAAATTTTATCAACTTGTTATATACACTAAATAATTTGATATAAATGATCTGTAGTTAATAACAACTATATCAATAGATAGAAAATGATAAGAAATAATCTCGGCCACTTACAAATTAAATAGAAGAAAATAATTTATTCAATTTTTTATGTATAAAAATGAAGAATTCCAGTGTATTCCCTCCCTCTCCCCATAAAAAAAAGTTGAAGATAAAGACTGTTTTATATGAACTGAACTTTATTTTATATCAATTAAGTGATTTTATTGATACAAAAGTACATTCGATAATTTTGCTAGATAAATTCTCAAAGTTAAGTTAAGTGAACTTTACAGATACTGACTCTGATATTTTGTGTATAATTGTAAATGGCAGAATCACAAATTCCACAGCAAACCTCAGCAGAAACAACAGAAGTTGGGGCAGTGACTACTGAGAGTCCAAATACTTAAAAAAGAGAGTACAAGCAGCCCCTCCTCCTCATCATCAAAGCATATTTATCAAGCATGGTGGAAATAATTTTTTTTTAAAAAAAACTGTACAATCTTTAACAAAAAAAAAAAGAATTAACGAGACTTTACTCTATTTTCAAAAAAGTCTATCCATTAATTTTTCTTAATTTGGTCCATGTATCCCACAAGGCAGAATTGATTTCAACAAGAAGAAGAAATGGCTGATTGGACTACTCAAGAGATATTATTACATGGCCAATTCAACTCTTCTTTTATTTTATTTCTTTAATTTTCCATTTTAAACATTTCAATTGTTGTTCATTTATTTATTTTTCATTTTTACTAAACATGGATCGATCCTTTTTATTACTGTACCAACAGTAGGACGGAAATATTAAGCTCTCAATAACGAATTTATGACACATTCACCCCCTTTTTTTTTATTTAATTTGTTCTATATTATATATATTCTTTATTTGATGTTTCCTCATTCCTAATCCTATGTGTAGTAGGCTATGATCATTTATTTATTTTCTTGTTTAATTTACCATGTTAAAAGGATAGAAATGGAAAAAAAAAAGTGTCTCCTGAAGGCTGCTTTATTCAATTTTATTATTGAAATATGTGATCATTTCATTTAAAAATCGTAATTTTGGAATAATGCAATTCAAAAATTGTGGTTAAGATAATCAAAGGCAACTACAATATTATTCCTTGACAAATGTGGAATATCATTACTCATATTTATCATATATCAAGTAATATTACTTGTAAGGTTCAACATTGTTATAGGTTAGCCAACCAAGTCGTAGATACCTAGCAAAATGGAGTATTACAAACGGGGATTTGAATATTTCTAAACATGCTCATCTTCCATCGATGGTTATCGGACTTTTCAGACTTGATCTCATACAAATAGAGTTTCTTTAACAAAAACAGAAGAAAAGTTATTTTATACATATAAAAATAAATCAATTAAGATATTAAATTATTATTTTTGCCTATTACGCTGAACTTGTATATTTGTCCAAAACTTTCATTATTTCTGCAGATGCTTTATTCTTTGCGAGCAGTCATTGAGTACTCTAAATTGGAACGAGGATCGACCTTATATTCCCCTCTGCTTTGTAATTTATGATATACTAATATAAAAGTCATGCCAGCATATGATGATAAATTTAAAAAATAAAAAAGAAAATCAAGTAGATACTAAGAAAGAATTATAGTTTAGCAGCAAAGGTGATTCAAAAATTATTTTTGGTCACGAATTCAAATCTAAATCCTAACTATGACGCTATTTTGTCTGTTTGAATCTCTTACATAAATTCTTGATTCCGTCATTGCTTACTAATTTTTGATTCTGTCATTGCTTACTAGGGATACAAAAAGTGATAATTTCTCTTGAAAATTAATACACCCCTAATTAAGATTTTCAATATATTAAAGACTTTTTTCCTTTTACTTCTTGTAAGTCAATAGCTCAGTAAATATTTCATATTCTATGAAACTTACATCCAAAAACTTAGTAGTTCAGGTCAATATGTAGCTAAGGGGATGTCACTGATGGACCTTAGTTACTATAATTAACTAAACACATAGTTATTTCATGTTGACCTATGTAAGTTTGTTACAACATTAATTTATCTTTCTAGTACTAATTAATTAATGCCTCCTATTTGTGATACCTGCATTTCTCAAATCTTTTCTTTCTCACTATCTCCATTTTTGTAATTTTTTTTTTTGGGGACCAATTCTTTTTAATCCACACCTAAAAATACAGTTGGTTAGTTTATTAAATTAACTTTAATATACTATAAAATTTATGATTGCCTCCCAGGCACACGCCTACCCCAAAATTGATTTTTCTTTTCAACGTTATTAAGAAAATCACTAATGAAAATGAGGATTAATATATGCATTAGTAAGAGACCCCTTTTTGTGATTATCGGTCCTTAAATAGCAATTTAGAGTTTAATTATCGATAATCTACCACCTGTAAACTTACACCAAGAAAACAGTTGAATTATAGAAGAAAGAGTAATTAAAAAAGAACAAGAAGATATTAAATAACATCGTTATTGTAAGAAATATTTTAATATTAAGTCCTGGTGGTGGAAGTAAGAATTTTTGGTTATGGGTTCAATATACACCACAATTATTTTTGCTTATTGGGTTCTTGATATTTGTTTTTTTTTCTTCGTAATGATATTGAATGATTTTTTTAGCACAAATACAGAGTTTAAGTGAAAGGTAATAGTTTATGATGAACTGGTAGCTATCATTGTGGCTTCCCTCCTACAAGACACCTTTACTAGTAGCCTATCTTATTGTCAAGATTACAAATACTAGAAAAATACTAGTAGAATTAAAACAATAAATAAATTATCAAAAATACAATGTCGTGGCAAATCACTGTCTTGAATGCAGTTGTGGCCAGGTAGAGATGCAAATTATTGTAATTGGTCGCTTCCCAAGATTATACAACAATTTCCAAATAGGTGCACTGTTGGGGTTTGAAGGTGTGAATAGGAAATGAAGAGTTGTGACACTCCTGAAGGGTTGTGACTTTATCGAAGGGTTGTGACCTTTATGAAATGTTGTGTCTTTTCTAAAGGGTTGCGACCATTTGAAAGGTTGTGCCTTTTCCAAAGGGTTGTGACCTTTCATGAAAGGTTGTCTCTTTTCCAAAGAGTTGTGACCTTTTCGATAAGGCACAATTAACACCTTTTCATACTATCCTTTGTTGACTATAAATAGAGAGATTTTTTCTCATTTTTAAGGATGGAATTTTTCCTTCTTTTGCATATATTTTCTTACAAAACAAAATAGAGTCTATGTGTGATTCGTTGCTGTCTTTTTGAGTTCGTTGAAATTATCGAAGTTTGAGGTACCACTACTTCTTTAATGGTTAAATCCGTTTTATCTTGGGAGGAATTAATCTACAACCTCGGGTACTTGAGGGGATTAAATTTCTTAAGGACACACAGTGGGTTCTGTGGACTCGAGTTGTTCTTTTCTTTTTCTTTTCATCTTTTATTATTTCTGATTTGCTAATCTGATGAATACATGAGATAACAAGAACTTCAGATGGGAAGTTTGGAATTTGCACAAATCTATTGTCTAGAAAAATCAAGTTAATGGTTTATGATGAACTGGTATCATTGTGGCTTCCCTCCTACAAGACACCTTTACTAGTAGCCTATCTTATTGTCAAGATTACAAATACTGAAAAAATACTAGTAGAATTAAAACAATAAATAAATTATCACAAATACAATGTCGTGGCAAATCACTGTCTTGAATGCAGTTTTGGCCGGATAGATATGCAAATTATTGTAATTGGTTGCTTCCCAAGATTATATAACAATTTCCAAATACGTGCACTTCAGATTGGAAGTTTGGAGTTTGCACAAATCTATTATCTAGAAAAATAGAAGGAGAAGGAGAACTTTGAAAGACGAGTGAAATTTCTCTATACGGACAATAGAAATCGCAACCTGTATATATAGGGAGACTATAAAGTTTTGGGTCGACCTTGAGTAGTAAAAGTCGTGTAATTCGGGGAACGTACATTGACTAACTTCAATTTTAGGGAACGAATTTGATTAATTCAGATGAATGAATCTTGACTAATTTTAATTTACAGAGAATGAATCTTTGACTTTGCACTATCACTCATTAACAAATATATCAATAACAAATCCCACATCTTAATAAGGCCTATATGTAAACATGCAGTAGGTTATCTTTTGCGTGACCTGATCGATGATGCCATTTTTTTTACACTAACGATGTATATAACTAATTAAACTTTAAAATAAAAAAATATTTGGTGATTAAGTTGTTGCCATAAATCTAAATCCCACTGCAGTGAGGCTCATGCAAATTATAGAAGCCATGGTCCACCATAATTAAGTCTTATTACATTGCATACCAAAAGGAGATAGAGTTGACAAGCAGCCAAAATTAACTATCCTTTCCCTTCAAACAAATTACTAATTAATGTTGTTTACATTCAACGACCAACAACGTACCCCATTTTCTCCAGTGTCTTTTTTCTCACAATTTTTCCCTCTAAAAGATAACTTTTAAAATCAAACTTAAAGACAAACATTCTTCCTAGGCCTATAAAAACACCTGGAATATCCTAGGTTACTTCATTCTTTCACTCATACTAGGTTTTTATCATTAAAACAAAAAATGGAACACTCATATTTTGCTTCATCTTCTAGTACTGTTGAAAATCAAATTGAACCATTTGATTTTTTTGCAGATAAAACCCAAAATGCATTTGAATTTCTTAGTTTGTCTCAACCATCTAATCAGAATATTGAAAAAATATCAAATTATCAAGAAAACCCTAATTGGGATAATGAAGATGATGTGACTGTTGCCTTACACATTGGTCTTCCAAATTCTAGCAATAATAATATTCCAATTGATCATAACAAAAGTGATGGAAATATTATTGGAGCATCCACTCAATATTGGATACCAACTCCTTCACAAATTCTTGTTGGCTTCACCCATTTTTCATGTCACATTTGTCACAAAACTTTCAATCGTTACAACAATCTTCAGGTACATTATTTATTTTTCGCGTTACTTGTATATATTATTGTCTTCTTTTCTCTTTAGTCTAACAAAAGAAGTTCCTAATTTATCTGTTTAATCAATAGCTTCAATATATACTACATTTTATCTACGACCAAAAACCCAATACTTAGTTTTCAACATTTCAACGTGTATTTCTGAATAATCTTATATATTGAACGATTTCATTTTACAAGCAGATGCACATGTGGGGCCATGGTTCACAATATCGAAAAGGACCAGAATCACTTAAAGGAACACAACCAAGAGCCATGTTAGGAATTCCATGCTACTGTTGTGAAGAAGGGTGCAAGAACAATATAAATCATCCTAGGGCTAAGCCATTGAAGGATTTTCGAACATTACAAACACATTACAAGAGGAAGCATGGGACAAAGCGATTCGCGTGTAGGAAATGTGGCAAGTGCTTGGCTGTTAAAGGAGACTGGAGAACACACGAAAAAAATTGTGGAAAACGTTGGCTATGTGTTTGTGGTTCCGATTTTAAACACAAGAGATCTTTGAAGGATCATATCGCGTCGTTTGGTGAAGGTCACGAGCCTTGTCCTCCTAATAATAATAATTCATTTGATGGAGTTGAAGTTCAGAGAGCTGGACATTTTTTCGTTTGATATGCACATTCCAGTTTCTTTAGGAATATTGAATTATCAATAGGAAGTTTCTTTGGTATATTTGTGCGTGATGAATTACAACTTATAGCACAAAGTATCGAAATATATGCCCTTGTTTTTCTTTTTCTTTTTGTAAAATAACAACCATCAAGTTTTTTTATTGGTGCAACTTATATTCATGTGCATGAAAATCTCCACGCTTTTGTATGAAAAATAGAAGAGATGTACTAACAAAAAAGTAGTCTCTAGACTATGTTTTTTCCTAAATCATTGACAAGTGCTTCTCTATCTGAATATCTTTGTTATTTTTTTTCAATCATCAAGTATCAGTGAGATCGAATCTTGGAACTAAATCAAATTGGATACATTTGTTTACTTGATTAAATGGATATTCAGTTTGTATAATTTTTAAGTTTCTAAATTTTCAAGTTTAAAAAATGAATTAAAGCGATGGTTTTTATTTCTAAAAGTTGATCAAATTAACCCTCCATGAGCGACATTGACTTGTAAGAGAGTAAATATTATTTTCCATTTCAGTTTTATGTAAAAAAATATTTTGGGCAGAGTTGCAACCCTTTTAATCTTTATGTATTTAGATTTTATATACTTATCCTAACAAAACTTACAATACGTATAATGATTCTAAATGAAGTTTTCCTTACTATTCCTTAATGATTTTGGTGAGATTTATTTCTTTGACTTGAAGTTTTGTACTACTTGTATTTGGTTCAAATGTTTTCTATTGATGTTCTAAATAGTCAGTCTTAAACTACGAATAGTTGACGGGTATATAATATGTGTATAATCATATATAGTTAGTGTATAGTTTTTATATACCATTTTTAAAAAGTAAACATTGAATCTATCTAACTATTTGTGATAAATTCCGAATTTCATACTATAATATGTTCTATGTTTTGGGCTTTTGTGAGGACTATAGCAACTTATTGTCCTTAAAAGTGGGCTTTAATGTTTGGAAAAATTACTAAAGTACACACGTTTAAGTATATTATTTTCCATTTGTCTCTATATCGTTTAAAAATAACTAAAATCTCTTATTTTAATAATGTATCCGTATTAATGTATTAATGTATCCGTGCTTGTATTAATGTATCCTCGCTTTCATTAATGTATCCGGATTGGGTTAATTTTTATTTTAATAATGTATCCGTATTAATGTATTAATGTATCCGGATTGAGTTAATTTTTATTTTAATAATGTATCCGTATTAATGTATCCGTGCTTGTATTAATGTATCCGCGCTTTCATTAATGTATCCGGATTGAGTTAATTTTAAGAGATTATTGTAATTAGAAAAAAAGTAGAAATAGTTAGTAATTTCATCTTTACACTATGTGATTTATGTAACTTACCCTTAATGTTTTAATGGACTTCTTTGCTGGTACTTGACTCTTTGTAGAGATCCATTAATTTGGGTCCAATAAGATGAATCCTTTTTTCTTTATTTAAAATTTGAAATGCATACCATTTAAGAATCAAACTAACACGCGCGCGCATATATATATATATAACAATAGTTTATCATTTTCTAAATATAGCAACAGAATCATTATAAAACACAAAAAAACAAGATAAAACTAGTTTTGTACAGAAAATGATATTTTGTATACCATTTTCCATACGTATAAGTCAATATATCTACAAAAAATGATATTTTGTATGTATAAACTATATATGAATGAATAATGGTATACATTATGGTCTATAGTAGAGGAGCTTTTGATGTAAATTATCCCTATGTGGAGCATATGCTTTATACCAACTATATACCATGATAACATCATTTTTATACATAAAAATTGTTAATTGTATATACTTTGATATTTTGTATCATGAAATATAATTTTTTTTATATGTAGAAATTGATATATTTATATATAACATTGGTGTAATGAATAATACAGGTACATAGTAGAATAAAAAATAGTCGAATCATGTATTGTAAATTAGAATTTTAAATAATATTATTTATGCGATTTTTTGTTACAAATGAAATCGATGGCGAGATGTGTGGATGCATGATATGTTATTATGTATTAAATATGTATAAATATTTATATACATTGTTTATACAATAATTAATTGATACATTGCAATTTTTTTTTTCTAATTCCAACTAACTCAAATCTCCTCTAAGCAATTTCAAAATTTAGATATGAACTATTCTAAATTTTTAAAATTTTTTTAATGCTTTATTAATTTGAAATGATTCACGTTTGCAATCGAATAAGACAAAAAGATTGATAACTATTTATGAAATTTACGTCAGAATTCACATTGAAACGTGAGGAGGTGGGATTAGGCAAAGTTGATAAGGACTTTGTTATATGGGAACAAAGTTGGCCGCATAAATTCTCTTATTTAAGAAGGCACAGTTAAGCAGCTTTAGATACATTTATCATGGAACTAATTTATCATCTTATGTGTTTATAGAGGCGAAGCTAGGTGGGTTCGTGGGTTTGGATGAATTCAGTAGTTTTTTTTGTACACTATATATTTGTACTAAAAAATTAAATAAATATATATGTTAATGTATATTAACTTGTGAACTCCTAATAAAATTGATTGATGGTTTAGTGGTAAGGAAGGGACCGTGGAAATGCCTTTCACGCTAGAGTTGTGGGTTCTAACTAAAAAGAAAATTTAGAACCCAAACTCTTAATCCTGGCTCCGGCTCTGTGTGTATATCTACTTAGGGGATTGGTGGGTTAGAGCAGAAACTTTCATGTAAGAGGTCTTGTATTTAAACCCTTATAGCTACTTTTTTTTGGGGTCTTTTTTTAATATTCTAATTTTCTTTAAATTTAAATTTAGTATTTTCTTCATCTTAATTTATTTATCTTGCTTTCTTTTTTATTTGTGCCATATAAATTGAAATAAATAAAATAATATATATTGGATCTGTGCTCGTACGAATTCTTTGTATTTAGTATAGGAAGAAGAAAGAGGTGCAATTCGCCTAAAACAAAAAAGGGTCGATCGATTTTTGTAATAAATGATAATTAAGTTATTTTGAATAAGTAATTTTGATTAAATGAATATTTTGTCTAATTTTTTATTTATTTTAATTTATTTATTTACTTTCCATTTTAGTTATGGGTGGCTCAAATATACAGATGGTCTAAGATAAAAAATTAAATGGGAATATAGTCAATCCATTCAAGACACAAAAATAATATCATCCGATTCTAAGAACTATGAAGACGTGACCCCAAAATACTTTTTGGCTCCTTTAAAATATTTGTTCCAAAATTTAAAACATGAACTATGTTCTTTCTATTCAAGTTTAAATTATCAATAGAGCAATAAAATTATCAAAATCTTTTAACTTCGAATTGTTCTACTATGAACTCTTTGAACTTGGAGAAAGAGAGTAAGGAAAAATAAAGAGGAGAAAGAGAGTAAAATCTGAGAAATAATAACTTGCAAGATAAAAAAAAATACACATTTTTTTCTATTAAAAGAGTAAAAAATAAATTGATCATCTCAATCATCAAATCAAATTATTTATTGGAACTTCCTACTTTTAAGTTTTTATTTATTTTTTTGATCTAATCCTACTTTTAAGCTAGTCAACTACCTACTTTATATTTCATTTAAAAATTCTCCTTCCCTTTACGTGAGAGGCTTACGTTTTTTTAAAATAAAATTGAACTGATTTTTTTTTAAAACCTACTGATTCAATTATTGCTAGTAAATGAGGCCTCCAAATTTAGAGATTAAGACAATACTCTTTTTTTGAAAGCTTAACAGCCGGCCCTGTAAGGAAAGAGGAGATGTGAGTGTGATAACTAGAAATTCATAATAATAATATCATAAAGAAATGAGAAACATA
Organism: Solanum appendiculatum; assembly: GCA_018342035.1. Taxonomy (NCBI): domain Eukaryota; kingdom Viridiplantae; phylum Streptophyta; class Magnoliopsida; order Solanales; family Solanaceae; genus Solanum; species Solanum appendiculatum. The sequence goes on from JAGDQO010000097.1 coordinate 213,530, forward strand.
TTAGTTTAGGAGTTAATAACTTAGATATACTCTAGTTTGCAATATTACGAATCTTACTAGATTTTAATGCGTCCGGATATGTCCAGATACATGTATCTCGAGATACATGGGGTTAAAATTACGTGTAATTTATGCTAGATACCTGAGATACGTAGACAAATCTCGCTCGCCACTCTCCTATGTATCTGGTATCCCAGATATATTAATCACATCAGATAGTACATACATACAAATAAATGTATCTAGTGTGTATCTAGTGTGATTCACATGTATCTGCGATATATGACTATCTTCCTTCCCGCCTCTCTCCATATTTTAGTATATTTGGTAACAAAAATACATGTATTTAGGTATATATTTCTCAATATATGGTAGAAAACTCTTAACTAACAGTAAGATACATAATTATTTGAAAGTATAAGTAGAATTAATATATATCATATGAATGTATGTCTAATAAAGTAATTTTAGAAAATTGAATGTATACCTTTAATTCTTCGAAATATGTTTGAAATAGTCTTCATAATACAATTACATAATTTGAATCCACTTCTATTTTCTTTAAATAATTTTTATTTTTAATTAATCTCAATTATGTCAATTTTAATTAGAGTAATTTAAAATTCATTGTGTCATTTGTCTAGAGATCATTAAGATTGTAATTTAGCGTCTTGTTAATTTGTCGTGTGCAACAAAATGAAAGGATCCTATCCACCAACTACCATATTTTTCTCCGCCATTAACTTCAATTAGTTTTAAGGAACATTTTTTTATTCATAATTATAATAATATCACTCTTTTGTTTTGTTTACATTGTGCATTTGTAAAGAAATTATTCTAACGCCAAAATGATTACGATTAAGGGTGTATTTGGTATGATGGAAAGTAATTTCTACGGAAAATATTTTTCATGAAAAATATTCTTCTAAAAAATAATTTTTTTTAAAAGATAAGTGGTTTTTTTTACTGTAAAGGTTGGATGGGGTGGTAAGTGGGAGTTCAGAAGTGGTGGAGGTGGGATGGTTACAGGTTGGGGGCCGTTGGATGGGAGTGAAGGAGACAATGAATTTGAATTTTGAATCACTTATGAACTAATTGTTTTTCCTACTTTCATTGGAGAAATCATTTTACTCATTTTTTTAGAAACTTGTTTTTATACAAAAAATATTCTTAAATTTTTTTTAACAAATCAAACATGAGAAAAATTTAAAAACTCTTTCCTCTTCAAGAACATGTTTAATTTCCTCAATACCAAACACACCCTAAGCTCAAACATCCCACAGAATAACAACTTAAAATAAAACCATCTGGTGTGACCTCAAACATCTCTTTTTTTTAAGCTTGCTTAATAGTATGAATATTATAATGTAAGAAAGGTAATTTTATGGTATTGACTTATTAATTCTTGTTTTTACTGATTGTAATAGGTAACTTATAAATTACAATCTTTTTCAAGTTACCAATCTACCCTGAGTCTAAACAATTTATTTGTATTAGTAATTAGCTTTCGCATGACATCATAGTTTAAAAAGATTTTTTATAAATAACTATAATTTGTACCATAAATATGAATAGTAGTTATAACTTATTTAATTACAACGTATAACAATAATTTTAAAAAGGAGAGAGGCAAGTGAAATCGAGAGAGAGGAGAGAAGCGAGCGAGGTTTGAAAACAGAGAGGAGAGAGATACATATTGTATCTTAGATTTAACTTGTATCTCAATTTCAGTTGAATACTCATATAATTTACACAATCTCCTTTCTCTGCTCCAAATCTCACTTGCCTCTCTCTCCCAATCTCCCAAACAGATACATGCACATATTAACTTTGAAACTAAAACATGGATACACAGATACATAGATATACATAGTAGTAATTGTATCAACTTTTTTTTTATACACAGATATACATAGTAGTTGTATCAATTTTTTCTAATACATAGATTTTCAAAAGTGAGGAAGAGTTTAATACATGTGATACATGTTTTCAGTCTATTGGATATGCGCCAAATGATACAGTTTGATGATAGTTATATCAATTTTTTTAATATTCAGATGAAAAAAACCATTTGATACAATGTTTTAATCATTGTATCACCCCTAAATAACTACACATATACAATTTTTCTGATTATACCAATTTTTTCGTTACGCGAACACAATCTGATAATGGATGTATTAATTTTTTGGATAAACATATATAACTTTTTCTGATACATAAGTATAATTAGATGTATCAATATGTATCAATCGAATGAGAAGAGAAGATTCAAAAGCAAAGAAGAGTTTGACACATCTGATACATATTTTAAATCTAGTGATGCAAAAACTGAACAACAAATCAAAAACTCAAAATACTTTTCTTTATATATCGGTGTTAATTCAATAAAAAAAATGAATCAACAATTAGTAGCCACTAAGAAAATATTGAAGACCAACAATCACAAATATAGATAAAAATAATTCGGGTAGTATTTTAATTAAGTTTCGTATTAATATAAGAAATAAAAAAGAAAAAGAAGAAAACTTCACACAATGATTTGATTAAAATATTTGTAATTATACATATATACAGTTTCATTGACTACGATATCTTAAAGAGAATTTTTTTAAAAAGTCGGCTTTGGTAATTCTTACTATTTGAAAAAAAGATGAAAGAAAAAGGAGAGAGGCGGGACTGAGAGAAGGAGAGGGAGAGAGAGAGGCGAGTGAAAGAAGAGGAATTTGTTATAAAACAAACAAGTATAGCTATGTTAGGTAATATTGTGCTGAGGGGTCTATATAAATGAGAAAACCCTTTAGTCTAAAAAAAAACAGGGCAATATGAACCAAGCAGAGGAATCCAAATTGTCCAAGCCACATGCAGTATGCATTCCATTTCCAGCACAAGGTCATATTAACCCTATGCTCAAATTGGCCAAACTCCTCCATGTCCGAGGCTTTCATATCACCTTTGTTAACACGGATTTCAATCACCGTCGATTGCTCAAATCCCGGGGTCCCAATTCCCTCGTTAGCCTACCTTCCTTTCGTTTCGAGTCCATCCCTGATGGACTCCCTCCCTCTAACGAGGATGCCACACAAGACGTTCCGTCTTTGTGTGAGGCATGTAAGAAGTCGTGTTTGGTTCCTTTCAGAGACCTCGTCACCAGACTTAATGATAATTCCAATTTTCCTTCTATTACTTGTATAGTTTCTGATGCTGCTATGAGCTTCACTCAACAAGTTGCTAAAGAATTGGGTGTTCCTAATGTTGGTTTTTGGACTGCTAGTGGTTGTTCCTTATGGGCTTTCACACAATATCCTAACCTTGTGGAAGAAGGTTATTCTCCACTAAAAGGTATGAAAACTAACGTCTTAAAATTTTTATTAGTCAGGATTTGAAGTTAACTCTGACTTCCAAATTGATAATTTTTATATATTAAAAAGTATTTTCTTAAAGCAAATACACTATTTAGTATTTTTTAAAAGTTACCTAAAAGGTTAATAAGTTCGTTGAGTGTCCATTTATAGATTTTAAACTGTACTTGGTAACATCCCTTGTTAACCATTCCGAAATTAATTAAAATTTCTTTTAACGGGTTGAATTTCAGATGAAAGTTATTTAGACACGATTATAGATTGGATACCGGGCATGGAAGGCATCCGTTTAAAAAACTTGCCAAGCTTCATCAGAGCCAGAGTCGATGAACCAAGCTATATTATAATCAAATATATAGTGGAAGAAATCGTGGACAAAATTCCCAAATACTCTGCACTCATTTTGAACACATTCGACATGCTAGAGAATGACGTTTTGCAACAAATGGCAACCAAGTTCCCTGTAGTTAATTATACTATTGGACCCTTACATCGCTTTCTGTTGAATAATCCAACTCAAGACGAAGACTTGAAATCAATCGGATCAAATCTATGGAAAGAAGATACTCACTGTCTCGAATGGCTGGACACGAAGATACCAAATTCTGTTGTTTATGTGAATTTTGGAAGTGTTACAGTGATGAGCAATGAACAGTTAATTGAATTTGCGTGGGGACTTGCAAATACTAAAATGAATTTCTTGTGGATTGTCAGATCAGATTTAGTCATGGGTGATTCAGCCATTTTGCCACATAAATTTCTCGCAGAGACTAAGGAAAGAGGTTTATTAGGTGGTTGGTGTCCTCAAGAACAAGTTTTAAGTCATCCGTCAATTGGAGGATTTTTAACTCACTGTGGATGGAATTCGACTTTTGAGAGTATATCATTTGGTGTGCCAATGTTGTGTTGGCCTTTCTTTGCGGATCAACAAACAAATAGTTGGTTTAATTGTAATCGTTGGGGTGTCGGGATGGAAATTGATAGCAATGTGAAGAGGGAAGTGATTGAGGAACTTGTGAGAGAGCTGATGATTGGAGAAAAGGGTAAAGAGATGAAAGAAAATGCATTGAAGTGGAAAAAATTAGCAGAAAAAGCTATCAATTCTTCAAATGGATCATCTTCTATGAATTTTGAGAAGTTGGTTAGCCATGTACTATTACATCAGATTGACAACAGGTTCAAAGATTAAGTTTTGTGAATGTCATGTTTCTCCAAGGTTGTACTTTGTACTTGCAATATTTGATGAAAATAAACTTTTCCATTCTAGCTAGAAAAGTGTTAAGAGTATTATTTTAGGTATAAATGATCTCTTAAGACCACTTACAAATTGAATAGAAAAAAATGACATTTTCAGATGTTCTACGAAACCAATTTTTCAGAAAGAAGCACCACTTCTTTATTGTCTTGAAACTCCGCTCTGAACCCGAATCGTAGAACTTGGACATGATAGATTTCTCATCTCAAAAATGTCCATAACATATTAGAAATGGCTTGAAGATACCCTTCTTCCTTTTATTGGATCAAATTTTGCCCCCCCCACCCCCCTTTCCACCTATTAGATAAAAACAATGTTCCTAACGTATTAGAAATGGCTAAAAAATGCGTTTCTTCCACCTATTAAAATGCTGAGGCTTTGGGATTCCTCTTAAATTCCACCCAATTCCCAATTCATTGAATGAAGTATTTGCTTTTATCTTTCAATTATTTCATGTATATAAAGCAGCAATCATCCCTTAATCTATCAATTTGTTTGCGTGGTGGATTATCTATTACTTCATTTTTGGTGTTTAGGCACCTCAGCATGTGCTTGGAAAAGTCTTCATAAAACATTAACAGGTGATTTACAAGAATGACCTTAAAGGTGGGTCGTCTTGAATTTATGATACGCGCTTGCTTCATGGACAAAACTTTAAACTATTGAACGTGATGAAAGTTTGTCCATGCGGCAAACAGGGGTCAAAAGTTCAACACCAAACACTTTCAAGATCATTAGATTGTAATTTCCAATTGGTCGATCCAGCACAAGGCCATATTAACCCTATGCTCAAATTGGCTCAACAACCTATTAATAGTGATGCCTAGTGTAGCGATCTCGCAGAGGAGAGGGAGCAAATATTATTTTTAGGAAAGTATTTCGCACGTGTTTCAAGCCTTCAATTTTGTGTTCATTGTTCATATTATTAAACCTCCACCTTTGTATTCTTCTTCATATAAATTTTGTGTTGTTGGTATATGTTTTCCAACATTCTAAAATCGATATTTGGTGCTGAGGAAGCTAAGATATTATCTGTTTTGAAGAAGAAAAGATTGGCCTGGTTACAAGAAGAAGTTGTGTTTAGTAATTTTCCGACTAGAACTTGGATTCTAATGGACAATCACTTTCGATGCCGCACTCATGTTGGATCCTTCAAAAATACGCTACTTTTAGAGAATCTGACAAGCACCCGTTGATATTTTTGAAGAGTCTGAGCAACATAGGCGAATAAAAGAGGAGAGATTTTGCTTTAAAAAGAACCTAAGTATAGCTATGTTAGCTAATATTTTAAAACTATAACTATGCATTATAAATATATTAGTTATATTTGCTTAGTAATTTAGTTTTTCCTACTTTTTTTTAATATTGTTTATAATGTTATTGTATAAAAAGTACTCAATAAGTTCTATAGTTCTATTTTATATGACAACTCTTTCTAAAATGGAAAACAATATATAGGCTGAGGCCTAACCGGTAAATATTTCATTTTTTAAATGGAAAACGATAAAAAAATGTCCATAACGTATTAAATAAAATTCCCCCCCCCCTACCCCAACCCCAACCCCAACCACTTCCACCTATTCGATAAAAAAAAGTTCTTCACTTATTAAAAAATAGAAATGACTAAAAAATGCGCTTCTTCCACCTATGAATTCAAATTCGCTTCAAATTGCCCCTCAATTAAAATGATGAGGCTTTTGGATTCTTCTTAAATTCCACCCAATTACCAATTCTGTAAATGAAATTATTTATTTTTATTGAATGAGGATGGGCAACAATACCAATTAACCCCAACAAAATTAATGCTCTAATGTTGTCCTCAAGCTAAAAAAAGTATTTGCTGTCATCTTTCAATTATTTCATCTATATAAAGCAGCAATCTACCAAATTGTTTGCGTGGTTGATTATCTTTTAATTCATTTTGGTATTTCGGCACCTCAGCACGTGCTTGGAAAAATCTTCATTAAGACATTGAAGGGTGAGAGATTTACAAGAATGACCTTGAAGGTGTGTGGTCTTGAATTTTTGATACTCGCTTGCTTCATGAACAAAAAATTTAAACCTTCGAATGAGACGAAGGTTTGTCAACGATCTTGGTAGATAATCAAAGAGCTCCCGCTGCCGGTGGGCGGCTATTATCCATATATGCCGCCTGTCTAGCAACGATTATGTTGGGTCACTGTGTATCTTTCTAGTGACTATTTTCTCATACCTAATTTGCGTAGCATCGTGCATCTTTCCGGTGACTACTCCATGGGACAAGCAGGGGTCAAAAGTTAAACACCAACCACTTTCAAGATAATTGGATAGTAATTTCCAAATGGTCTATCTAAAGGGAGTAAGCCCATCCCAATATTCACAATTTCTAAAACAAACAGAGCAATATGAGCCAGGCAGAGGAATGCATATTGTCCAAGCCTCATGCAGTATGCATTCCATTTCCAGCACAAGGCCATATAAACCCTATGCTCAAATTGGCCAAACTCCTCCATGTCCGAGGCTTTCATATAACCTTCGTTAACACAGAGTTCAATCACCGGAGATTACTCAAATCCCGTGGTCCCAATGCCCTTGATGGCCTATCTTCCTTTCGTTTCGAGTCCATCCCTGATGGACTCCCTCCTCCCTCTAACGAGGATTCCACGCAAGATATTCCGTCTTTGTGTGAGGCATGTAAGAAGTTGTGTTTGGTTCCTTTCAAAGACCTCGTAACGAGACTAAATGATAGTTCCAATTTCCCTTCTATTACTTGCATAGTTTCTGATGCTGGTATGAGCTTCACTCATCAAGTTTCTGAGGAATTAGGTATTCCCAATGTTGGATTTTGGACATGTAGTGCTGGTGCTTTGCTGGCTTATATCCAATATCCTAAACTTGTCCAGGAAGGTTGTACTCCACTAAAAGGTACCAAATTAAATTTGAACGCTTACCACCATATATTTTTAATTTCTTTTACAATTTTCAATCTAGTATATACTTACTTTTTTTTTTACTGGTTGAATTTCAGATGAAAGTTATTTGACCAATGGCCATTTAGATATGATTATAGATTGGATACCTGGCATGGAAGGCATCTGTCTAAAAGACTTGCCAAGCTTCATCAGAGCCACAGTTGATGAACCAAACTATATTGTACTCAAATTTATAGTAGAAGAAGTTGTGGACAATTCTCTGCACTCATTTTGAACACTTTCGACACGTTAGAGAGTGATGTTATGAAACAAATTGCAACCAAGTTCCCTGCAGTTAATTATACTATTGGACCCTTTCACTCTTTGTTGAGTAATCTAACTCAAGATGATGATTTGAAATCAATTGGTTCAAATCTGTGGAAAGAAGACATTCACTGTCTCGAATGGCTGGACACAAAGCAACCAAATTCTGTTGTTTATGTGAATTTCGGAAGTATTACAGTGCTGAGCAATGATCAGTTAGTTGAATTTGCGTGGGGACTTGCAAATACTAAAATGAATTTCTTGTGGATCATTAGATCCGATTTAGTCATGGGTGATTCAGCAATTTTTCCAGATGAATTTCTCACGGAGACTAAGGAAAGAGGTTTATTAGGTGGTTGGTGCCCTCAAGAACAAGTTCTAAGTCATCCATCAATTGGAGGTTTTTTAACACACTGTGGATGGAATTCGACTTTTGAGAGTATATCATTTGGTGTGCCAATGTTGTGTTGGCCTTTCTTTGCAGATCAACAAACAAATAGTTGGTTAAATTGTAATCGTTGGGGTGTCGGGATGGAAATTGATAGCTATGTGAAGAGGGAAGTGATTGAGGAACTTGTGAGAGAGTTGATGATTGGAGAAAAGGGTAACGAGATGAAAGAAAATGCATTGAAGTGGAAGAAGTTAGCAGAAGAAGCAAGCACTTCTCCGACTGGATCATCTAATATGAATTTTGAGAAGTTGATTAGGGAAGTACTATTGCCAAAAGGTTCTTCATTTCTTCCAATAGATTGACATGTTGAAATAGTGTTGTACCTTTTTCTTCTATGCTTTTTGTGTTCTAAAATAAAACTTGATCTGGAGTCTCTAGATTAAAGAAAAAACAACTTGCAGCGGTGGTAATTGGTAAAACATTTGTTGTATAGTTTATACGTTTCAAATTTCTTATTTCAGCTAATCAGCTTCCATAAGTGTCTCTCTGTAGCACACATTACACATAGTTCTAGTCATCATGGTACGTGCATTAGTCCTGTCTCTGGTATAGCTAGCATGGTTGTATAATTGTAACATGAAACATAAAGCAGTAATCTGTTACAATCAATAAAATTATATAATGTAAGATCTTTTGTAGTATCAATAATATAATGATAGAAGGAAACATACATTATCATATATCTCAACCAAACGAAAATCAACGACCTATTAATAGTGATGCATAGTAGTGTTACAATAATACAATATCTGTTTGTTCAAGAGAATGTTACTATGCGTCCGAGTGTTTAGGAGAGAGGAGAATCTCATTGATCAATTTGTCTATATTCACATAAGATGATCCTGATGGTTTTGCAGCAGCTTCTTCAGCCAATTTCTTCCATTCCAAGGCCCTTTTCTTCATCTCTTCGGCTTTCTTCCCGGTCATCAGCTCTCTTACAAGGACTTCAACTTCATCCCTCTTCACATTATTGTTAATCTCCATTCCAATCCCCAACTTGGTGCAACAAAACCAACAGTTAGTCGGCTGCTCTGCGAAGAAAGGCCAGCAAATCATTGGCACCCCACTGCTAATACTTTCAAGGGTCGAATTCCATCCACTGTGAGTCAAGAACCCTCCAATTGCAGGGTGGTTAAGGACTTTTTCTTGTTGGCACCAGCTTGCTAGCATCCCTCTTTCTTTAGTTTCCTCCACGAATTCGGGTGGTAGAATTGCTTGTTCTCCTAATACAACATCAGGCCTTATAATCCACAAAAAATCCAGCTGGCTATTGGCAAGTCCCCAAGCGAATTCGATAAGATGGTTCATAGTCATAACCGTAATGCTTCCAAAATTAACATAAACAACAGAATTTGGTTTCTTGGTATCCAACCATTCAATACACTTTGGTTCTTCTTTCCAAAGATTGGATCCCAAATCCGCCAAATTCTTGTCATCAACATGTTTCACAAGCAAATGTAACGGTCCAATTACATATACCGGAGGAACAAGTGTTTGAAGTGATTCAAGAACATCCTTCTCTAATGCCTCAAATGAATTGACAACAATAGCAGAAGCATACTTTTTCGATCTCTCCGCTTCTTGTATGATAAAATTAAGCATGAAATCATCAGCATTTGCTGTCCTAAGAAAGCTTGGAAGATCCTTTAAACGTACGTCTTTCATACCCGGAATCCAATCCAAAGTCGTCTTCTCTAAGTACCCATTTGTCAAGTAACTTTCATCTGAGGATAAAATAAAAGTAAGTTAACAAGAAGATAAAATTGAGGCAGAGCATTTAAAAACAGGGGATACCTTTAAGTGGAATGTATCCTTTTTCAACAAGGTTACAATAATGCATGTAACTTAAAGTCCCACAAGCAGCAAATGTCCAAAAGGAAACTTCAGGGATACCCAATTCTTGTGCAGCAGTTAGAGTGAAGCTGTTTGAACCATCGGAGACGATGCACGAGACAGGTGGCACCTTAGATGAACAAGTATCATTGAGCTTGGCAAGTAACTCTCTGAAAGGACCTAAACAAGTGGTATCTGTTGATTCACATAAAGCAATAATATCTTGTGTTGCATCAGCATCACATGGTGGAAGGCCATCAGGAATGGTCTCGAAACGGAATGATGGCAAGTTCTTGAGGCCGTCAGGGCCTCGAGACTTAAGAAGACGCCTATGATTGTATTCAGTGTTGACAAAAGTGATGTGAAAGCCTTTGTGATTGAGGATTTTGGCTAATTTTAACATTGGATTTATGTGGCCTTGGGCAGGATATGGTATGCAAACTGCATGAGGCTTGTCAAGTTCAGAACCAGTGGAAGCCATTTTTTCCCTTATCTTTTGCTTCTCTCAAAGTGCTGGAAACTGAAGGCTATATAATGACTATTTTGTTTGGAAAGAGGAAGAGTATGCAAAAACTTATAGATACTTAGTTAAGAAAAAAAAAAATGCAACTTGTACTGTGGCGAAGCTAGAAATTTCGTTTAAAATGTTCAAGATTTAATATATAGGTATGAAAATTATTTTTTGACTTGTATACTTTGTACAATTTTCTATGCTTATAGTATATTTTCTCGAGGAAGGGTATTCGACTGGCCACCCTACACTACATTTGGCTACACCACTGTATATGTAATCTAGCAAAATACTATAAAAAATGAGTTTTTTTTTTTAGGAACTTGTTTTTCAAGGGAATGTTTTACCATTGTCTAAAGGTATATTCATCATCACCTATAAGTAACAAAATTAGTGGACACAAAATCATTTATTGAATTGTTCCTCATCAGTTTGAACATCTCAATCATGGGTTCAATCAAAGTTTTCATTTATAAAAAAAATAATATAAAAATGTGAAGTGAAAATTCAAGTATTAAAGTCCTTGAGTTGCCTTCTATATATCCCTTTCCACAATAAAGAACTTAAGTAGACAACTCATGTAATTAGGCAGCTTTATGCTTTCACACAACATGCTATATCTACTTGTATGTTTTTTGTAATTTCAAAAAACAATCCTAAAATATTGCCTATTTGCAATATATATATATATTTTTTCTATTTTATATTCTAGAATTTCTACTCTTTTTCTTAATTCTTTTATTTCTTCTTCTAAATCTCCTTTTTAATTTAATTTTTCAATTTCTATAGGTTTATTTTTTGTATTGGATTTTTCTTCTTTTTCAGTATATATTCTTTCTATACATGGTAAACATCCTTCAATAAAGCATTTTTTACATTTTGCTCTTCTTTGTCTTCTTGGATACCAATGACATATGTGGCATTGATTACTATCCAACCCTTTACCTTGTTCAAATTCATGTTCACAAGTTAAGGATATATTTACCATATCTTGATGTTCTATTCCTGTTATATTTAATTGTTCTAAACCTATTTCATTAACTAATTCGTCTTGTTCTGAATCTGAAGATTCTTTCTTTTCTTCTTCATTTACTTCCATACTTACTATGGAATATATACTTTCATTATCTGACATATATTCATCTACATTTATTAGAGTTTCTTGGAAATCCTCAATTAATTGAGCATTTCTAGTTCTACTATTATTTCTTTTAGGGCATGTATTAGCCAAATGTTCTTGGCTTCCACAAGTAAAACATTCTAATCTATTTTTATAATTTCTATTTGTATTATATTTTCTAACATGTCTGTATTTATCTAAGTATGGCTTTCTTGCATTAGATTTTCTTAAATAATATTTTCTTTTAAAATATTTATTTTTATTCTTTTTTATTCTTTTTATATCTTTTTGGTATATGTTCTTTATCATAACTTTGAGTTGTATAAATACTTTTACAGAAATTTGTCTCATTTTGTTTTAATTGTTTTTGTATTTGTATATTTGTATATTTTTCTTGTAGTATTGACATTATATGTTGTATTCTCTGTTCTATTGACCATTTTCCTTCTGGATTTTGTACTACACCTTCTCTTTTATACCATTTTTCTTCTATTTCTCTACCTAATGCTCCTGGTAGTTTATTAAAAAGTTTTTTAGCTAAACTATTATCAAAAGCATTTCCACTTATGCTACAATAATAAAAATATTCATTTAAAAATTCTTTTATACTAAACCAATTACTTATACTTAACTGTTCTAATTTTATTACAGCATTTCTTTGCAAAGTTATCAAATCACTATTTGGGTCTTCTCCTGTAATTAAACTGTGTATTTTATTTGTAAAATTATAAGGATTTGGTCCCATATTAACCATTCCTTGAAATTCCTCAGGGAATTCGGTCTTATATGCTTCCCATAATCCTTTTGTTGATTCTCCTAAAAAAGTCTCCATGTATCTATACATGGTTTCTGCATCATTTTCTTGATTTGTTTGTATATAATCTGCTACTACTATATTTTTCCATATATCTATTACTGAATTCCATAACTGCGGATCATGTGCAGCTATGCTAAGTATTTTACCTTTATTACCTCCTTCTTGAAGTCTAATAGGTTCTTCTATAGGTTGTCTTTTTCCTTTTGGCTTTAAATTTTCTGTTTGTATATCTGGGTTTACTCTATATACTCTATATCTTGGTAAATTACCAGTACTTGTCTGTACAGGTTGCATTGTACTTGTTTTTTGGAAAGGACTACTACTACTTGAAGCACTTTCCATTAATTCTTTTATACTTAAACTTGTCTCACTTATTATAGATTCTTCTTCTTCTTCTTTTTGTTTTCTATATCCATAATTATCCTGTCTTAATCTACAATTTTTAAAATGTTCTTCAACTTGTTCAAACTTTATTCTTGATTTTTTACAGCCTTTGCATTTAAAAACTGTATTTTTATTTTTTCTATGTATTATTTGAGCTTTATTAATACATTCATCTACCTCAAATTCTTCTTCTTCTATAATTTCTATATTCATTTGTTCTTCTTCGTATTCTGCTTCTTCTTCATCTATTTCTTTTTGATCAGTATAACTATAATCTGTAAATCTAATAGAAGTCTGTCCTTTACTGTTTGTGTACATTAAATGGTCTTTTGGTTTTAGAATTTCTTTTTTACTTAATTCTTCTAAATTCCATTCTAATCCTGCATATTCTTCTGAGTCTATTTTTAGTGGTTTCATTACCTTAATACCTTTATTTCCCATTAAACCTACTACGTCTTCAACTTTTAATTTAAATTTTGTATTACTATTAGTAGCTATTTTTCCAATAAATCCTACACAAATTAATAAATTATTACCACCTATCATTTCTTCATAACCTTTTGTCTGTATACCAATTTTTATATGATCAGCAAAATCTGCAGTACTTATCATAAAGTCTGGACTACAATAGAATAATCCTCCATTGTTAGTCATGTCTACTTCTGTTAATCCTATTATAGATTTTTTTAATTCACTCCATCTATCATCATAAATAGTTATTAAAACTTTAGTTCCTAAATTCTTTCTAGTTAAACCTTTTAATCCTATAACTATTAATCCCATATGCATTAAATTCAGATTAGAATTCTTTATTTGTCTTAAAGAGTCTTTACTTATTAAACTTAAACTTTTACTTTCTTTTCCTATTACACAAAGTTGTTCTTCTCTATAATGTTTATATAATTGTGCTTGTCCTGTAAAGAAACTTGTGTTATATAAAATTTTTGGATTTAATAATTTTAGTCTATTTTGTTGGAAAATCTGAATGTCTCTATCAACATCTATTACTTCTTCTAATTGTTGACTAGAAGAACCTTCTTTATTTTTTGATGATTCTAAAAATTTTGCTAAAATTCCTCCTCTCAAACTGTCTTGGGAGAAACTTGATCTGGGTCTATCTGTTGTTCTTCTTTTAAACGGAAAAATTTCCATTGCTTCTTTATATGTATTTTTCTGTCTTCTTTTGGAGTTATTTCTATTCTTTTTAATTGATCTATTAATTCGTCTATATTATTTTCTTGTATAGCCTGTTTTTGTTCTTTATTCTGTTCTTTAATAAGTTTATCTAATTTATCATTTAATTCCAATAATAATAATATTATTATATTATTTTGTTTTATTGTAGTATCGTCTGCTTTTCCTAATGGTCTATGATTAGATAATCCTTCAGGGCTAGGTGATATTTCTGCAGCTTTCTTTAATATTTTCTATGTTTTTTATTATTTTTTCTTGTTCTATTTGTACTGTTTCTCCTAAATTTATAATTAAATCTGTAATACTATTTAATTGTTGGTCTGCACCGTGTAACTGATGCTCTCCAGAATTAAAATTACACCTTAATAATGATTCGTCTTTTAATTTTCTGTATTTCTTTTCTGGGGTTATTTTTAAGTCTAAATACTCTAAATCCCTTAATTTAGCTATTTTGTTTATTTTTTATAATTTCTTTATTAATTTTATTTTTTATATTTCTTTTAATTTTTAACTTCTTTATATATTTTGCTTCTAAAATAGATATTCTTGTAATAAGATATTCTAATCTACTATTATCTTCTTTAGTTTTGTTTAGATTTATATATTCTGGATAAAGTAAATCAATTCTATTTCTAAGAAAGGAATAAAATTAAGAAAAACAAGACAAAAAAAATTAGAAACTATGATTGAGACTGCTAGTTTTTACAATATATTCTGGATTTATTATATCTAACTTAAATCCAAAAATTTTATATAACACAGGTTTAAATTATGCAATTTTATATATATATATAATATCTATGAAGTCTCATATATTATTTTATATTTTGTCCAACAAGAATCTTACAGCTCTGATACCAATAATAAAGACACTTAGATTTTTATATATATTAAGCATTTCTGCTGTTTGTCTACCTTAATGCATATGGGTCTGATAATAATAGTGTGTATATATATATATATATATATAAATAAACAAATAAAAGGAAAAAATTGTAATTCTCCAAATATTAGCATTTAAACCTTATGTCCAAATTCGTACTTAGTGGTGTTCATGGTAAAAATCGATTCAAATCGAAAAATCAAATTAAATAATCAATTTTTTATTTAAGTTTGATTTGGTTTTACATTTTTAAAATTCAATAATATTTGGTTTGATTTTGATTTTATTCAAAAAAATCCAAAGAAATAACTTAACCGACAAATTATATACACATCTTTTATAATTTATTTATTTATGAAAACCAAAAACAGACCTTGATGGATACTTCACAGTTCACACTTAGGTTGTTTTCTGATTTTTTTGTTGCTAAATAAAAATCAAACCTCTTCAAGATTTGCAGTACCATAACGAGTGGCTAGTGGGTTGTTTGGCTATCCTTTGTTTGCTAACTAATTTGTTTTTCTATTCCCTTGCCTTGTCTTTTGATTTTTATCTTCCTGTATGATTAATAACCGAATAATCGAACGAAAATGAATCAAAATCAATAACAATCAAACTGATAGGTGTATATTATAATTGGTTTGATTTTTATTTTAATAATTTAAAAATCGATCAAACTAACTTGATTTTGATTTTGATAGAAAAAAGAAAAGCAGACCCAAATCAACCCGTAAACACCCACTAATTATAATTAGGGCATAAATTGTCACCATAAATTATAAAATTTCTCATTTTTTTTCATCCATATCATATTTAAATTCACAAGTTTCATTTTTTGAAAAATTCTATATAGTATCAAATATCGCTATATAAATTGAAACGAAAGGAGTAAATATGTATCGACTAGTCTATATATAAGTGAGCAAAACTTGCTTAAAGCCAACACAAGCTACAGTAACCCGTTACGTCCTAATATTCACATTTTCCTTATCTCAAAGTGCTGGAAAACGAAAGATATACATTGACTATTATTTTGGAAAGAGGAAGAGTGTGCAGAAACATATAGATAATTATTTATACAATGTCGTGTAAAATATAAATTTAATTAGAGGTATATTTTTTGATAAACATTACATGGTAAAATAGTAAGCAACCTGTTTATAATTATCTTCTCCGTTTTAATTTGTTTGTCATATTTTGATTTAATACTATATTTCTGTTGCCTGTTATTTTGATGATTTGAATTTCTGACTATTATTATTATCCCCTGCTAACGTTGATAAGTTCAGTAAAATTTGGGAGTATTTGAAAGTCTCAAAAGTTTTTCTGACTATTATTTTGGGCATTATCACAAAGACATAAACTATCTGTTGTAGTATTATTAGCTGAAGGCAAATTGTTGCTGATGCTAAGTAGGCGTTAAGTTTTGATTTGAAATCAATGTTTGTTTATGAACCCAAAATTTCAGCTTTAATTTGAAATCATTGTTTTAATTATTTTTTTTAAAATATAAAACTTAGCTCATAAGTTTATATTTAGGAAAAAGATCCAAACAAACTTATGTTTGACGTAAAGAAATTATCTTCACCATGTAAAAATATTATATAATAGAATAACTAATTACTACTATTATTGACTGGTAAATCTTTGTAAGAGATAAGAAATTCAAATTAGTCGTTGAATTTAAAAAGACCAAGAAAATTCATGATTAAATATGCTGAATTTTGCTAGAAAGGCCAAATATACTCCTATATGTAAATTATTTTAATTCTTAAAAAAAATCATTTTTTTCACTTTTGTTTGCCGAAAATGGTAAATTTGGGCCGTTCAATTCAAAATCGTTCAAATGGATAAAGGACAATTCAATAAAAATAAGCAAGGGCATATATTACTCACATATCAATAATAACAATGAAAGTGAAAGTGTGCATTATTGCTATCACTACTAATAGTGGGTCAAAATCGACGGATAGAGTAGGTTTGGTAAAAAAAATAATTGAGGAATTGCATTGATTTTTTTAAGTCTGTCGGTTTTCTATCAAAAGTATAAACGACAAACAAAGTTAATTTTCCCTTGATTTTTTGGATCAACCTTACCGGTCGATATTTGCATTGTTATTAGTAGTGTATGATTTTCAATCAAATGGTCTCAAAACTCAAAAGCACACTTAGTAAAGGGCATGAAGCACAGATTAATAGTACTACTGAAAACTATGTAACCTTGTGTACTCAATCCATCGTCTATGGCGATCCAAAGCCTATCAGAAGATAAAGGAAAGACACGCTATTACTAAACAAGTGTCGTTGGTAACTTGTAATAGCCTAGTAAAGTTTGGAAACTCTAGTATCCATATGTAATAAATACCTAAGTTTTTCTATATAATTATCTTTTACTACCAAAAAAAGGACATTTTGAGGATGCAAGAGACACTTATTTTGCCTAGTGGTTTTTGGAGGAGAGCAGAATTTCATTGATCAATTTGTCTATGTTCACATAAGATGATCCTGTTGGTGTTTTAGCAGCTTCTTCAGCCAATCTCTTCCACTCCATTGCCTTTTTCTTCATCTCTTTCCCCTTCTCGCCGACCATTAACTCTCTCACAAGACTTTCAACTTCATCCCTTTTCACATTATTGTCGATTTCCATTCCAATGCCCCATTGGGTGCATTTGAACCAACAATTAGTCTGTTGTTCCGCGAAAAATGGCCAGCAGATCATTGGCACCCCATTGCCAATACTTTCAAGGGTCGAATTCCATCCACTGTGAGTCAAGAACCCTCCAATAGCAGGGTGGATAAGGACTTGTTCTTGCGGGCACCAACTTGTTAACATCCCTCTTTCTTTAGTTTCTTCCACGAATTCAATTGGAAGAACTGCTTTTTCCCCTGATACAATATCAGGTCTTATGATCCATAAAAATTCCATCTTACTATTGGCAAGTCCCCACGCGAATTCAATAAGTTGGTTCGCGGTCATGACAGTGATGCTCCCAAAATTGACATAGACAACTGAATTTGATTCCTTGGAATCAAGCCAGTCTAGACACTTTGTTTCTTCTTTCCATAGATTCGATCCCAAGTTCTTGTCATCGACAACGTGTTCCATAAGAAGATTCAAGGGACCAACGACGTAAACTGGAGGAAGAAGTTTTTGAAGTGATTCAACAACTTGTCTCTCCAATGTCTCAAATGTATTGAGAATGATAGCAGAAGCATTTTTTGATCTCTCTGTTTCTTGGATGATGAATTTGATCATGTATTCTTCGGGATTTGTAGTTCTTAAGAAACTTGGAAGATCCCTCAAACGTACTCCTTCCATGCCTGGTATCCAATCCAAAGTTGTCTCCAAATATCCGTTTGTCAAGTAACTTTCATCTGCAATTCCCCAACAAGATCAACCAAAGATAATATAAACCAAATTTAAAGCCACAAGATACTTTAAAGAGTAAATTTTATGGCATTTTGATTCATTAAGTAACAATACAAGTATTTTTGACCAAACTATTTTTATTCAATTTCGCATAGTTAAGGGCATTAAAAGAATGAGACAGGGGATCGGACATGTATACCTTTAAGTGGAGTGTATCCTTTCTCAACAAGATCGCGGTAATACATGTAACATAACAAACCACAAGCACTTGGAGTCCAAAAGAGAACTTGAGGAATGCCAAAATCTTGAGCAGCAGAGAGAGTGAAGCTCATTGAACCATCAGAAACGATGCACGATACACGCGGTACGTTAGTATCATTGAGCTTTGCAAGCAACTCTTTGAAAGGACCTAAACATGTAGTGGTTGTAGATTTACAAAGAGAAGAAATATCTTGAGTGGCATCAGGATCACACGGTGGGAGGCCATCAGGAATAGTCTCGAATCGAAAAGATGGCAAACCATTGAGGCCATCAGGGCCTCGAGACTTAAGGAGACGCTTATGGTTGTGTTCAGTGTTGACAAAGGTTATATGAAAGCCTTTGTGATTGAGGATTTTGGCAAATTTTAGCATTGGGTTAATGTGGCCTTGAGCAGGGTATGGTAAGCAAACTGCATGAGGTTTATCTAAATTTTCAGCATTAATGGAACACATTTTTTTGTTTCCTTGTTTGAATTTCTCTCAAATAGAACTGCCAGAGATTGTATGTTTTTGCAAGAGGAAGAGAGTGGGTACATTTATAAACGACCTAATTAAAACGAGTCAAATTCTTAGGTCACGTTTGGTATAATTAATTCCGTGATCCCACGTTTGATTGGGATAAAATTACAGAATTAGTTATTTCGAGATTGTAGTGTTATTATTATCACACATTGAGGGAGAGATAATAATCATGGGATAACTAATTCCAAAATAATTAATTCCGAGATAATCCCAACCAAACGAACAAAGCATCTTAACACTAGATGTTAAATTTCGTACTATTGACATAATGGCCGGCTTTTTGATTCTGTCCAAATATGCATCATATTACTAACGGCACGGAACAAGAAAGTCATATTGAAATTTCTTAATGAGATCATCAACGTGGTGCAAAGTGATATTAGGTGTGCGAATCCGAATCAGTTGGGCTCTAATACAGATAGGGGTGGGCATGGTATGATACAGTATGGTATTTGAAAGTTTTGATATCGTAATTTCAGTATTTGATTTTTAAAACATTATATCATTACCATACCAATTTAATTCGGTATGGTTCGGTATATTGAAATTCAATTTTCGGTATTTTACGGTATGGTAAATCGGTAACCATAATTTATTCAACTTTGACTAATATATACTCGTATAATAGGCTATTATGACTTCGACAATTAAAAAAAGGTCTTAATGGTATTGTGCTAACACATTACACATGTAGAAATATATATGCAAAATAAAGTACACACAACTCCTTTTGTTAATCAATTATGATTCAAATACATATCAATCAAAATAGAGTAGTCAAAGTTTTAACTTCTAAAAATTTAGTTTATACTAATACTAGGTTGCATATTTGTTATTATTTTAATAATACATATGTTATTTATGTAACGATATATTTCGGTATGGTTTTCAGTATGTTATATCTAAATACCAAATACTGTACCGAATACCAAAAAAAAAAAATGTATACCATATACCACACCAAATACCATAATATCAAAACCACGGTATTAAAAAATTCAGTATGGTATGATATTTCGGTATATACCATACCATACCCACCCCTAAATACAGATATCGAAAGAAGCAAAAATTAAAATCTTAATGAGGTATAATCCTTGCCAGAATTCGTATGGTATTTGCTAGAGGAAGAAGATGCATATATTTATATAGATGATCTTATCAGAAAGAATCAAAATCTTGAGATAAATATTTAAACATGAGATGTAAATTTAGTACTATGACATTATGGGCCTTACAATTGATTTTGTCCAAATCTGCATGCTGCAACATCATAATGACATATTACTAACGGCGAATAAAAAGGACAAGGCTTAAGTCATCTACGATCCCTTAAAGTTGTCTGCATATTTCACTTAGACACTCCAACAAAGGCTAATACCTATTGAGCACCTAAATTGTTCAAAACATATACCTATTAAACACAAAATGCTGATATGACAGAAAAAGTGTTTTTTACTTTCCTCTGGGCGCATGAAAATATATGAAATCATACTTTATTTTAATTTTTTCGAAAAAATTAACACTTTTTCTTCTTCTATTGACACTTGGCATTGTAAATAACTTAAAAGAATTATTTTAAATATTTTGAAAATAATAATTTTTTTAATTCAAAAAAGAAAAAGCGCCCCCCACCCCGCTCCCCCTCCCCCACTTTGAGTCATCTTCTTCACCTCAATTAGGTTTTCAAAGCCTACTGCATCTTGTGTCTAATTTTTTTTTTAAAATCAACTAATTGGATCTGCAAAAAGAAAGAAGAAATAAGATATTTGGACGTTGGAGTAAAAAATTTAGCCGGCGTTCGTCCAGCTCCATTTCTGGTCACCTCCAAACAAACATCACCACTCAAATTAAAATGTAAACCCAATTAATTTATAAAAAATAATATCAAAGAATTCGATAAAATTAAGTTGGGTCCTCTTAATTTCTCTTTTGCAGCCGATTTTGAAATGATTATCCGTCAACAAATTCTGCTTCTTCATCACTCTTGTACGAGTCTCTCTCTATATCTTTCTCTCATGTAATAGGAAAGAAATTAATATTTTTTAAGTTGAATCGGTAAATAATTGGATAAGATGTTGAGTTTTGTGGTTTGGGAAAAGATATGTGGCACGGAAGAAAATGAAGAAGAAAGGGGGTGGAGTACTGTGGGGTTGGGTAAATTTCTGAGGAATAAATTTTATTTTTTTAATTTAAAAATTATTTTCTATAATTTTTGGGCCCACTTGCCACATGTGCTCTTTTCATTAATTATTTTGTCATGTCATCGAGAGTGGATCACACACTTTACAATTTTTAATGATTATGAAAAAATGTCTAATAGGAACAAGTTTTGAATAGATAAAAGTGTTCAATAGGTACTAGCCCTAGTTGAGATGTCTAAATGAATTATGCGGACAACTTTAAGGGGCCGCAGATGACTTAAGCCAAAGAACAAAGTCCTACTGAAATTTCTTAATGAGGTATAGCGCTTTTGGCCAGAATTTTTACCCCACCACGTGTTGCAAACTACTTGGCAAGTTGTCCCTCATGTTGCAAAACTTTGGCCCAATGTTTCCCCAAAAATGTGATGGGCAACACCAACATCTTGTTAATTAATGCGCACATGAGAGGGTTGAGGTGATCTGGATCGAAATCATGATCGAACATGATATTTTTTGGTGGACTTAGTTATGTAATAAAATTACGTCTTTGCTATCATTTATAGCCTTTGGTATGATGATAAATGCTTAATCTTAACAAGTGATATCAAAGCTAAGGTTCTGGGTTCAATTCTCAAGATTAACATGTTGCATGTGGCATGTTGGGAGGGGGATTGTTGAGTTAGCCAACATCTTACCTATGGTAAGACCTACGAGAGGGTGAGATGACTTCGGTCAGAGTCATGATCGAACATGACATTTGCTTGAGTTTTGATGGACTTAATTAGTTAAGAAATAAAGTTATGCCCTAGCTATTAGCTATAACTTTTGACATAATGATAAATATTTGATCCACCGTCACAAGTCCACCATATATCGTAAAAACATAAACTAATTCCTTTTATCACTCTCAACAAACCTCTCTCTTCTTCCTTTTTCTCAGCCACATTCCAACAAACATCATTAGGAGCTAGGGAGAAGAAGAAAAGTTGGGTTTAAGTGAGGGTGTAAAATTATTTTCTTTTAATGCATTATATTTTCACATTATGCGCGTGTGTATTATACCCATTTTAGTTTTTGACTGATTATCAGAAAAATATTAAATAAATACATATTTATTAATATTGGAGTATCTAATAGCAAATTTTTTTTTATTAAGATGTCAAAGTGAAATATACCAACAAATATGCCTAATCCTACTTGGCTGATGGCACGGCCAACCATTACGGTTAGCACTACGTCTAGTTTAGTTTGACAAATTATGCAAAAAAAAAATTAGCCTATCATTTAGATTTGTCCTTATTTTTAAATTATGTAAATATGGCCTTTGAGACGGACAAAACATTTTGTGTTTGTTAATTAAAATTTGGTTGTATTTGAACGCATATATACATCATTGCAAAGTTATTGTTAAGACTATAACTATTATGTGTTCAATATACTATATGCTTGTCAATTATTACTATAACGTAATAAGATTGAAATAGCATTTATTTGACAAAAAAAAAAAAAAAATCAACAGAACCGAACTGACCAAACTGACAAGGTTGGTTTGATTTGATTTTGATAAAAAAATCGAACCAAATCAATTTATGTACGCCCCTACATATAAGTACTAGTCCTACATTAAATTGAAATTTTTTTTTACCCAAAACATGTTTAGCAAAAACATATCTAAAAATATTGACATTACGTAGTCAATCTTCTCTTAAAATCATACTGAACATAATATTGTTTTCCCTAAAATCACTATATTAGACATAGTAAAAAAATGTAATAATAGGGACAGAATCCAAAACTAGTTCACCTTTGTAATAGAGGAAAAGTTTAATTAGTGTTTTCTTGATTTTGTAAGATAGATAATTAATATGGGACAACTATTTTTAATAAAATAATCAACTAATATGGAACGGAGGGAGTATATTATTATGCTCGTGTGGATATTAAAGGGGCATTTCTATCAAAGAAAGCTATCAATAGTGGTGTGACTCTATTTTGTAACGAGCGGAAATTTCAAGGCATAGAATAGTGCCACGTGGGAGACCAATAGACATTGAGGTACAAAGGATATTTTTGTTTATCATTATTAGATCTTATCATAGCAACAAGTTACAATACAAGGAAACATAATTTAAAAAGATGGGTTTAAGTCATCACCATCTATTTAAAGTTGTCTGCATAATTCATTTAGGCACCTTAACTTAAAGTTATACCTATTAAACACTTAGGGGTCGTTTGATAGAGTGTATTAGAGAAAATAATGCTTGCATTAGCCAGATGTATTACTAATACCTTGTTTGGTATACTTTTCTAACCTATGCATAACTAATGTTTGTATTAGTAATACACTCTATCGTGTATTGAAGAGTGTATTACTAATACCATAGATTTCTATGTATTAGTAATGCAATGGATTTTAATGCATGCATTAGCATCATTAAAGACAAAATTGTCCCTCAAAAACTTTTTCACATCCTTTCCACTATATTTGTGGAGGGTATTTTTGTTAAAAAACTATTTCTTTTTAAAAAGTTATGCAATGCATAATATCTTTAGTACGCCAAACCAAACACTGCATAAGAAAAATCTCATCATAACTAATGCAAGCATTACTAATACACTATATTTTGCCTTATTCTTATACACTCTACCAAACGACCCCTTAAGCTATTTCAAAATAAGTATCTATTGAATACTTTT
This sequence comes from Solanum appendiculatum, assembly GCA_018342035.1. Lineage (NCBI taxonomy): Eukaryota > Viridiplantae > Streptophyta > Magnoliopsida > Solanales > Solanaceae > Solanum > Solanum appendiculatum. The sequence continues at coordinate 237,548 of JAGDQO010000097.1, forward strand.
CGCTGACATGGCATGGAAAGTGCATTACACAAATATTTAGCGCGTGAACTAACATTTTTAACTATATTTTTTTTAAATCTCTTTCTTCTTCTCTCTTCTTTGACCATATCTTCTTCCAACACCATCACCATTTTCACCGCGCCCCGTTACTGCCACCACCAGTATTTCCACTGCGCCCGCCGCCATCACCATCCACTCTTCTCTTTTTCTGTTATCTTCAGGCACTTCACCCTCTCCCTCACCACTAACATATTCATCTGGAAAGCACCATTATCCTTTTCAAAAATTAAAATTTTCTTCTTGAAATTGAATTTCCTTCCATACCCAAAACAAAAATAAGATAAAAAGTAACAAAATGGAGATGGATTCAGGTACAAACCAAACAATTTTAAAATTCCTTTTCAAAAATGAGTAATTTCTTATGAAAAAAAGCCCAATTCCACCATTAACTGTTGAAGAGAAGAGGAATAGAAATGAAGAAATTGAAGAAGGATTCGATTTCAAAGAAACAGTTTCAAAACGTCTTATTTAAAGTTGGAAATATTCATTGAATGATAAATAACTACAAGTGACGGAGACAGACGATTTAAATAACGGAAAATCAAAAAATTTGCTTTGGGAGTGTGAGATAGGCAGACGGGGAGTACGCAGCAAATCTCTTCACAAATAGTTCAATTCCGCCATTAATGGTTGAATTTCCTTCAACTTTCTTTCAAATCTGAGACGAAAAAAAGGATAAAAATGAAGAAATTAAAGAAGAATATGTAGTTTGCCATTTCAAACTTTTTTTCTTTAAACACAACTGGATTTATTTTTGGTTGAATTAAGAAAGACGACGGATTGATATCTGGATGAAAGCACTTTGAATAGATGAGGTTGCAAGGTTGACGGTGGGCGAACATGGCTCTTTCCTTTCTATCTTTTTCTTAATAAATTTTTAATTATTATTTTTACTCAAAATGCCATATGTACATCATTAATTCGTCAATTTATCACGTCATCCCGAGTGTGTTACACACATTTTATACTTTTAGCTGATTGTCAAAAAAATATTCAAATGGTTCAAATTTGAGTTAGTAGAGGTGTTCCATGGGTATAAGGTTAGGTTGAGGTGTCCAAGTGAATTATACGGACAACTTTGAGTGGTTGCCTATAACACCTCGGACTTCGTGAAAGGAATGAAAAGGAGAGAAGGGTAAACCACGGAGGGGAACACGGGCCGTGAAGAGGATCACGACCCGTCACCCTGCTCGTGGAGTTGCACCCAGACAGTGAGGTCTCACCCAAGGCCACTGTGAAGGACGACGAATCACTAGACTATCCGTGGAACTTCACACAAGCCATGGAGTGGCCCGTGAAAGAAGGCAACTACTCCCAAACCACTATGGAGCTTCACACGAGCCGTGAAGTGGCTCGTGAAAGAGTCTTGTCAGACTTTGAGTTTTTGGTTCAACTTCAAACAATCATATCTCTCATCACAAAATGAATTAGGTGGCCCATGACCTATCAAATTAAAATTCTTTGAGTTCTCTTTCCAACGCCACTATGTTTGCTCCATTTGAAGTTCGGAGTAGACAGTTATGCCTGTTTTAGTGAAGCGCTGTCAGGCTAAGAAATCTTCACGACCCACTTGACGGGCCGTGGTGCTCTAGACGGCCCGTGAAGCCTGTCTTGAAGTCACTTCGACAGCTTTAAGTCAAGGTCATATTGGTCTTTTTCCCGATGCGTTGGCCACTTAAACAACGTCATTGGATGCCTAAACTATATCGTTTTACTCAGTCTAAGCCTAGTAATATAGTCAAAAACTACCTAAACCAAATCAGTTTCCTCTCAAGTCAATTCCAAGCAGAAAAAGAGCGTTTCTCCAATTTCCAAGCCTAGGGTTCTCTTCTCCAAGCGTAAACTTCAAATTTCTCGCAGGGATTTTCAAGTACCAGATATGTGGGTATTTAGTAAGGGTTTTGTTTGCCCTTATGCCCAAAACTTCAGTCCATTTTTCTTGATTATCATGATTTATGAAACTAGGGTTCTTGCCCAACTATGCAAATTCATTATCCCATTAATTCTTGTGATTTCTACTCAAATTATATACTTGTTTAAATGAGTTGCATGAATTCTTATGGAAATTTAAAAGGGGAAAACTTAGCATGAAATTGTAGTATTTTCACATGAATTGACTTTTCTCCAGAATGTAGCTTAGGGTGCCAGCATTCAGTTTTAAAACAGAATTTAGTCAGTTTCTGTCCACAGTTTATCTCAGAAATCATCTTCATATCAGTTTAGTTCTGTTTCATGAATTCAGGACTACAGTTAAAATGAGCTCTAGTATTCAGTTTGGGAGTAGTGTTTAGCACCGAGTTGGACTAGGGTTCAGCGTACCCTCAAGTTCCATAACTACGTGCCCCCGTAGGTTTATAAGTCCTCTCTGTTGGGCATCAGTTTTAGTGATCATGCCACAGTCATGCCTTTATACCCTGGCATTGTATATTGGGTCCTCTCGATAGGGCGTATATATCGGACTCCACGTTTATCTCACGTGGTTTATGTCGGTTTATAAACTCTCCCACAGTATTAGCTTCAGTAAGGTACTTCAGGCCCGTAGTTGTGTTTACTCAGTTTTTCAGTATATTTTCAGTTTACTCTTGCATTCTAGTTTTTATGCACTATTGTATCTTGGGCCTATGTACTTCAGTTCAGATCAGGTTACACACTTAACCAGTATTTTTTTTAGCACGTTTAAATATATTTAGTCAGCTTGCATATCCTGCATGCTCAGTACATTCAAAGTACTGATGCATACTTTTGTGCTACATCATTTCATGATGTAGGTTCAGGCGCTCAGCATCCAGATCGCGTTTAGCTCGATTTTCAGTCTGTATTCAGCAGCTTCAGTGATGAGTCCTCATAGTTCGAGGACATTTCTTTATGATTTTAGTTTAGTCAGCCTATTATCAGTCTTTTAGTATCTATAGAGTTAGCTGGGGACTTGTCCCAGCAGCTCATCAGCATTAGAGGTTTTCAGACATAGAGTCAGTATTCAGTTGTTTTGGCTTGTTTCCCATAGATGTTCAGTTAAATTCTCACCTGAAGTTTCTTTTAGTATTGATTACTTTACAATTATGTTTCCGCTTACTTAGTCATATTTCAGTATGCTTCTGATATGCCAGACTTAGGGTTAGCTTGGGGTCACTCATGACACTATGCACCGTGTTGTGCCTAGGGGGTAGCCTCGGGGCGTGACACTGCCGATGACTTAAGCCTAAAAGATGTGACAAAATCTCAACCCATGAAACTTAAAAATGAACCAACCTATTATTGTTAATTAATGCCTAATGTTTGAGGAAAATTTGGTTGATCATTTTATCAATGTTCATGTAAGATGATCCGGCTAGTTTTTTATCAGCTTCTTCAGCCAATTTCTTCCATTTCAATGCCTTTTTCTTCATCTCTGTGCCTTTCTCTCCAACCATCAACTCTCTCACGAGGCTTTCAACATCGTCCCTCTTCACATTATTGTCAATCTCCATTCCAATTCCCAATTTGTTGCATCAAAACCAACAATTAGATGGTTGCTCTGCCAGGAATGGCCAACAAATCATTGGCACCCCACTACCAATACTTTCAAGGGTCGAATTCCATCCAATGTGAGTCAAGAATCCTCCAATTGCAGGGTGATTAAAGACTTTTTCTTGTGCACACCAACTTGCTAACATCCCCCTATCTCTAGTTTCTTTCGAGAATTCGGATGGAAGAACTTCTTGTTCACCTAATATAATATCAGGCCTTATGATCCACAAAAATTCCACCTTGCTATTGGCAAGTCCCCAAGCGAATTCGATTAGTTGGTTTTTAGTCATGACAACAACACTTCCAATTTGTCAAGTAACTTTCATCTAATCGAAAAATAATGTAATGAGAAAGAGTGAAACAGGACATTTTAGAACAGGACAAACTAAAGCATGTATACCTTTTAGTGGAGTGTATCCTTTTTCAACAAGGTCACAGTAATGCATGTACCCTAATAAACCACAAGCACTTGTGGACTGTGGTCCAAAAGAAAACTTGAGGGATGCCCAAATCATGAGCAGCAGAGAGAGTGAAGCTCATACAACCATCAGAAATGATACACGAAACGGATGAATAAGTACTCCTATTATTGATCTTGGAAAGTAACTCTTTGAAAGGACCTAAACAAGTTGTGGTAAGGGATTCAGATATAGCAGCAATATCTTGAATGGGGGGAGGCCCATCAGGAATGGTCTCGCATCAAAAAGATGACAATCCTTTTAGGGAATCAGGGCCTCGAGACTTAAGGAGACGCCTATGGTTGTATTAAGTGTTGACAAAAGTTATATGAAAGCCTCTGTTATGGAGGATTTTGGCTATGTTTAACATTGGGCTAATGTGGCCTTGGGCAGGGCATGGTATGCAAATTGCATGTGGCTTGTTAAGTTGATCAGCACACTTGGAAGCCATTGTATTCTTATTCTTTAGGTTCTCTCAAATGTATGGTTTTGGTAAATGGAAGAAATGTGGATACTTGTAGATAACTTAGGTCAAATTCTTCTATTTTTTCTTAAATTTCTAACCCAACTAAACAATAAGGTGTATACATTTCAGTTTTCTTCAAAGGGGCTTGGCATGCTATAATACAAAAGCTAGCAAGAAGTTATTAGGATGACAATAACAATAGAAAATAACTAGCCACTATAGCAACTAGCAAGCAATTAATTACAGAAAATAACTAGCTGCTATAGCAAGCTAGTGACCAAACTCCCTAGTAATAGCGCTTTTGACTTTGATTTTCTTGTTAGGGTAAATATAATGCACTTTCATTATACACTTGTATATCACGATACTTCAGTGTATCACACATATATTTTATGAGATATACTTGTGCTAGAAATCACCAAAAAACATGTGTTTTCCTGTATAACGCTTCAATTTCATGAAAAACACATAACATACACTTTATACACATACAACAAATACACTTTAGTTATATCATTGCCAAATTTGGTCGGAGAAGAGAAAGACATCAATGGCAAACAGATCTTGCCGGGAGCAGAGAAGGAATCGGAGTGGAATGCTTAATTGTATGATTCATTACTTTTTTTTGTGTATGTATTGTCTGTATTGATCTGTGTTCATAATGCTGAATTGTATGATTCATTATAAACCTCTCCTACTGCTTGCAATGTTCCGTAGGGATGAGGTTTCGATGAATTTTGCTCTGACATGTCAAGGAAATTTTCCCTTTAAATATTGATACTGATTTACCCAATGGACGCCATCTCCTACTTCTCTTGATATATGTATATTTGGACTAATATATCTCTAATATTTGATAATTCAAAGCAGAACAAGTTGAAAAATTGGACCAAAAGATTTCGATGTAGCATTTAACAACAGTTGGTTTTCGTTTATCATTATTAGAACATATTACAGCACCAACTTACAACATAACAAAAAACAAAAGGGAAACAAGAATTAAAAGGATGATGCCAACACAGGAAATAATGAAAATAAACCATCTAATGTTTGAGGAGAATTTCGTTGATCAATTTGTCTATGTTCACATAAGATGATCCTGTTGGTTTTGCAGCAGCTTCTTCAGCCAATTTCTTCCATTCCATTGCCTTTTTCTTCATATCTTTACCTTTCTCGCCGACCATTAACTCTCTCACAAGACTTTCAACTTCATCCCTTTTCACATTATTGTCAATTTCCATTCCAATGCCCCATTGGGTGCATTTGAACCAACAATTAGTCTGTTGTTCCGCGAAAAATGGCCAGCAGATCATTGGCACCCCATTGCCAATACTTTCAAGGGTTGAATTCCATCCACTGTGAGTCAAGAACCCTCCAATAGCAGGGTGACTAAGGACTTGTTCTTGCGGGCACCAACTTGTTAACATCCCTCTTTCTTTAGTTTCTTCCACGAATTCGGGTGGAAGAATTGCTTGTTCCCCTGATACAATATCAGGCCTTATAATCCACAAAAATTCCATCTGACTATTGGCAAGTCCCCATGCGAATTCGACAAGTTGGTTCTCAGTCATGACAGTGATGCTCCCAAAATTAACATAAACAACAGAATTTGGTTTCTTGGAATCAAGCCATTCTACACATTTTGGATCCTCTTTCCAAAGATTGGATCCCAACCGCTCCAAATTCTTGTCCTCAAAATGTTTTACAAGAAAATGGAGGGGGCCAATCGCGTAGACCGGAGGAAGAAGTGTTTGAAGTGATTCAAGAACTTCCTTCTCTAATGGATCAAATGTGTTGATTACAATAGCAGAAACCAATTTGCTTCTATTTGTTTCTTGGATAAGGTAATTGAACAAAAAATCATCTGGATTTGTACTTCTCAAGAAACTTGGTAAATCCCTTAGTCGTATGTCTTTCATGCCCGGTATCCAATCCAAAGCCGTCTCCAAATAGCCATTCGTTAAGTCACTTGCATCTACAATTTCCCCAAGAACAAAGGTTAAAACACAAACACATTTAAAAAGGGCCATTTTAAATCAGGACATAATCAAACAGAGTATACCTTTAAGTGGAAAGTATCCTTTTTTAGCAAGTTCGCGATAATGCATGTAACCTAAGAAACCACAAGCACTTGGAGTCCAAAAGAAAACTTCAGGGATGTCCAATTCTTGAGGAGCAGCTAGAGTGAAGCTCATACAACCATCGGAAATAATGCACGAGACAGGTGGGACATTGGATGAACAAGTGTCATTGAGCTTCGCGAGCAATTCCTTGAAAGGGCCTAAGCAGGTATTGGTAGTGGATTCACACAGAGCAGGAATATCTTGAGTTGAATCAGCATCACAAGGTGGGAGGCCATCAGGAATGGTCTCGAATCGAAAGGATGACAAGCCTTTGAGGGAATCAGGGCCGCGAGACTTAAGTAGACGTCTATGATTGTATTCAGTGTTGACAAAAGTAATGTGAAAGCCTTTGTGATTGAGGATTTTGGCTAGTTTTAACATTGGATTAATGTGGCCTTGGGCAGGATATGGTATGCAAACTGCATGAGGCTTGTTAAGTACTTCATGATTTCCAATGGAACCCATTTTTCTTTTTTTTTAAATAGCTTATGGTTTGTCTCAAAGAGTACTACTAAAGGGAAAAAGATTGGTTTGACTTTGGCTAGTTGAAGAATGTGCAGGTATTTATAGAAGAGGTAGTGAGATGATAATGGTAAGATTTCAAAGTTTAAGATTGAAAAAGGAAGCAAGAAATTTGGAAATGGGAGAACAGTCAAAGTTGAATTCCAACACCTGGACAGTGGACACAATTAGAAGCAGAAGCTTTTAATTTCTCGAATTAATGAGAAATTTGTGTTATAAAACATGATTTTTCCATCCATTTCTCAATTATCTAGCTTACTCGGAAAATACATGGTAGGAAATACATTATCACTAAAATACTAAAAAGCCTACTAATTTTTTCGAGTAAAAAATACTACTCAGTGTCTTACGTTTCAATTTGTTTGACGAAGTCGAATTGGGGAAGGTGACTTCCAAGGATTTTTTTAAAAAATTTTATATGTTCAAATTATGATTTTTCTAATGTTTATATGTCCATTTTTGATTGGTCTGCAAAAAAAAAATTATGGCTTCGCGAACTCTCTTTAATGTGTAATGCACTCATGATGCCATGTCACCAAAAAGTATCTAATAGGTACATGTTTTGAATGGTAAAAGTGTTGGATAACCCCTAGTTGAGGTGTCTAAATGGATTATGCGAACAACTTTAAGGAGCGGTAAATGACTTAAGTCTTTAATTTAAGATCATGAGATTCAAAAGGTTTCTTTATTTTCATAAATAAATTTGTGCTAAGTCAAAATAAGTCAAACAAATTGAAATAGAGGAAATAGTGATTTTTTTAATAGCAAGAGTTGTTTCTTTCTTTTTTTCCTCTGTGGCTAGCTCCCAGCTTTCTTAAACTTTTTTTCTTTACATTTTATTTGTCACTATTCCCACCCACCTACTGTAAATGGAGATTCTCAAATGAAAAAAAATAAAATCATATAATTATCATATCATATACCCTCTAGAAAAAGACAATGATAATTATCGTAATCGTTGCCCTCCGAAATGTGTACGTCATGAAAGTCTTTGTCGATTCTTATAAACTCTTAAACTATGATTAAGATGATGTTTATTAAAACAATTTATGCATAAAGCTACTTATTCTCTTGGTGGGATGGATTGATCTTGGAACAACCAAATTCACTAATGTATACAGTTATTTGGTATATCTTCTTGATTATTTAATATTATATAAATATTTAAAAATAATATGAAAAGTATTATAAGTTATCATTTTGTCATTAATATGATGAAAAAATATATATTTTAAATAGCTAATAAATTTCATGTAATTTGATTCGCAAAAAATGAAACATGACAGGGAAGAAAGGGGTACTTTAAGTTGTAATTATTCGGTATTAGTGAAAATCGTACTAGGCTTTTGTTTATTGATTTGAATCTTGGCATGTTATGAGGCAAATGCTGCAAAAAGATTTTGTGATCTGTTAGAATTAATGGGGGAAATAAAGGAATTATAGAGTTTAAATTTTATACCTTAATAATGTAAAAATTATTTAAACAAGATTACTTATTAGATAATTACAATTAAATTTTCTTATAAATATTAATTGACAATTTAATAAAAATGGTGACCGACCTGCCTGATAAAAATTCACTAATAATATAAAATCGGAAAAGGGTCAAATATACCCCTGTACTATTGGAAATAGTTTATATATACCATTCGTTATATTTTCGGGTCATATATACCCCTCCCATTATACTTTGGTACGTATATATCCCTAATTTTAACGGAAGGACTCGTGTCAATTTAAAAATCAAATAATCCATCCCCAATTTTAAATACCCAATTCCTTTGAAACCCATCCTTTTAACCCCTTTTTTTTTGGGTGAACCCACCTTCAACCAAATCCAATTTCATAAGTCATCTTCTCCATCTAAAACCTCCATTAAAATCTGCCACAAAAGCTCACTGTGAAACTAAAGAGGAAGTGAAACCTCCGTTAAAATAAGCCACAAAAGATCACTAAGAAACTAATGGAGGAAGTGAAAACTCCATTAAAATAAGTCACAAAAGCTCTCTGTGAAACTAGAGGAGGAAGTGAGAAGCATTGCTTCCATTTTTATTTTTTTTGGATAGAATAAAGTAATTTTATTAATAATAGCAGTACCAAGTGAGTACTGCATAAGTAAAAAAATAGAAGCTTAACACACCCAATACTTAATGCAATCACCATATCATCTCCTTTTAACTATAATTTCCCATTATAAGCTTCAGTATCAGCTTTCCTTAAAAGGGTATTTGCATCACTTGGGTTAAGAAAAGTTTTTCATTTTATATTGTGAGATGCTCTTGCTCGTGTTGGTTGTCGGAAGTTGGGGATTTAATCTAGATGGCATTAGCTTTTCACTTCCTTCTTGAGTTTCACAGTGAGCTTTCATGGTGGTTGAGGCCTGATTTTAATAGTAGTTATAGATAAAGAAGATGACTTAAGAAAATGGGTTCAGTTGAGGGTGGGTCAAGAGGAAATAGGTTAAATGGGTGGGTTTTCAAAGGAATTGGGTACTTAAAATTGGGAGTGGGTTATTTGATCTTTCAGTTGACATGTGTCCCTCCATTAAAATTAAGGGTATATATGTGCCAAAGTATAACGGGAAGGATATATATGACTCGAAAGTATAACGAAGGGTATATATAAACTATTTCCAATAGTACAGGGGTATAATTGACCGTTTTCCGATATAAAATTTAAAAAATAGTTACACAAAATACAAATGCAACACAACAAAATTGAATTGATCCCAATGTTAAATCATGTTTCTTTCAAGTTTCAATGCGACGTGTAATAATTGACATAAGATTATCGCACCTAAATTGATTGGTAATTGGTCCTATCTAGCATGGTTCATGTGACCTCGAGCAAGGGATGGGTATACTGTTCGATATAAATGAATTGTTGATATTTATTTTTATAAAATTCAAAATAAATGAAATATTTAAAGTTAAAAATATATAAGTATAATAATTTTTTTATTTTTTAGAATTTTTCTTCTGTGTAATAGGGTTTTAAATTATTTTTAAATCTCAAATAGTGATTATCTCTATTTTTAAGAAGAGTTTGAAAAAAATAATCAAAAAAGTAATATTGAGAAATTATTTTTAATTTATGTCTTTAAATATTTACTTATATGAATTAACAAGACTAATCAATAACTCCCACCCGTCCAGAATTATTGATGTATTAATTTTTAAAAGTTGATTCAAAATAATTAATGTTTCACAAGATCAAGGTATTTAATTTACTTTTTCAAAAATAAATTGTTCTTGACACATTTTTAATTTAATATGTAAATTTAATGATAATTATATCAACTTTAAAAGGGAAAAAATCACAATTAAAGTTATTCTAGTTAAAATCCCTCTCAATTTTTAAAAATAAATGAATTTCTTAATTCATATGTCCAAAACTATGATAGTTTTCAATTCCTTTTTACCAGAAATAGCAGAAGAAACCATCAATTGAATAAAGTAAAGAACCCCATGCAAATAAAAACTATTCCTCTGTCCAATAATAGTTGTCCACTGTTGACTTGGCACACCCTTAAAAAATCATAAATAATAGAGGTAATATTTTTATTTTATCATTTGACTTTATTAAATTTAATGCTTTGAAAAATGTGTTAAATGATAAATAACATTTAATAGCAAAGGTAAAATAGACACAAAAAATAAATTATCTCATGATTTTCTAAACTGAACAAATATTGTTGAACATCTATTTATAATATAATAGACAACTATTGTTATACTATAGGAATATTAATCGAATGAAGGGAAGAATTCAATGCAAACACAAGCCCTAAAAATTAAAATACTTTTTTCCCCTCGAAAACGGCTAAGGAGGTGTAGGTTAATTAATTAGGTACTACTCAAACTTATTTAGGGGACGGTGATCTGTATCTTTTTCATTTTTTAGGTAGTGATTTGCTACTTTTTTTAAAATCTAAAAGTGTACTCTCTCGTTCATTTTTATTTGTTCGTATTAGACTTTATACACCCTTAAAGATAAAAGAATAACAATAAAGTCTATATTTATAATGATGTCCATTTATGTATAAGTTTTAATTAATTTGAAAAATAATTAAAAATAAATAGTTAATTCAAGAATATAATAAGAAAGACAAACTATGGATTCGGCTCCTCTCCATTTCCCTTGTCTCCATTTTTCTCAAGTTCTAGCTTTGATTAATGACATTATCTTTCATTTGATACATAAAATTGACAAGTAATAAAGTGAAAATTTATTTTGAATATAACAAATAAGTAAATATAGCTAAATCCACCTCTTATATTATATTATATTATATTATTAAATTCGTGGCATGTCTGGATTACAGTAATGTTGTACTTAAGATTATTATTTTAATTAAAGAAAATAGTTATTGGTGATTGGTTTCATCAGTCATGACTCATGTGATCAGTGCAAGTGGGACACCATTTGAGTTTCTTCTTTTTTTAATTTAATATCGAACTCCAAATTTTGTTCATACTCAAAAATAAGGTTACAGATGATTTGAGGGTTTTCTTCTTCTTCATTTTTTTAAAAAAAAGTTCACCAATTGTTGGGTTTTAAAAGTGTGAATAAGAAATGAAGAGTGTGACTCTCCCGAAGGATTGTGACTTTATCGAAGGGTTGTGACATTTACGAAAGGTTGTGTCTTTTCTAAAGGGTTGTGACCTTTACGAAATGTTGTGTCTTTTTTAAAGGGTTGTGACCGTTTGAAAGGTTGTGCCTTTTCCAAAGAGTTGTGAGTTGTCCCTTTTCCAAAGAGTTGTGACCTTTTCGATAAGGTACAATTAACACCTTTTCATACTATCTTTTGTTGGCTATAAATAGAGAGGTTTTCTCTCATTTTTCAGAATGAAAATTTTCCTTCTTTTGCATATATTTTCTTACAAAACAAAATAGAGTCTATGTGTGATTCGTTGTTGTCTTTTTGGGTTCGTTGAAATTATCGAAGTTTGAGGTACCGCTACTTCTTTAATGGTTAATCTGTTTTATCTTGAGAGGAATTAATCTACAACATCGGATACTTGAGGGGATTAAATTTCTTAAGGACACACAGTGGATTCTGTGGACTCGGATAGTTCTTTTCTTTTTCTTTTCATCTTTTATTATTTCTGTTTTGCTAATCTGAATATAGAAGGTAACAAACTTAAGAAATTTAATTATTGATGGTATTTTCTGTGGTAAGGAAATTACTTTTATTTTTTGTATTCTTTTTGTTGAAGAAAAAAAGAAGAAGAGAAAGAAAATTATTTTATCATATGATAAAAGAGATTTGGGATGAATTAGTACTACTTTAATATGTTCGAGTATATTTTTTGTAGTAAGTTTTTCTTGAATGAGTAAGATTATTTTTATTTTCTTCCCAAGTGCATTCAAGCATTGCACAAGTAACTGAACATACGTTGTCTCCTAACAATATTTGAACATGAGTTGAGTTTCTCGTTGAAATTCAATGTCTTCTAAGGAAAATTGGATTATGATGGAACCTGAGAAAGGAAAAATTAGCAAGAAAAGTGACTTGCGTGGAATCATTGATGATAGATAGAATATGATTCAATAGGAGTAAAAATCAGGTTCTATCTTTATTTCCCTTGATTATTTCTTTTTTTATCATTTATAAGTTATGAGATTTATTTCATAAATGTTAGGATAGATGGTCATTATTTGATGATCTCAGAATATATCTATATTATTATTTATATGTATTCTGTTTGGAGGAGGAAAAAAAAACTTTTGTAGTTTTCTACTCCATGTGAAATTTGATTGTGTCTGATTTTTGGATATTAAATCTTCTGATTTTGTTTTTTCCTCCTTTGGTTTGAAGAATATAAGAACTTCACCGAATAAATCAGATCGTGCATTTAGTTAGAAGAATACACCAATTTATGAAACACTCTGTTTGAAGGAATATTCCGACTTGAAGAGTTTAAAAACTTCGTTAGGAATATTAAGGCTAAACGATTAGAAGAATATAAAAACTTAATCGTTAAACTAGAAACAAGTTGTATAAAGATTGAATATTTATTGTTAGTATTCTAAATACTAAGTGGTATGTCTAATTGTGACAGAAAGGAAAAAAAAACACTAGTGACATAAAATTAGTGGTTTTTGTGCCTGCAGTGGGTGTTTCTATGGATTAAATCTCCAAAAGAAGGCTTCATGTTGCCAGTGTGTATTTTGATAGTATACAACTTGAAAGTATGGGGAAAAAATATGTGAAAAATAATTTCAAATACTTGAAAAATATTTTTAAGATCATATTTAAAATGCTGGGGGTTCTTTACTTGTGATAAAGAAAAAATTAGACTTAGTGTCTAATTTAAATTTGAAAGTACAAGATATGAAATTCAATGACATTATTGTATTATGTTAGACCCACAAAACTCTTGGAGTATATTTGATATTGTGGTCGTTGAGTCTCTCTTTACTAGTATACGATATGATTAGTATAAAACCACCAAATAATATATATATAGACACACACACACACTTGCTCAAAAGAATTGTGTTGTAGAAGAAGCATTTGAGTCGTATGCTCTTTTTGGACCCAATGAGACTATGTTCATGGGTAACTATGCAATAACCAAATTGAAGGTTATGAAAACGTTCTTCTGGAAAGAACATCTGGCAAAGTACTGACTCTAAAAAAATGTCTGTATGTGACAAAGTTATAAAAAGTAAAGAACAATATATTTGTGGGAAAAAGCTACCTCACGGAAGGTCTTTTCAAACTCAATATTTCTATCTATTCTTACTTGCTTGAGCCAAACTGTTTATGACATGAACGCTTGAGACATGTCAAGTACAAAACCTTGCGAAAACTGATCAACTTAGAAGTTTTTCCTAACTTTGAGTGCAATAAATAAAAATGTCAAGTTTGTGTTGAATCTAAGTATGCTAAGCATTCTTATAAATTTGTTGAAAGGAATTTTAATTCCTTACTATTGATTCACACTGACATTTGTGATATGAAGTCAACACCATCTCGTGGTGAGAAAAAAATATTTTATAACTTTTATTGACAATTGCACTAGGTACTGTTATGTTTATTTGCTGAATGGTAAGGATGAAGCAATAAAAACATTTAGGCAATATTAAACTGAAGTTGAAAATCAGTTGGATAAAAAGATTGTCATGATTAGAAGTAATACATGTGGAGAATATGAATCATCGTTTGCAGAAATATATTTGAAAAATGAAATTATCCATCAAATTACTGCACAGACTCACCTCAATCTAATGAAATTGCTGACATGAAAAAATCGAACTTTGAAGGAAATGTTGAATGTCCTACTTATAAGTTCAGGTTTACCACAAAATTTGTGGGGGAAATCATTATAGCAAATGAGAACAACAAAAATTTTGTCTGTTCAGAAAGAGAGAAACAAAAAGTTTTGTTTATTAAGAAAGGGAGCAACAAAAAAAAACTTTTGTTTGTTAAGAAAGGGAGCAACAATTTTTTTTTTATTCAGGCTTTGTTGTATTCTGATAGAGAATTGTTTGGCTCCCCTTAAAGTATATACAAGGAATAACTCTTGAAATATAGTGATCATATAATTTTCAATATAGTCTATTCCATATGAGAAATGGAAATGAGGGAGATCCAACTTGAAATATTTCATAGTGTGGAGGTGTCTAGGAAAAATTCAAGTTTATTTTCCCAAAAGGGTCAAAATAGGACCTAAGACTGTGGATTGTATGTTTATATGATATGCTACGAATATTAAAGCATGTCGATTTATGGTTCATAAGTCTGAAATGTTGGATAGTCAAGTGAAGGGTCTAAACGACCTTGAAAAGAACCAAAGGAGAATGTACTTAATAGAGAGATTCAGAGGCGTAGTAAATATCAAAGGACATCTACTTCCTTTGGGTTTGATTTTGTAACATTTCTTCTTGAAAATGAGTCCCAATCTTGAGCAATCATACTTGGGAGTTGGTTGATCTTCCTCCAGGAAATAGATCTTTGGGTTTAAAGTGGATCTACAAAAGGAAAAGAAAGTTGATGGAGAATTGGAGGAAGAAATTTACATGGAACAACCCAAGGGTTTTGTGGTTTCTGGTAAAGAAAAGAAAGTGTGTAAACTTGTTAAGTCACTTTATGGACTAAAAACAAGCACATAAACAATGACATGAGAAATTTGACCAAACCATGTTGGCAAATGGATTCAAGATTAATGAATGTGATAAATGTTTTTACATTAAAGACACTCCAAATCACAAGGTCATTGTTTGATTTTATGTTGATGACATGTTGATTATCAAAAGAGACATTTCTGACATAAATGCTACTAAGCATATGCTAGAAAGTAACTTCGATATGAAAGACATTAAAGTTACTAATGTGATTGAAAAGGTACTTGACAACTTCAAGTATTTGAATTTCAATATTGTCAAGACTCCAATAAATGTGAGCTTTGTACTTCAAAAAGAATGAAGGAGAAAGTGACTCACAATTGAATTATGCTAGAGTATTGAGAAATATGATATATATCATGAAGTGTACGCGATCAAATATAGCATGTGCTATTAGTAAACTGAGTCGGTTCACGAGTAATCTCAATCAAACTTATTGGATGACAATGAAAAGAGTTTTAAAGTATTTAAAACATACTTAAAAAAACTATGCTTTGCATAATAACTAATATTCAACAGTATTGGAAGAATATAGTGATGCAAATTGAATCATCAGGTCAAATGAAGTAAAATCCATGAGTGGATACGTATTTACTCTTGGTGGAGGAGCAGTCTCTTGGAAATCTTCCAAACAGGCATATATCGCTCACTCTCCTATGAAATCTGATTTTATTTCTCTAGATAAGGCTGGTGAAGAAGTTGAATGACTCCGAAATTTCTTGAAAGATTTTTGGCCCAAACCTTTAGCTCTAGTATGCATACACTGGGAGAGTTAATTTGCAATAGGTTGGGGATGGAGCATGATGTATAATGAAAGTCTCGTCATATATGACGTAGACATAATATTGTTAGAGAATTACTCTCTAGTGGAATTATGACTATGTAAAGTCAAATGATAATGTGTCGGATCCACTTAAAAAAGGCCTAACTAGAGAGGGAGTTGATAGATTATCAAAGGAAATGAGATTATGGCCGAGGACAACTCATTGTGGCGGTAACTCTACCTAGAAGACTGGGGATCCCAAGATACAGGTTCAAGGAGATCAAACAAAGTCATTGATGACGGTTCAACATTGTCAGGATATTTTTTTATGGTCCATTCTGATGATAAGACAATGTTCAGTAACAAGGATAAAGGCATTAGGACTTTTTAATGGTTTCTAAGTTTGATACAGGGTATATCAAATGGTGTATCTACGGGATAACATATTTAGAAATCACCTATGTAAGTGTGAAGTGTAAGCCGCTTCAAGGAGAATTCGGTAAGGCCAGTTCTCTACGCACTTATAAACCAAGACGTGTTCATGGCTGAAACAAACAAAACAATGAGAACCAAAAACAGTTCAAGGGTTGATTGTGTGATTTATGTTGTCTAGATATACACTAAAGCTCGACAGTTCAAAGATATCAAATCTATCGATTGACCGAGTATATCCGATATATGTTCACTATGGAAAGTTCAAAGGGAAACCCACTTATCCAGATGCAAGCAATCCTTACTTACGAATCACACAGTTTTTTCATGCATATGTTTTAACAATAGTCATTCCCTATTCATGTGGGGGATTGTTGGGTTTTAAAGGTGTGAATAGGAAATGAAGAGTTGTGACTCTCCTGAAGGGTTGTGACTTTACCGAAGGGTTGTGACCTTTACGAAAGGTTGTGTCTTTTCTAAAGGGTTGTGACCGTTTGAAAGGTTGTGCCTTTTCCAAAGGGTTGTGACCTTTCATGAAAGGTTGTCCCTTTTCCAAAGAGTTGTGACATTTCCAATAAGGCACAATTAACATATTTTCATACTACCCTTTGTTGGCTATAAATAGAGGGGTTTTCTCTCATTTTTCAGAATGAAAATTTTCCTTCTTTTGCATATATTTTCTTACAAAACAAAATAGAGTCTATGTGTGATTCGTTGTTGTCTTTTTGAGTTCGTTGAAATTATCGAAGTTTGAGGTACCGCTACTTCTTTAATGGTTAATCCGTTTTATCTTGGGAGGAATTAATCTACAACCTCGGATACTTAAGGGGATTAAATTTCTTAAGGACACACAGTGGGTTTTGTGGACTCGAATAGTTCTTTTCTTTTTCTTTTCATCTTTTATTATTTCTGGTTTGCTAATCTGAATACAAGAGGTAACAACAACCTCCATTGATCATTAATAAGTAAAAATAGCTAAATTGAGTTTGACATACCAAACTATATTGTGAATCAAGGGTAGAGCCAGAGTTAGTTTCATTCTACTAAAAGCACTAGCCTTAAAGCATGTTTGAATTGTTTTTTTACTTTTAATTTTTTATTTTTTATTTTTTGAGTTGGAAGTTAGCTAGTAGGTACTATTTCTTTCTATAAGGCGATATCGGTGTTAGATTATTTTTAATTACGGTGTAATTAACCGAATTAAACTCGTACTGTGTTAATTAATATGAAAAATTGAAGTTTAGTTCACTGAAATTACGTTTACTTTGAGTGTTTGTGGAAATGTACTAGCAATGTTATAGTTCTTCGGATAGATTTGTATGCACAAATTTAGATTCTTTTAATGTTTTTGGTACTAAATAAATGTGTACTAACAGTCGGAAAATCAGAAATTTTTTCAAGAATATTCATTATTTGATACGTATATATAAAAAAAAAGTAATTTTTGATCTATATATAGTAGTTATCTCTATATATAACGTATACACAAAATTAAATGAAGACGAAAAAATGGTCATCATCTAATATTAATTTCATGAGAGATAACAAATTTTCCAATTAAACATTTTTTAAAAAATCAAATTTTAAGAGAGGAAAAGAGAAAAATTCAAAAAAAATCACTACTAATACAGAAAAAATATATATTATAATTATTATTTGGTAAAGGTAACAATACAACAATTAATAATAGTCGAAATAATCTTTGAAATGAAACTATCATCGATCTCCACATTTACTATTCCTTCTCACCCTCAACTAATATTTGCTAGGGTGTCAAAAGAATATGAAAAATCGATCGAATAGACCGAACCTAACCATACCGAACCGATTTATATCATTTTCTCAGTAAAACCATGGACTTTTATTTAAGTGTGTAACCATCCCGAACAATTGGGATGGTCTTTTTAATTTATAAAAAAAAATTGAAAAATTCTCGAACCGAACCGAATAACCTTACATGTATGTAAATATATTTATTATATTAACAATATATTAATATATAAATATATTTTATAACATTTTTCAAATATAAATATAACCTCTGGTCCTAGCCTTTAACTAATTAGGTTTAAAATTTAAAGATACTATAATAGATACTCCATCAAACAACACGACAAAACCTATGCAACCACTCCTATTAAATGTTTAAGATCAAACAATTAGACAATAAGATTTTACATTCTTGACTTCTTGGTGAAGAATTGAAGTGCTTCTTCAAGAATATATACTTGCGAAATAAATATTTTAATAATAGTATATTTTGAGGTGATACTTTAAAAGTTTTAAAAAAATGAAAATTTACCGAACAGTACTGATACCGAAAAGAAACCGATATGATTGGGATGGTTTTAAAATATCTGATTTTAGTTATATAAAATAAAATACCCAAACATTTGAGATGATATAAGTTTCTAAAAATAACCGATCGAACCGTTCCATTGACACCCCTAATATTTGTACTGACTATTGTTTGTATATTTCAAAGAAGGTAAAGGATAAAAAATGTAAGAGAAATGACAAAAATGGATAAAATTACCTCATGAATAGAGTGATATGAATATCTATCCTATCAATTCCAAGCATGATTATTTGAAAAACTATTTGTAGCAGTGTCATTTTTTATGAAAATTATATTTTTTTTTTATATATTTTTTTTAAAATCACCAATATGATAACATAAAGTATAAATTTCACTATATTATATAGAGGAACTTTCACATATAGTCACTCAAAATATTTTAATTATGCTCCATAGCTATAGTTTGCTAATTACGATTCGTAGCTACATGTTATAAGGAGGAGAGTGGTGAGCGAGACTGGGAGAGAGAGGAGAGAGGCGAGCGAGAGAGGGCAGAGAGTGGAGAGAGGCGAATTGTATATGTATATCTATCAAAATAATTGTATATATGTAACTGTTATATATATGTGTTTGTATATCTGGCGAGCGAGATTGGGAGAGGGATGAGAGAGGTGAGCGAGATTGGGAGAGGGAGGAGAGAGGCGAGCGAGATTGGGAGAGGCGAGCGAGAGAGGGCAATAATTTATATATTTCGCATCTCGTTTGTATAATTCACGGGTACGTTTGAATAATTCGTGTGTTTTTGTATAATTGAGCAATACAAAGTCTGAAATTATACAAATATGATAAAACTCGAAATAACGAATTGATACAAACATAAACATATGGACTTTAAGCAGTTATACAAATTATATTATACAAATTACATTATATAAATTATATTATACAAAATTTGAAAACTACACGTTTATACAAACTTTAAAAAGTTATACAAAAAAATATTGAATGTATATGGTGATAAAATTGAAAAATCAAAGGAAATCATCGTCATATACAAATACAAACCATCGTATACAAATACAAATCAAACGACGAATTATTAGCTGTGAATTATACAAATGTGGCTAATTATACAAACCTGAAGTCAGCCCACGTAATTAATGATTAATGTTAGCCGCGAGTGATAATTATAGCAAACTATAGCTATAATGACTAATTAAGTAGTATAAGTTTGCTTAACCGCGTAATTTTCCTAAAATCATTTGCAATTTAAGGGTAGTATGACTCAAGTAAGATATGAGCTATATTGAGTTATCTAGCTTCTACCAAAAATATGTTACTTGGTTTTGATCAAGATGAAGATGGGGAGGAAGAAGCAGTTGCTCAAAAATATGATCTTATGGTAAGGGAAGCTTCAGTGAGGAATTAAATAAGGATTCTTATGTAGCTATGAAAAAATTTCAACGAAAGTGATTGTATGTATATGTATTGTATCGATATTATATATAAATAGTGTATATATGATGTATAACTGTCTATTAGAGATGTATATAGATCCATGTGTACTGTTCTGCAATATTTAAATAATTATATACAAGCGTTTATCTTCCTAAACGAAGACTTTTGTTAAATCTGCACCAACTCAAATATCCTCTAAACACTAAATTTCAGACATGAGCTCCTCGTGATGTTTCCAGTCTTTTGATATATTATTCACTTGAAACGGCACACGTTTGTGGTAAGTTAAATTTTAAAACTTAGGCTTCGAAGCTCTTCTTATTGTACTAAAATAGTGGAATAATCCTAATGTTTTTTTTTTTTGATTTCCCATCCGGTGTTCGGTGTCCATATTGAAGCTCGACTAAATTCGAATTCGCGCCGAAAAATCCCACATTGGAGGTAATGCCAAAAACATTTTATGTCGAATCTTTTAGCGATCGGTGATGATCAAATTTTACCCAATCATTATGAACTTATAGCGACTGAATTTGATCTTTTCAAGATCGATTTTTTCTGTGTAAGTCAATAATTTTGAAATACGTTTTGTTAAGTGACCTAACACATGACTTAATCAATTCAATAATTATTTTTTGAGTAAATTTTAGGAATAGCAAATATAAAAATCATAGTAGCGCTCTATAGCTACAGTTTTACTATGGAGCATCAGATTTGTATAAAATCGCAGGCGGCAACATCTGATTTGTATAAAATCGTAGCTATTTGTATAAATCGAGCTTCTGTGTCTATAAAAATTACGTTTGTATATGTATATGTTCTTTGTGATTGTATATTTGCATAAAATTTGAATTCATATACAATTGAATCGAGTTATACAAACACAAATTATACATTGTATTTTGTATAATTTGTGTTTGCATAAAGCGAGAAAGAGAGAAAGACAAAAGAGAACTGGAAAGGAGAAGATTTGTATTTGTATAATTATAAGTGTATAGGACGAAGAGATATGTAATTTGTATTTATATTTGTATATACAGTTCTTTCTCGCTTTATACAAACACAAACACAAACACAATTTATACATTTGTGTTTGTATAAAGTGAGAGAGGCGAGCCAGCGAGATTCTGGGGAGAGAGGCGAATGACACGTGTTTGCTACGAATTAGAATTAAATGAAATTGTAGCTATATCATTTATTTTGAATTAATAGTTTGCTATTCTATACAATTTTTCCTTATTTTTTTAGTCGGCGATTTCAAATATTTTCAATTATTTTTGCTGAAAAGATGTCTTGTTTATTTATGTAAAATTAAAAAAACTGGCAATTAATTGGAAGTATTATAATGAGCATTTGGTCATTGACTTGAAGACAAAAATTATAAGTTTATAACGTTATTATGAGCTCATTCAAGAAATTACCCTACCAAAAAATATTCCAAAATCCCGTTTGAGCACCTAAAAAAAACAAAAAAAAAAACGTAAAGTTAATTAATTAAGTCGCCTAACATATGAGCAAAAAGTAATTCCGGTTTAATAAATCTTTTTAACTATGGTTAATAGTTTATAAAAGCATGATAGCAAATTTATTGTTGCTTACTCACTTATGCTTACTGGTAATGAAACTAATAATTGCACATGGCTACTTGACTTTTTTTAAGGGATGATAATGAAGCAGTGCGTAGATAAAATACAAGTTTTTAATTAAATATGTAGGAGAAAATTTAAAAGGCTTATTTACATAGATAATATATTATATGTCCTTATTTATGAGTTATAGCACATTTTTTTATTTTTACATAAATTAGCTTTATTTTTCTTATAAGAAATAGTTAAATACATATCTCCTACTCTCTCTCTTCTTCTCTTTCTCTTTTTTTTGGTTTCTGTCTGCTTCTTCTTCTTTTTTTTCTTCTGTCTCCTTCTCTTTCTCTTTCACCCTCTTTTTTAAAAAAAATAATTTCAATTATTTTAATTTAAAACTTGTTTTTGAATTGGTATTATTACAAATAATTTTTAAAAATAATTGGGACTTAAATTTATTTATTTTAAAGATACTAAGATATGAAGATTTTTTTGACGTCATTAATAAAAGAAATAAATATAAATTACAATTATAATACATTTTGAATTCAATATATTATACATATTATAGGCATTTTTCAATGCACGTGGTGAATATATAATTAAAACATTTTTAATACAAATGTATTATAAGTATTATGTATGAATTTCAAATATTTCTGTACAATTTAAATTAATTTTACGTTGTTAAAAATGTATTATAGTTGTTTGAATAACAAGAATCGAATTTATAACAATGTATAATATTGAATTCGAATTGTATTATAACTATCGTTTATATATATACAATTTTAATACAATTTTTTTAGAGCTTCACCTCTTCTTTTTCGATAAATCACCACCACCAAACCACCGATTGTTTATATTTAATACAGTTTTGATACAATTTTTCAGAACTTCACCTAATATATAACTAAAACATTTTTAATACAAATATATTAGAAGTATTATATGTGAATTTCAAACATTTCGGTACTATTTAAATTAGTTTACATAGTTAGAAATGTATTATATTTGTTCTGAAATAATAACTATCGAATTTATAGTAATGTAAATTCGAATTTAATACAACTTTAATAATAACTATCGAATTTAATACAACTTTAATATAGATTTTCAGAGTTTCACCTCTTCTTTTTCGTAATCACCACCACCAAACAACCGATTGTTTATATTTAATACAGTTTTGATACAACTTTAATACTATTTTTCAGAACTTCACTTGATATACAATTTTAATACAGATTTATATTAAATAGTTATTAAAGCTAAAATTATGTCATATATGGTAATAAAAATTAAGTTACACTTAAAAGCGTAATTAATCAAATAAAATATATTATTTATGTTAAAATTCCTATTTAAAATCATATAGTATTAAGAGCTAATTACATCATATTTTTACTTTTTTTTCAAATTACAAAAATTCATTAAATCTGGTGGAATCCGGACACATTCTAAAACGTCCTGATACATCGCGTTCTGATTTCGGATACATCCTCAACGTCTCGATTTCGGATATATCACTCAATGTCCTGATACATAGCGCACATCCCGATACGTCGCGTAAAGTGATGTATCCGAGAATAGGAGAGAGTAGAAATTTTTGTAATTTTTTTAAATGGTAGGAAATTTTAATAAATATGATAAAATAAATTACGTATTTAGATAATTTTTCTAAAATTTTAAATCGTACGGTGTAGAGAAAAATATATTTTGTTGAAAAATTTGAAGGGAAAATTACATGGATAAGCAAACATATACTAGTTAATTAGCTAACACACTTATAGTTTGAATTAATTACGGCTCGCAGCTTACTTTTAACTGTAATTACATCGCTTATACATATACAAATTCAAATTATACATATGTATGTATACAATTATATGACAAATATTAAAATTCAATTAGCCTCTCTCCACTCTCTGCCCTCTCTCGCTCGCCTCTCTCCTCCCTCTCCCACTCTCGCTCATCAGATATACAAATACATATGTATATTAGCTACATATATACAATTATTTGATAGGTATACATATACGATTCGGCAGATATACATATACAGTTCGCCTCTCACCACTCTCTTCCCTCTCTCGCTCATCTCTCTCCTCCCTCTCCCACTCTCGCTCGCCAGATATACAAATACATATGTATATCAGTTACATATATACATTATTTTGACAGATATTCATATACAATTCGCTTCTCTCCACTCTCTGCCCTCTCTCGCTCGCCTCTCTCCTTTCTCTCCCAGTCTCGCTCGCCACTCTCCTCCCTATAACATGTAGCTACGAATCGTAATTAGCAAACTATAACTATGGAGCATAATTAAAATATTTTGAGTGGCTATATGTGAAAGTTCCTCTTGATTTTACACTATACAGGTAGAGAAAAAAAAATGTACCTTATATTATAAAGGAAGGTAAAAATTCT
Source organism: Solanum appendiculatum (assembly GCA_018342035.1). Lineage (NCBI taxonomy): Eukaryota > Viridiplantae > Streptophyta > Magnoliopsida > Solanales > Solanaceae > Solanum > Solanum appendiculatum. The sequence goes on from JAGDQO010000097.1 coordinate 261,779, forward strand.
CTTTTTAATTTCATGTTCTTTAATATCTATCCATTAATAACGTTCCTAATATAAAATTCTCTTCCTTAAAGCTGAGTAAGTCTTCAATAATTCATTACTCTTGGAAATTTTTTCAAACACCACCACCCCAAGAAAAAGGTGCCAAGAAAAGTGGGACAGAGAAAATATGAAAAGTGAGATTAGTTCCCAAAATATGTATATCAAATAACGTGTATCTAATACGTCTTAATGTATCACATGAGTATTAGATCATTATAATGAAATGGTCATATAATATATCACACTTTTCAATGTATCACATTATTAGAACAAAAAATCCTATATACATGAGTATTAGAGCAATATTAATTTGTATATTTTATTATTGACTACACACAGTCAAAAATTAAAAAATTTTGTATTTGGATTATCCGAAACCAAAAACTAGTAAAACCTGAGGTGGGAATATAGCCCAAGTTGTTTTCTCACATCAATTTACCAAGGCTAAGTTACGTATATATAGAGAGAAAAAAAGTAACTAATTTGCGTCACTAATTCACATGTATATGTAATGAATAAATAATGTATAATCATACATATATAATGTATAAATGTGTATAAGATATATATGCAATGTATTTATATTGTATAATATTATATAACCGTGTATATATGGTATATAAACAATGTATCTACACTATTATATACACAATCAAATGAAGAAGGAAAAAATGTCCATTGAATCTAATGTGAATTTAATGGGATGACAAATTTGTCGGAACAAATAGAAACAGAAGTTCAAATTTTAAGAGTGTTAGAGAGAAAAATAAGATTAGAGATCAAAACTCAGGTTAATTTTAATTAGTTAAATGAACGAATAGCCATAGTAATTTAATGACAGTGAAGCCATGTTTTATAATACATAAATATGTTCTTTAATTTGGCCTCATTTCATATTTATGTCCTTCAACTTTGGGTGAGCACAAGTAGATTCTTAAACTTGTATAAAATTGCAAAAATAGACACACGTCCCACGTGGCATCCTACATGGCAATTTGCGTCCTACATGGTGTCCTATGCGCATTTACAGTAGGTTGCTTCAGCGTCCCACTATTATATTCTCTCTATTTTTCAGACCTTAAACAACTATAATCATTTTATAAACTTATAGCAACATTGTTTCCAACAATAGACAACGCAACTACATATTAAACATATTTGTTATAGCAATAAAAATGTTATGACATGTTTATAATCATAAATTTCAAAAGATTTTCTATTTTTCATAAATTTAATAGCTAATCAAATACCGTCATATCAAAAGTAACAAAGCATATATTAAGTACGATACACAATATGAAAATTAAATTTTCATAAAAGTAAATGTTAGAAGAACTACATATATAAACAAAATATACAAAACTAAAAGTAAACATGTTCCAACAAAACTAACTACATATTGTCCTAGACAATAGTTGAGCAAGCTGATTTATTTGGATCAAAAAGCCCAGGCAAAAGATACTTCCTTCCGTTTGTACCTTGTGCATTATAGCTTGCACCGGTTATCGGATCCACAAGCAGCTCACCCGCATAACCCGGATAAGCCCCTTTACCATACAGCCCGGCGCAAGCCGAAGCCGCCTCTAACGGGGCTTCAGCCGGGCCTTGGTAGTAACCGTTCCCGTACGGGTTCGTTACTACTCCAGCCAAAAGACTCGCTATATTTACAACCATGCCATCCGCCCCCACGTCACCGTTTGGTGCACCCAATGGCTCGGCTTGTGGCCCGTAAATAGGTTGGTGAAATGGCCACGCACATTGACCCGGACATTGAGTCGCTGAATTACCCACCCATATGAAAACGGATCTTTTTCCTTGACCCGACCCGTGATACCCGCAATTGCCCATGCAGAAGCCTTCAACTGCAACATCTTGGGCTGTTAGGACCAAAATTAATTCACCTTTTTTTGAGTGAGCCAAATCAGATATTTGGGATTTTTTTAGGGTTTTTCCAATCGAGCAATTTTCGTCTGTGAATTGATTGGATAGAACTAAACGGGTCTCTTTTTTACCCGCTTTTGTCAAGTAGGTTTGAATAGTTCGCCACCATTTTGTAACGGTGGGTGTTTTACGTGACCAAATTTTACTAGGAGAATTTAGAGATTGGAGAAAATCAACGATAATAGATTTTTGGGCAGGTGAAAATTTTCCGTACCAAAGAATGGATATTTTTATTTCACTTTCTAATAAATCACCATTATGGTACGTAAGATTCATTGGAGGTGGTTGATATAGTGAAAACAAGTTTCTTGTTCCATAAGTAATGTGGAGCAAGCTGAGAAAAACAAGAACAAGAAGTGCATAAGGGGTTTTGGAATAATCAAAGGAACTCATATTTGAGAAATGTTTATAGAATAAATGAAGTTTTTTTTTTAAAAAAAGTTGGATTATGAATTTGGATATAGGTATGGGGTGAAATGAGGTGATGAGATACATGAATATGTTGTAAAGTAGGGGCATCATGTATAGCTTTATTGAGCAGCAAGCTAAATTGGCTCTCATTTTTTAGTGTATATAATAATTCAGTATTGGGATGCCACACGAGAACGTAGTAATTAATCGATTAAGTAAATATATACTAGTCCAGTAATAACAAAACTAATTAAACAGTTAATTCATTTCATTTCAATAGTTCAAATTCAATCCAAATGAAGGAATCTAATCGGATAGATTAAATCTTGCAAAGAGGGATTGGTACTTGGTAGTGTGTCAAGTGGGCAATGAGCATGTGTTCGAAGCTCTTCCCAATAAAAGTCGACGTAATTTTTCAATTTCTTTAGTAGTATCTCAAAAAGATCAATGTTTTAATTTAATTATTACTCCAAGAAGCTTTTGTTTTTTAAAATTATGAAGCTTGTACATGCATGACGTTATGCAAACAGTAGTATTAAACTTATCCTAATTAAGAAACGCAAAATATGTACCATATACTCCCTCCGTCTCAAATTTTTAGTCTTATTTTTTTTCATACATCCTTTGAAAAAGCAATAATTATGAAAAGTCTTTGAGCTTCTCAAATGATAAATAATTTGAGATAATTATTTTTAAAAATCATGATATATTAATTGAGACGAGGGAGTATAATAATATTTAATCTTGATCTAATATATAGCTACAATTTCTTAATGCACGACTTTAGATTATGGGACGGTGGACCTTGGAGTTGCTTATGGTGACGGGGATATGTATCTTTATTAATCTTGATGTACTTAGCTTTGGGAGACTTAACTAAACTAATAAAGCTGGACAGATAAATAAGGACATATAGAAGATTTTATTGGAACAATGAAAAAAAATTAACCCGCCTAAACGTCGGACAATTTAGGAATTAGGAAGTTCTTGATATAAATTACATGACAAACTTTCAATAACTAAAACAATCAGCAGTACTAATTAAGTATTACTCTCTTCGTTTCAAAATAAGTGTGTTTTTTATCTTGTGCTCACCCTTTAAAAAACCTTGAAAAAGATATACTCCCTTTATATTAGTTCATATAAATTGAATTTTTTAGTCTTTTTTTTCAATGTTTAAAATAAGTGAATTTTTAAATGTTCAAAAGATTTTTGGATATTTCTATTTTGCCCTTCATTTATATTTTCTAGGAGAAAAGTTCAAGAAAATTATAAATTGCTCATATTTATAATTATTTTACTTTGAATTATTTCTATTTTCAAGAATAAGTGGAGAATAACTAAAAAAAAAAAAAGAAGGTACTTTATATGTTTAATTTATATCCTAATTTTTTTTTCTTAGCGGGTGTGTATTTGCCTCAGAAATTTAATTAATATGGACTAGAAGGATAAATTGAAGGACATATAGTGGAGTTTATGGAAGCCGATTACAACTGTAGAGTGTATGTTAATGAGTGCATGCATGCAAAATCAATACTCCCTCCGTTTCAAAATAATTGAATTATATTGTTGAGACATTTTTCATAGTTCAAATTAACGTAATCGTTCAGTTTTCAAGGCTACTTTTAAAATATTTTTCCATTTTTACCCTTCATTCTATGTGATGAGTTCAAGAAACTTTAATTGCTTTGAATTGTTCTAAAAACTAATTTGACAATAATTAATAAGGGCAAAAATGGAAAGTGATGTCTAATTTGTGTCCTAATCTTCTTTTCTTAAAGGGTGTGAAACACCCCAACAATTCAATTATTTTGAAATGAAGGGAGTATAACTTTTAACTTGTAAATTTATTTCGGATTCAACAAATAAAATGTATTGTGTGCAATTCCAACTTTAAACTCATAAACTTCAAATAAATTACTACTAGTACATCTTTTTTCTTAAAACAAACTTTTTTTGCTCAACTACAGTTGAAAATCCCGAAAATATAAAAAAAATTGTTTTCTTTTTCTAAGTTACTGTAAAAGTTAGAATTAGAATAGCTATGCAAATGCACTGAATCTGAGCATTATTGGGCATTCCTTTATTTTATAAGGAGAATAAATGAATTAAGTTGTATTTTCCCATACTGTTGAGGGGTACCATATTCATTTTTCTACTCTTCTTTTAATGTTGTGTCTTTCTCTTTCAAGCTGGGGAAAAATATGGCATTTATCCTTTATGGGTCGTTGGCAAGGCCATACCACAACAAGTTTCGATAATTATTGACAATGCATGCATGTACGTTCAGCAAATATAGCATCGTGCTTGGTATATAATAAACGCGTAATTTATTTATTTATTTGAACTATTAATGTAATTGAATTAATGGTAGTAACTAGCAAGTCAATTTAATCTCTCTTTTCGTTAATATACATGCATTGACCCGTTCCTTGATTTTGTTTGCCGATGTCGAAATTTAATACATTGGGTGTGTTTGGTAAGAAGGAAAATGTTTTTTTATGAAAAAGAAGTGAGTTTTTATTTATTTTTTGTGTTTGGTATGTCAGGAAAAAATATTATCGTAATAATATTTGTATATGATCTAGAAAAATATCATGGGAGGTGAGGGTTGGGTGGTGGGATAGGGCTACGGGGTGAGGTGAAGATGAGGTGTGTTGGAGGGTAGATAGGACACAATCAATGTATAATGCGACTTTTAGAGCTTGTTTAATTTGCTACTTCTATTAAGGAGTCATTTTCATTATTTATAAGGAACTTATTTTCTTAGAAAAAATATTTTAGAATATTTTAAACCATTTGAACATGGAAAAATCTAAAGCCATTTTCCCTTTACAGTTTACACCCATTATGATTTTTTTTCCCTCTTCCTAAGAACTCTCCTTTTTTTTTTCTCCACTGATGACTCGAACTCACTATCTTAGAACTGAAGGTGAAGAATGTTTATCATCTGAGCAACTCCCTCTTATCCGCTGATTACGTTTAATTTCCATACATGTTGCATATTTGAGTTGACTAATCAACTTGTTCGGTTCTTATAAATTAATTCTTTTTCAACATTTAATTTCTATCAAGATCCTTGCATGTAGTCAAATTTTTGGATAGGATCATGGAGATTACTCGATCATAACTATTCTCTTCAATTCTTGAACTACCTATAGCCTCTACTCGAACTGCCATTGATTGAAGTGTAAAAAAAAAGAAAAATATAAAAGAAGGAAATTAAAAGGAATAGAGAATATAAAAATGTATACTTCAAATTTTTATTAATTAGAACTAAATTTTAGTTGTTACAATCTAGTTTTTTTTTTTCCAGAGAGTTTCATCTCATGATCAGAGTTTGTAATAAGTAATTGATATTCAATTAAAGATAGTGATACTCCTAATACTTTCAATTCGTGGATCCGCCTCTGAATTAAAGGTTGAAGTAAGACTCTTAATAATTTATTAATTTTATATATGTGTGTATATATATGTATATTGAGAAGCCCACTCGTGTACTAATGTGTATATATATAGATACATACGCCATTTATTATCCACGTTATGTTTGCTAATAGGAAAGGAAACCAGACAGCTTTGATTTGTAAACAAACACACAGAAACACTCTTCAGACACGCACTGTGGTTTCTTCGAGCTAGAGAATATTATAATTTAGGACATAACCATTTGCTTTTTTCCCATTTTTTATTCTGTTCAAAAAATAAATATATATCACTTCCTCTATTCTAATTTATGTGATATTTTTAGTTTATAAAAAATCAATTTGATTAATCTTTGAATATAAAATTTATTAGATCAACTCCTTAATTTAAAACTAAAATGACTGTAAAACACAGAAAGAAAAGAATGTTTTTTTTTTCAAAAAAAAATAATAATTCATGTTCACTTAAATAATGCTACACAAATTGAAACAATTGAAGTAATACGTAATGGTTTAGGGACTTCCTAGACATGACCCAAAGCAATAGCCAATTAGAGGGAAAAGATGTTAACTGGGGCAGCTAGTCTTTAGCACTTGGTCCTATCCTATCTACTTCTCTTAATTTAATATAATATGTAAGAAGTCAAAACCTACACATGTGGCTAATGTAGTAGATGTGATTAATGAAGCTTGAAGTCAAACATATGAGGTATAATAACTTGTCAGCTATTATCTTCCCTTCAATGAACTTTCTCTGAAGATATATACATAAAGACCTACATTGGTTGTGGTTCAGCAGTGGTGGAAATGTTCCATCTTTAATCAGATGTTTTAGATTCGAGTTTAAGTTTTGGATAAGGAGAAAATCTTGTTAGGAGTAACACCTCAGAATGGACGTGTTACAAATTTCGTCGAAGCTCTACTACGAATACCGGACACTGAATGTAAAATAAAAAACAGATATATACATAGAGAAGGGCATTAGGCGGAACCAAGATTTAAAGTTAATGAATTTATATATAACGATCTCAAATTATATGAATTTCTTAATATATCACTTAAAAGCCTCATATTCTATCCAATAAATATATATAAGGTCTTCGGATATCTTATTCTCTTAGAACATTATTTGTGAGATTTCACTGAATATGTTATTGTTGGTAAAACTTCATATTACATGTTAGATCCACCTTTAATTTATTATATACTCTAAAAAGGCAGTGTCGTGCAGAGCCTCTTTGCATAGTCAAATGAAAAAAACATGTTATTAAATGCATGCATATCCAAATCTTACGTAGGAAATGAAGTTTCAAAAATCGACAAGCTGGACACTCGTGCAGTCTACATATCTAAGCAACGGAGTATATTTCTAAGATAATATGTTTGCTAGGACGAAAGGAAACAGGGGAAATTTTATTTGGACAGAAAAGAAAAAAAAAACTCTTATCTTAATCTAGAGACAGAAACATACATTTAATTTGATTAGACCACAGATTTAGCCATTGCAAGTGGAGAGACAACAAGAATATGACTTCTAAGTTATAACATTAATAACTCATAAGATAAGGTACAGCACTGTTGAATTAAGTGCTGAATGCAAGATCAATTGATTATAAAAATTACTGGACGGATGTATCAGTTACAATTAGGGGTCGTGTGATTTGAACAAAAATTATGATGAGATTAATATGTTAGGATCGAAAATAATCAGGTGTCATGCGGAAGCTAGCAAAGCAAACCTCGAGAGACCATGAGTAAGAAGACAAACGAGAAATATACCAAAAGACACAAAGATTTAGCGTGGTTCGGTTAATCGACCTACGTCCACAAAGGAGATGAGCAATCCACTATATAAATATGAGAGTACATAATATAGAGAGAAACAACCTCAACCAATTCACTCGGGAGGTTCACACATGTGAAAACGTTTCACTTATGTCTCACAAATTCTCTCCCTAACCAAAACTCTCAAACCCTAAGACTATTATAGAGTCCTAAACCTTTTCCTACAAGGAAAGGACTAGCCAATCCAAAACCTTTTCCTAATAGGAAAACCTATTTATGGTAAGAAACTCAAGGCAAATAATACCCAACATAATATATTAAGATTGGTTATTCTCATATTATTTCTTATCAATCGTATAGTTTGTTATATTAAAAATAACATACATTACATACTTTCTAAGATATGGTTATTTGTTTGCAAAAAATATCTCCACCTTATTTAGGGAAAAAGGGTTCAGGGACCTCACATGTATTTTTGTTGTTTTTTTGTTGTTTTATCCATAGATAATCAATTCCAATACTGTTATTCCACGATCTGACAAATTTAAAATGATCCTAACTGTGGTGATTAAGATATATACAAGAATTAATAACCAAACAAGGAATGCTTATTTGGTACGAGGGATAATTTGGGATAAATAACTAATCTCAGAATAAATTTTACAATGAGTTTATTCAGGTTTGATTGGGACAAAATTATGCAATAACTTATTATGGATTAGTTATTCTGAGATTATAGTGTTATTTTTATCCCACGTCGAGGGTGATATAACTAATCCTAAATAACTAATTTTGGGATAACTAATCCCCTTACATATATCTAGTCACTTCAAAGATAATTGATGGTAATTGTAATTAGTAACAAATGGACTTAGTAACTTGAAAAACAAATTAAATATATATATTTTCTATAACAAGTTAAATTATATGTAGTGCTAACGTAAAATTTCATTTATACGTTTATACAAAGTAGTGTTAGTAGATAGTACTATTTAGTTATGTTAGTAATAATCAACAGATTACACATATTAAATACTTTTTAAAAACAATAAAAAAGAGAAGACAAATTGCAGAGATAAAATGTTTGGTAGGTAAGGTGTAAGGCAGAGTAAACGATATTCCCTCATTGGATCCCTCTATGCTTTAATGCATGCATCAACTATATAAATTCTCTCCATTCAAACTGACATTTTCTTCTATTTAATTCAATTAAGATTGTGTAGGAAAAAAAATCAATTCGATTTACAATAGAAGGTCTTGTTCATGTGCTTAGCTGCCATATATAGTTGTCTATTCAATATCCGTAGATTTTGAAGTTTAGAATTTGGGAATTGAAAATTTGAGTTTTTTTTAAATTTCTCCCAGAACTGGTTTGAGAATTTGAATATATTGTAAAGATATATAAATTTTATAAATTTAATTCAAAATCTATGATCAAACACTTCCTAAGAAGATATTCAACTAAGTTTATAAGTTATACCAACTTATAAACACGATTATGATTATCTTCACCTTCGGTACACACCATAAATACTTATAAGTCAAGTATTTATAGGTCAATATCAACTACTCGTATAAGATATAAATTGAATATCTTGAAATTATGAATTTTGCGCTTAAATAAGCACTTTTGGTTTGGCCAAATATTTTATTTTTTAATTGTTTTTATTTTTTTGTAGTCTCTAAAATAATTTTTCTCACACCTTTTCCATCATTAAGTTGTCCTTTTTTGTGTAATTTTTTATTTATTTATAATTTTTGTAAATTACGTTAAGGACATTTTAGTTTTACAAAATAAAATAATTTTTATTAACACCATTTTTGTCAAATACACTCGCCGCCGATTATAGATTTTTATCACATCTATCTAAATACAGTTGTTCACACTAAGAAATCAGCTTGTTTGGATGGTAGCTACACTTGTATTTGTATTTTGTTGGTTTAAAAATATTATTAATTTTGAATGTTATGTAAATTTTATGTATCATATTATCAAATTCATCGTTATGTACTAATAAAAAAAATCTAATTTCATAAAACGATAAACTTGGTGTGATCGCATAATTAGGTTTTTTCTTCTTTTTTTTCAGTTTGTAATTGTTTAATTGTTATCTTATAATAGTTCTGTTATATTCCTTACGTAATTTTTTTATAATATATAGTTCTACGATTTTGTTTTATAGATTTACCTTTCAAAGACTGATATATAACATTATAAAACGATAAAAAATAATTCTTATAATATATCCAAACACTATATTTATTTAAATTACATTATATAATACAACACAATACAATATCGTAACAACATGCAAACAAGGTGTTAGACAACCCATTTAGTCAGAGTTTTCCAGAAGTTTTTTTAAATTTAGATAGATATAGACAAAAAGTTCCTAAATTGTTGGACCATTTACAGCTAAGATGATGCTGGATATCATAAGTAATTAGTTAAGTTCTAATTCAAAGTAGTACTTTCCTCGTAGACTTTATTGTTTTCTATAGTTTCTCCGACCATCCTTTTATTTTTGGTCCTTTTAATTTTTCATGTTTAACTATTAGTATTTTATATATAATAGTGAAGAATCTCATATACCAACATGAGTTGCGATGTAACAGTGAGATTGCTCCATCCTTAATTAGAGATTTCGAATTCAAACTCTGAATATGAAAAGATCATAAGTGTCGCTCCAAATGGACCCTACCATGGGTAATCTGAATTTAGGCTCCTCGTCTTTGCAATCAAAAAAATGAAAAAAATAAATTTAGTTAGCTAAGTATGAGGTAAGCAATGTTTAGGAATAATGAAACATAGGGATTTTAATTAGTATTAGGATAGTGTTATCCACAGCTGGAAATTATAATTTTCAGAAAAGAAAATGAAACATCCGTGAGACACGCTTATTTCTTAGCTCCAAGTCACGGTTACCGGGGTTTAAGGGCATTGCAACTAGACCGCATAGTAATAATAATAATATACTTTTGCTTTTAAATCTTTTGTTTTCTGGTCTAAAATATTTTTCATATTTTATTGAGAGTAAAAATAAAATTTTAAAATTAAATTCTTGAAATGGACTAAAAAATGTGTTACATATATTAAATCAGAGGGAATACTACTTTATCTTTTCTTTAATCTTTAGTTTTTCTATTCAGTTTCACTTGTCTATTATATATATTTTTGATATTTTATTCTCAATATTAAATATTCATTGGCCAAATTATTTTTCAAAATTTTTTAAATGCTAAAGTACTACTCCTATCAACTATGGTAAAATATATACAACTTATATATTATTTCTTTAGCAGAGCGCAAAATCCATTATAAACAAGTAAAAGTAGACATTATTTATTAATTTGGATCGTGAATTTATGCATAACTCCCATTTCTACTTACCTTAACTATTTAATTCACATGTTCATATATCACTTTATTTTCAAAAATTAAATGTCGTATAAATGTGATGTGAAATATTCGTTCGTATATCTCTCCTTCCTCACAATTAACGGCTCATCCAATTGCCAAAAAAGAAAAAGTTGAAAGGGAAAAAGTTATCAAATCTTACATTATCCGATTGTTCTAAATAGTAAGTAGTAATATTTATCTCTATGAATTTAAGATTTTTTTTTAATAAAAAATGCCCCGTGAACCTCATTTCTTTAACATTAAACAAGTTAAACAGTGCACGTGACACTTTTGAGAATGTCTTTAGTTTTCCCATGATGTTTTTTGATACTATGCTTCACAAGTATTTTTTTTCCTTATATATAATTGGAGGTTAAAACGTAGTGCGATGTTACTAAAGAAATCGCACTAATGAATCCGTGACTAATTTCATTATGATTTGCTATTTCCTCCGTCCCATATTAGTCTTTAAAATAATTAAAAATACTTACTTTTTTAGTATTAAATGTTCTGATCTTGTTCTTTAATAAAGTTTAATTTATTGAAGAGAAATTAGGATACAATAGTAAAAAATATATATTTAGAATTATATGATATATATATGGGATGGAGAAAGTAGGATTTATTTAGTTTTTATCTCATTTCAATTACGGATTTTGCAAACCATTGATCTAATACAAGCTGTACTTGTTCAAGTGCCTAATTATAAGATAATAATTAATTAATTATGATATGTCTTAGTGATAGAGTGTCGTCTGACTTATAGTGTGCAATGTACAGGACAACTAAGAATTGGTAAGTGTGAAAATTTAAAATTAAAATAAGTTTGGTTAGCATTCTTGATTACTGGAGTTCATTGGATGCGCACATTTCTGGATTACTGACTTACTGCACAAAAATATTAACTCCTAGTTTATCCATTTAACATATAAATGCAAAATATATAATAATCTAACCAGTTACATTATTGTGGGATTAGAGATTGGCTTCCTTGAGAACATACAATAACATTTTATAATTAATCTGACAGCATATTGTAATTCGATGAATAACTTGGGAAATGAATTTTTCTTGAATTTATTCAAGCAAAATATTTATAATTATCAACTCTAGAGTTCTATTCGGTGTGATTATTTCTTATTTATAATAATCTGTAACTGTAAAATTGATATTGTAATATGCCTTAAAGGGTGAATTTGTGTATTTCATGAAAACTTATTACATAAAGTAAATTATTGAGCTATAATTTCAAGGAGAACTTATATAATCTCACTAGTTTAAAAGTTAATTACTTAGATACACTCTAATTTACAATATTACATAGTTTACTAAATTTTGATCAAAGCTAGAATATGTAATAACCTAATCAAACGTAAAATAAAATAATCATATATTTTATTTAAAATTATTATTCCTCCTCCATTGTACCAAACGAGCACTAAGTGATAAATGGTTCTGACTTCCCGTTAAGTTCTTGTAGTGGTCCTTTAATTTCATTTATGGTCTCAAGTAAGAAGGACATCATCTTATGTACAATGGTAGTTTCATAGAGAATTCAAGTACTAGTTTTAGTAATTATAACAGAATTCTAAAGTAAATTTTCATTTCCTCTCACTTCAATATACTCCACTATTTTGTGAGTGATATTTCAATTTTCTTGTCTTGATCTGTATTGAAAACACATAATGTAATAATTGAAAAAATAAAAAGAGAAGTGCTAAAAAGCAAAAAAGCATAAATCATAAAAGGGAAAAAGGAAAAGAAGTGAATAAAAGAAAGTAATTTACAAAATAGGAAATAACAGTTGTCACGTGATAGCTAGATCCAGCTGGATTATTCAATTTCACAGCTCGCTCAGCTCTTACTAGGCTACTGCGCTGCAGCCATATGCATCTCACGAGACTTTGGTTGGCTCCACTAAACTAGACAGTAGCCTCAACCACCTTCGATTCATTTCTCTGTTTATTTTTACTTGTTTAATATATTATACATAATCGTTCAATTTTATTTGTTTAATTTACAAAATAAAGAGATAATGTATCATTTTTTATTTATTATTTATTGAAGAGCATGAACATACTTATCAAACATGGACAAGTAAAAATGAACGAACAACGGAGAGAGTAATATTTTAAACAAGAATGCTCAGTCACAGTTCTCAATACTGCTATTGCCAGCTAGACCTCTTTCCATTTCGTCATATTTCCAGACACATTTCCCTATAACTCCACTTCTTATTTTCCAGCCTGTGAACACCCTTTTTTTCCTTTTTCTTTTTTTCATAAAGCACCCAGTAGAGTCTCAACGTCTCAAATTCTGTATCTTGTAAATCTCCAATATACCCTTTGCTTTTGATTCAATTATTATTATCCATATGGTCCTGTAGGTTCAGGCACCACTTTTATGGACCAAAAGCAAATGCTGTAACTAAGCTGTATTGCTCTTTTTGATTTGTTGTGATATTATTATTATTATTATTATCTACCTAGCAAGGTCGAGAACAAGCTAAAGCTAATTTTTCCATCCTCACCTAAAAGTGTATAGCGTTTGATTTTAGCAATTGTCACTTTCTTAGTAAGTTCCTCCATGACTTATTTTAATAAAAAGTAATTTAAATAATCTCACACCCAAATAACTCAATCTCACTGTTCTATATAAATAGCCCCATTCCTCGTAACAATCTCATCTCATTCTACAGCTCCTCTCTTCCTCTGCTTTAATTTAATACTCTTCATAAGCACATCTAATAGAAACCAGCAATGGCTGCTCATATGATTTTGAAACTTTTTCTTGTTATTTCATTCTTTAATGTGTGCTTTGCTTCAAGAAAACTCACTTCTTTAGTGCAAGACCCACAAATGCAGCTCTTGAAGTACCACAAGGGTGCACTTCTTTCTGGCAAAATCTCTGTTAATCTGATTTGGTATGGCAAATTCAAGCCATCCCAAAGAGCTATTGTATCCGATTTCATCAACTCCCTTTCTTCTTCAACTCCATCTAAGACCAATCCTTCAGTAGCACAATGGTGGAAAACCACTGAAAAATACTACCATCTCGCTAATTCTAAGAACACCCTTTCCCTCTCTTTGGGCAAACAACTTCTCATCGAAAATTATTCCCTAGGAAAATCACTCACCCAGAAACAAATTGTACAATTGGCATCAAAGGGTGAACAGAAAGACGCCATTAATGTTGTATTGACCGCATCTGATGTTGTTGTGGATGGGTTCTGCGTCAATCGGTGTGGAACACATGGGGCTTCAAAGGGTGCTGTTATTAAGGGAAAAACTTACAAATTTGCTTATATTTGGGTAGGTAACTCAGAGACTCTATGTCCTGGCTACTGTGCGTGGCCATTCCACCAGCCCATCTACGGACCACAAAGTCCACCATTGGGTGCACCAAACAACGATGTGGGTGTTGATGGTATGGTGATCAACTTAGCTAGCTTATTAGCTGGAACTGCCACAAACCCATTTGGAAACGGTTATTACCAGGGCGAAGCAGATGCGCCATTGGAAGCTGCATCTGCTTGCCCTGGTGTCTACGCCAAGGGTGCTTACCCAGGCTATGCTGGAGATTTGTTGGTGGATAAAACAACAGGTGCAAGTTACAATGCACATGGTACAAACGGAAGAAAATATTTGGTTCCTGCTCTATATGATCCTGCTACATCTTCATGTTCAACTCTTGTCTAGAGAAAATAATGGCGTAGTATTGTAATACCAGTTGTACACGAAGAAGAAGGAGCTAATTTAGCATAGTGAATACTGTAATTTTTGATTCATTTATTTGTTTGAGGTTGAAAATTGAAGAGCAAATTGTTTCGGTTTGCTTTCACAAATATCTTTTGTCCAATTCTTCTTTACTTTCAGCAACTTTACTGTTTACTAATGTTAATTATATCTGGAGTAATTTGTTTGGTAAAACGTAATCCTAAGTATCATTTAACATTTTGCCTAAAAGAGAATAATTTAAAGAAAGTCGTAACGTAGTGTATGATTTATCAAGTGGTATATTAGGCCCGTCAAATAAGATAAAGATAGTCACTGTTTGGACATCCCCAAAGCTAAGTTCTAAATTACCTATTTCCATTTTTTATTTCCACTTTTATTTTATATGAAATGTTTGGCTGAGCACAAACCATAACACAATTTCAAGTTTTAAAAATTATTTTTCAACCCAATTTTCAGTACATGTTTTCCAACTCTCAACTTTATGTATGATCAAATTCACGTTTATATCACTTGAGTTCTTTTATGGAATGGTTCTCAACAAATAATTATGGGAAAATAAAAAAGATATTAATAAGATTAGATAGTTGTGGAAATAAAATAAAATATCAATTTTTGGAAAAGAAAGAGATGGTCAGTCACCTTTCACTGTCCCCGGTGTACACATATTAAGAATATATTTGACATTCCTGCTAAAAACTACTTATTTTTAGAAGTATTTTTAAAAAAAAGTACTTTTGAAAAAAATTAATTTGTGTTTGGCTAATTTATTTAAAAAGTGCTTTTGATAAGCAAATTGTGTTTAGCTAATCTTTTTTAAAAAGTATTTTTGAGAGTCAAATTACGAAAAATGTTAAGTATCAATGTACTTTTAATATTAAGATTATTTTATAGAGAGAAACTATTTTAATTATCTCTTACAAAATTTTTAATTAAAATGTACATATTAAAATTTTCAATCAATATTATACATAAATAAATAAATAAATAAAATATTAATATAATATTAACATGATGATTTAAATATAATTAAAAATACTAAGAAAAATAAATTTAAAAATCATTCTACAAATTAAACCACTATATACAAAAAGTTCGCTACAAAAATAAATAAAGTCTTTCATATTTTTAATCCTACAAAAATATTTTTGTTACCTTTATTTCTAATTCTGTAAAATAAAATGTAAAATAATATATAAAATAATAATATATAAACATAAAATAAAATAAAAAATTTATTATATAAAAAAATAAAATTCTTGAATGAAACTGAACCAAACTTATGAGATATGTTAAATAATTAATAAGTGATATATATATATATATGGAAGGGATATTTTAGTCTTCAAAAAACTAATTTTCTGTTTCTGCTTCTGCTTTTTTTAAGAAGCATAAATTTTTAACTTCTTTCCAACAGTAGAAAACTGTTTCTGCTTTCATTTAAAAGCAATTTTTAGGATTTGCCAAATACTTAATTTTTCAAAAAAAAAAAAAATTCTGAAGAAAAACACTTTTGACCTCCCAACAGCAATGCCAAACAGACTCTAAGTTAGGGGTTATTAGGCAGGCAGAAACATTAGTAAAGTAGAGATTGGTTAAGAAAAAAAATTATGTGTTAGTTTATATATGTATTAGTTAGGTGTAATTTAGTTATTTATGACCAACATTTTTTGGACTAATTAGTTGTTGGGCTATCTCGATGAATTTTATGCTTCCACGAGCTTTTAGAGACTGAAACCACTTTCTCTGGCACTTTAATAAGTGTTTTAATTTGATGAGAACAATATAATTCCGGAATTTTGTGAATTCTCAATAATTTAAATATAAAACTCGTGAATTAATAGTAGTTTTGATTTTCTTTTAACAACAAGAGGTTGTTCAAGCAGTAAAAATCCTTCATTTCCAATTGTAAAGTTGTGGATTTGATTAAATTAATCAAACTAAATAGGAATATCTATGCGGATATTATTCCTTCCTGAAAAATACTTTTAAGGGAAAAAAACGAAAATATCAGGCTAAAAGGTACTCTACCAATATGGCAATAGATTTTGAAATTTGAAAATTTAAATTTTTGAAATTGTGATTTTTGAATCTTGAAATTATTCTTGGATATGCATTTTGTTACTAGATCTTTTTTTTTTCTTAAGTTTAACGAGTGAAAGTCTCAAAAACTAATCTGAATCCAATTTTTAAAGACAAGTTTCCATAATTTGATTTAAAATCTATTACTATCAAATGTTAGCTGTCATGCAGCAATATTGTAATTTTCAACTTTCCGAAATTGTTAGTTATGGGGTTATCTTTCTTTTGAAACAAGCTACTAGCTTATCTACATTGGTTTGTTTTTCTCTTATTTTCTGTCAAGAAAGTTGTTGAGTGACACAATAGAATAATTATGAGTCGTTTGTTTGTTGTATGATATAAAGTATAATAATTAAGGATAAAATGTATGATTATTTTAGTATATGTTTGGTTGGAGGTATTAGTTAATCCTGAAATTATCATCTCATCATTTATACTATTATAAAGAAATAAGTTATTCATACATATTGTGGAATAAGTTATTTCGAAACAACTAGTTAATCCTTAAGTCAATGATGAGCCGAGAGTAGTAACCCATAAGTCAAGATCTTGTGTTGCGTAGCAGCTAGCTAGCTCCAGTTAACGACAATGACAACGCGTTTTGTTTAATTTCACTTTTCCACCTTTAACTGCTTTCTCAGCACCTTCATTACATACATAAACACAGCCTTCTCCCCATTGTATAAATAGCCCTCCTCTATTCCCTTGCATTTCATCCGAACTAAAAATCTTTAATTCACCTTTTCAATACAGTTTTCCTAGAGTATTCTTACTAAATAGAAAAAGAAAATGTCTTCTTCCCATTTCATTTTATCACTTTTTGTATTGATTTCTTTTTTCAATGTGTCTTTTGCTTCAAGAAAGCTCACTGCATTAGTAGAACAAACTCAGCTCTTGAAATACCACAAGGGTGCACTTCTTTCTGGCAAAATATCTGTCAATCTGATTTGGTATGGCAAATTCAAGCCATCCCAAAGAGCTATTGTATCAGATTTCATCACCTCCCTTTCTTCTTCAACTCCATCTAAAACCAATCCTTCAGTAGCACAATGGTGGAAAACTACTGAAAAATACTACCATCTCGCCAATTCTAAGAACACCCTTTCCCTCTCTTTGGGCAAACAACTTCTCATCGAAAATTATTCCCTAGGAAAATCACTCACCCAGAAGCAAATCGTGCAATTGGCATCAAAGGGTGAACAGAAAGACGCCATTAATGTTGTATTGACCGCCTCTGATGTTGCCGTTGATGGGTTCTGTGTCAATCGGTGTGGAACTCATGGGGCTTCTAAAGGTGCAGTTATTAAGGGGAAAACTTATAAATTTGCTTATATTTGGGTGGGTAACTCAGAGACTCTGTGTCCTGGCTACTGTGCCTGGCCATTCCACCAGCCCATCTACGGACCACAGACCCCACCCTTGGGTGCACCAAACAACGATGTGGGTGTTGACGGTATGGTGATCAACTTAGCTAGCTTATTAGCTGGAACTGCCACAAACCCATTTGGAAACGGTTACTACCAGGGCGAAGCAGATGCACCACTGGAAGCTGCATCTGCTTGCCCTGGTGTCTACGCCAAGGGTGCTTACCCAGGCTATCCTGGAGATTTATTAGTGGACAAAACAACAGGTGCAAGCTACAATGCACATGGTACAAATGGAAGGAAATACTTGGTTCCTGCTTTATATGATCCTGCTACATTTACATGCTCCACTTTGGTCTAGAAAATTAGTGCACTAATTCTGTAACTATTGATTCATTCATTTGTTTTAGGCTGAGTAATTCCATTTGTTTGCTTTCAAAAACATCTCTGTCCTTTATCTTATTACCATTAACTTTATCTTTTTAAAACAGATGATATTATATACTAATATTCGTTGTCCTCTAAAGTGAGAGTAATCAAATGATAATAAATCGGATAATAATCACAAAAGAACTAGTAGATGTATAAACAAATACACATAATTCGCCGATATTCAGTTCCAAGTTAGATGCTTTACATTATTTGGAAATTAAGGCCGATGGTAAAGTCGCCAAAGAATTAATTGCACCTAAGTAAATTATCGAGGAATTTTAATAGCTCAATTGGTTAGCTATTAAAATATTTATCTTGTTAGTGGAGTTTCCTTCCCTAATCTCCTATCCCCAACTTTTTATTTAAAAGACTTGGAAGAATTTGGCGATATGGCATATATTCCATCGAGAAGCCAATGATTTAGTGGGCTCTATCTATCGACAAGTCGCAAAAGAATACTATTATAGAGATCTACCCTGTCGCAATTACTCTAAATAGAATAACTTGAATAATATTTTCTCCGTTCACGTTTATTTATTCATTGTGGATTTTGTATATACTCTTAAGAAATGATAGATGAAGTGCATACATTATTATAATACTCATATTAATTGGTGCTTAGTTATTAATGGACTCAATAAAATGATTCAGAATAAATATTTATTATAAGGATAAAATCAAAAAAAATTTATTTATTGATATATCAAAATGGACGAGTAAAAGTGAGCAAAGGAAGTACATACTAATACTAGCATAAGAGATCGAAGAGGTAGTCACTAGAAATCTGGCATATGTCCCTTTCATCCCAACTTGTTCTTTGTTCATGACAGAGTGGATAATGCACAATGATGAGAGATGGGGGATTGTCACGTACTATTGCAATCAATGCTAATATTAATTGACACCCTACTCATCCCATTTAGATTTCAAGAGTTAATTATATTATCGTACGTATCATTTTAAAAGATAATTATTGATGACAATTGAAAAGAAACAATTGTCAGAGAAACCGATGATGGAGAGTGGGAGTGGGGGATTCTTAGTCGTGGAAATTTAGAATTTAAAATTTATGAATTTTGAAGTTTATTATACAAAACTTGAATCAAAATTATTGACTTCTACATTAAAACTCTCCTATCCGTCCTATATCATTTGTCTTGTGCACATGCCTCATCTTTCTCCGTCTCTACTTAGTAACATGGACGAAGCTAGATTGTGGTAAGATGGTTCAATTAAATCTCGTTGTTTTATGTCAAAATGTGATTTTAAAATGACTTAATATTACAAATAAAAAGTTAAGTATGACACTCTAGTAACTTCTCTGCATCCCTTCACATAAATATCCTACTCCCAACGATGTTGAGGACCTGAAAGTAGCAAAGAGAACCAAAACACAAAAAAGTGGGATCCAGGAGCAGGTGAAGGTGTAAAGTTCCAGCAACTACCTGCTCCACAACGCGTTAATATAATGAAACCGGTACATTGTCTTGAGTAGCAAGAAGTTGAATTTGTGTAGTGGTGACTTTAATACCAAGTACCATTAACTTGGAGAGTGCATTTATGAGTAAAGGAACATCCAAGTATGTGGCACATGTATAAGATTGTTGACTTAGCATTATTGTTTATTATTATCATAAAGTTGTGGGCTTGTGGGTCTAATTAGGTTTGGAAATTTTGCATTAGAGAATTAAATGGAACTTGTCGATAGCGTAAAGGTTAAGACGCGCGTTTGTGTTATGTGGGGACGAATTGTAGATGCGATCGCCAGCTGCCGCCGAAAGGTAAAGTAGTAATCCCTTCCATTGCCTTGTCGGCCATACACTTAAAAGAGTCGTTTGTCGTGAGGTATAAGTTATAATAATTTTGAGATAAAATGCAAAGATTAATTTATTTTATGTTTGGTTGGAGGTATTACATAATTTTTAGATTATTTATCCCACCATTTATATCATAGTGATGAAATAACTTATTCTAAAATTACTTATATCAAAATAATTAATCTCGAGATAACTTGTTCCAACCAATCGACCCCTCCTAGTCCCCACAAAAAACCCCCTTTCATCAATTGCGCCAAGAAAATTAATGTAACACCTTGTTTACTTTGTCCCATTCTGTTATCCTTTACCTTTTGGCAGTGACCACTACTATCCGACGTTCAAGATAAGAGGCTCGTAAAGATCATAAATTACTTATTCCTCAATTTTGTAATTTAGAATGAATATATGCCTCAGTATATATATATTCTTCATATTTAGTAGGTGTTTGGACATGCGATTTCATATTGCGATATGAAATCATGAGATAAAATCATAGTTTGGATATGCAATTTCACACTAATTTCATATTATGAGATGAAATCTCAAATAGCATGATTTGGGAATTTCAAATCATGATTTGAAATTTTTCATAAAAAATTCATGTCTCTTATAATTTTACCTTTTTATTTAATAAATTTAGTTAATAATTTTTTAAAATAATAATTAGTGAAGATAATTGTGATATATTATTAATTTAAATGACATGGATTTGACATGTCATCTATTTAAGGGCGAGTGAACTACACACATGGTGGGAGGCGTTTAGAAATCTTCTTTCGATTGAGTTTAAGGGTTCAATTAGTAAAGAGTTAAATAGAAGAGTCCATAATACAAGCGCATACAAGTACAAATGTCCATCAGACTATTTCGCCAAAGCTGAGGAAACTTTTTAAAGCCACAAAACATTATTTGAATTTTTTTAAAAAAACAGAATTAAGATTTTTTAAATTTTTTTAGTAAATATATGTTTGTTTTTCAAAAAGAGGGTATATATACGTTATTTATTAGACGACACAGGATGTATACACCAATTTTTTTAAGGAAAAAAATTATATAACGAAGCTAACATTTAGTATTTAATTATACTACATGACTATAGTTTTAATTAATTATAGATAATGGTTATTGTTTAAGAAAATGGTTATGGGTCCCATCATTTTGTATATATTGTGTAGAATCACAATTTTCCTTTTATACAAACCTACATACTACCTCTCTCCTCTACACCCACTTATTTATCTCAATAATTCTCTCAACCCATCATAATTCTCTTAATCGACCATAAATTGTTCAAATTCGATTCCAGGTATCATTTATAATCGTTCAAACACTACCCACTTATTTTTCATAGTTCTACAGGTAAAATCTCTATCCGTTCGGTATAGTAATCACAACCATTCGAATGGAAGTCCATCTTTTTCGTTGGAATTAACTCAAGATTTAGAAGGAATTGCATATTTCAATGCCAAATCTAAAGCTATTGATTCAAATATAGGAGAGAAGGAGAATAGATTTAAGTTTCGCAATGACCCCATCAGGATGCAACAAATCTGTGTTAAAATCTCCAAAGAAAAAAAAGAGGAGTGGTAAAAAGAGTTAATGATTCTGACTTGATGATTCTTGAAAAAAAAAAGAAGTACAAGAAACATCTTACAGAAGCAAAAGATTTTTGAGGTATAGCCTTGTTTTAGTTTTTTTCGATTTGTATTTGTATATGTATGATTTAAGTTGTATATGAGATAATAAATTGATTGTACTTTTAGTTAATTGTATATGCCACATAATTAATAAGAAAGAAGAGGATGAAGATCTTGAAGTATTTTTATTTTTTCCTTTTACGTTATTTGTATATGTATCTTTATGTTCAATAGGTTGTTTGTGTAAGCAAAATACTATTTCAAAAAATTATTTTAAAAGTATTTTTGTGAAGTCCTTTAAGAAGTATACTTGGAAATAAAATTTTAATGGTTCCCCAAAAGTTTGTATAGAAACATTCAATTGTATTGTATTATATGTCTTAGTTGTACATATTACATGATTTCAAGACACAAATATATTAGTCAACAATTATACAAAATTAAATATAGAAATTATCTAACATACAGATCAATCCATGACATATACATATTGATATAAGTCAAATACGAATATTATTCAAATATATATATTTGTTGTCTTAAAATATACAACAAATTGTATACAAACTATATAATATACAATAAATTTAGAAACATATACAAATACATAAACATAAAAAGCAAACTTAATCTGCAGATCTATACTAATTATATACATATACAATTACTATGCACAAACCGCTATGGTTTTCATCATAATCGAACTATACAAATCAATCAACTACTTCATATACAATGGTAATACAGTTAAAATCAAAATTTCGTTATTAATTCATAATTATACAATTCAAACTGATACAGTATAATACAAGACGTTCAATTTGAAATTGAAATTAATTTGGATATACGTGATTAGGAGGGAGAATCTGAAGTTTTGAATTTTGATTTTGTTGAGAGATTTTTCTTGAAGAAGAAGAAGACTTATTTGGTAAGATATTCTAATTAGATTCAATAACCTTTAATTAAGGGATCGTTTTCTATAATTATACCAGAAATTGTCACATATTTAGTTAACTAAATTTAAACACCATTTTGTATAATTAATTAAAAACAATCGAAATATACAAATGAAATTCGTTTTAGTTATTTAAACTATAGATATGTTGCGTAAATCCTATGAAATTTCACACAATAGCTATTTATGAAATTTTTCCTTTTTTATCAAGGATATATCCATTCCAAACACATAAATAAGGGTTATATTTTTCCCCTTTTTCCAAACCAAAAGTATGTCTCGAAAGACAAATAGCATTCTTTTGATTTTAGGCAAAATCACGTCTCTTATTAATTCCCTTTTATTATTATTTTTTATAAAGTGTTGATACCTTTTAATGTTGAGTTGCACTATCTTATTTTGTACTATAAAATAAGAACTCTTAAATCAATTGACAGGAAGATAGAACAAGCAAAGTAATTTAATCGTATATTATCATATCTCAACAAATGAACGAATCAACAAATCATACATGTTACAAATCTATTTTGTGAATACCAGTGCTCTGATTTCTAAGTTCTAAACCAAAGTGGAACATGAAGATGTAGCAGGATCATATAAAGCAGGAACCAAGTATTTCCTTCCGTTTGTACCATGTGCATTGTAGCTTGCACCTGTTGTTTTATCCACCAATAAATCTCCAGCATAGCCTGGGTAAGCGCCCTTGGCGTAGACACCAGGGCAAGCAGAGGCAGCTTCCAATGGCGCATCTGCTTCACCCTGGTAATAACCGTTTCCAAAAGGGTTTGTGGCAGTTCCAGCTAATAAGCTAGCTAAGTTGATCACCATACCATCAACACCGACATCGTTGTTTGGTGCACCCAATGGTGGGCTTTGTGGTCCGTAGATAGGCTGGTGGAATGGCCACGCACAGTATCCAGGACACAGAGTCTCTGAGTTACCAACCCAAATATAAGCAAATTTGTAAGTTTTGCCGTTAATAATAGCACCTTTAGAAGACCCATGAGTTCCACACCGATTGACACAGAACCCATCAACGGCAACATCAGAGGCGGTCAAAACAACATTAATGGCGTCTTTCTGTTCACCCTTTGATGCTAATTGCATGATTTGCTTCTGGGTGAGTGATTTTCCTAGGGAATAATTTTCGATGAGAAGTTGTTTGCCCAAAGAGAGGGAAAGGGAGTTCTTTGAATTGGCGAGATGGTAGTATTTTTCAGTGGTTTTCCACCATTGGGCTACTGAAGGATTGGATTTAGATGGAATTGAAGAAGAAAGGGAGGTGATGAAATCTGATACAATAGCTCTTTGGGATGGCTTGAATTTGCCATACCAAATCAGATTGACTGAGATTTTGCCGGATAGAAGTGCACCCTTGTGGTACTTCAAGAGCTGCATTTGTGGATCTTGGACTAAAGCAGTGAGCTTTCTTGAAGCAAAACATACATTGAAGAAGGAAATAACAAGGAAGAGTTTCAAAATGATATGGGTTGATTTAGACATTTTTTCCTGATATGTACTACTGTATTTCTTTAGGAAGAGTTGTGAGTATTGAAGTTGGATTGAATGTAGGTAAAGAGAGGCAGAATATATAAGGTAATGAAGGGAGAGGGAGTGTTATTATTGGGAAGGTGCTGAGAAAGAAGGTTATAGTGACTTTAACTAAAAACGCGTTGGAGTAGCTAGCTGCAACACATGCATAAGGAATAGGAAAAACTTAACTGTCAACTTATAAGTAGCAACTACTACTACCGTACCTCAACTATTCACATCGCTATTCCAATTGACTTTATTGATCATTCATTAGTGTTTAATTGTGCAAAACATAGCAATGTACATATACCAACTTGTTTTAAAAAGAAAGCTAATCAACCTCCCCAACCAAACCAATTACCAATTGCAACCTATTTTTTCCTCCTCATACATGCTCTGTCAAGTTAATATTGGGTGCGTAAATTCTGCGCCTCTCTACTGATCAAAGCGCCATATCCATGTTTATTAATGCCTCATGGAGTACGTTATACGTACCTTCCCCTTAATATAATACAGATTCACTCCCAATTCACTAGGCACTTGGACAAAATTTCTGTTGAAGATGGAAAAAACAGCAGTATTTGATGAATTACAGTTGCAAAAAAGATATATTGAAGTGCTAAATAGTTTAGGTAATACAGGAAATATTGCACTTACTACTCCCTCTATCTCACTTTATATGAAACTTTTCATTTATCGACAATCAAACTGCTTAATTTCGACCTCGAATTTGGACATGGGGTCTTTTTGTATTTTGAATTAAAATTTACATTTTTGAAAATTAAGTAAAATGTATTACTATAAGTTATAATAATTAACAATTCACACTATAAAAAAGGAATAGGAAAAGAATCGTGGTCAAAGAACGTTTTGTTTTACAATCCAAATTTGAACATTATGTATCTCATAAATTGGAACGAAGAGATCTATTTAATTTGAAGCTCATTTCAGTATTTTTTTTTTCTTCATATGCTGTCTTGGTTCTTTTTGTATACAAACTACATATCTAATTTCCAGAAGTAAATTATATCCTATGAGCACCAGGCTAATTCAGTGTATGGGATATTTTTTTTCTCATTATGCTGAATAGTAAAAGAAATATAGTTTTGGATGGATCTTAAATTATTATTAGCATTTAGTACAACACAACATTCCTTCCAGCTTGTTCATCATTGAGCATTATCAATTCATATAATGGTTATCAACTGGTCATGACATCCAAACCCTACCAAAGAAGAAAACAATACAAGTTGGATATGCCCTGATTTCTAGTCATATCAAACCGCTTGTCTTATGCAATTTGTGTTGATCCATTTATTAAATAAACACTTAGAAGCATGCCAGCTATCTATATTGTTCTTCTGCCTAGTCGAAGCAGGACAGAGAGCCCACTAAATTATTGGCTTCTCAATTGATCTAACATATAAAATAATGGTGAACTTACAATTTGCTAAGGCTCAACTAACTCTTTGCCTAATTGATAAAGAATCAACTGATATTTCCACGATCATTGTCAAACTGTAGAGGTAAAATTTACTCTATGTTTGATTATGGAACAAGGCCGATACACGGAATGTTATTGAGAACAATATTGAAATTACAGATAATGCAAAGTAAGGAAAACAAGAGTGTATATTGTTATTAATGTCTCGTCCAACACCACGTGAAATAATATAGTTTTCAATGAAAATAGGCCTTAGCGAAGCATGACTTACAATTTACAAATGTATGAATGGTAGAAGTACAAGATATGCTCATCAAAGGGGAGCTAACAAATGGGAGATATTACGCTTATTATAAAAGTTAACTTGTATTAGGTGTTATAAAGTTTTTCACTATCATCTTTCATTCCGACTTAGGAATAAACTGTTCATTAAGGTTGTAAGATTATCCATGATAATAAAGAACTACTAAGGCTATTACTCTCTTTGTTTGCCTTTGGATTTTGTTGAATTTGTAGAAAAACTTATTATCACTGCTTTAGAGAATGCATGTCTTGAAACATATTGTGAGCAAGTTACAATGCTATGCTCGATTAGTAAAAGTTAATATAAAAGATATAAAAGAATAATTTTCTCATATATTATCACATGAACGAATCAACAAATCATATATATGTTACAATGCTATGCTCAATTATAGTATATCCTATTTCATAAATACTGTTTCTCTCTAGACCAGAGTTGAACATGAAGATGTAGATGGATCATATAAAGCAGGAACCACGTATTTCCTTCCGTTTGTACCATGTGTATTGTAGCTTGCACCTGTTGTTTTATCCACCAATAAATCTCCAGCATAGCCTGGGTAAGCGCCCTTGGCGTAGACACCAGGGCAAGCAGAGGCAGCTTCCAATGGCGCATCTGCTTCGCCCTGGTAATAACCGTTTCCAAATGGGTTTGTGGCAGTTCCAGCTAATAAGCTAGCTAAGTTGATCACCATACCATCAACACCCACATCGTTGTTTGGTGCACCCAATGGTGGGCTTTGTGGTCCGTAGATGGGCTGGTGGAATGGCCACGCACAGTAACCAGGACACAGAGTCTCTGAGTTACCTATCCAAATATAAGCAAATTTGTAAGTTTTTCCCTTAATGACAGCACCCTTAGAAGCCCCATGTGTTCCACACCGATTGACGCAGAACCCATCCACAGCAACATCAGAGGCGGTCAATACAACATTAATGGCGTCTTTCTGTTCACCCTTTGATGCTAATTGCACGATTTGCTTCTGGGTGAGTGATTTTCCTAGGGAATAATTTTCGATGAGAATTTGTTTTCCCAAAGAGAGGGAAAGGGAGTTCTTTGAATTGGCGAGATGGTAGTATTTTTCAGTGGTTTTCCACCATTGGGCTACTGAAGGATTGGATTTAGATGGAATTGAAGAAGAAAGGGACATGATGAAATCTGATACAATAGCTCTTTGGGATGGCTTGAATTTGCCATACCAAATCAGATTGACGGAAATTTTGCCGGTAAGTAGTGCACCCTTGTGATACTTGAAGAGCTGCATTTGTGGGTCTTGCACTAAAGCAGAAAGCTTTCTTGAAGCAAAGCACACGTTAAAGAAGGAAATAACAAGAAAGAGTTTCAAAATGAAATGGGTCGAATTGGAAGTGAGAGAAGACATTTTATGCACTAGTATTTCTTTGTAAATAGAAGCTCGATGGAAATTTGAGTGTGTAAGTAGTTAGGATGGGATATTGGAGAAGAGAAGCAGAATATATATAAGAGAGTTTTACTTGTTGCGAAGGTGCGGAGAAGGAGAAAAGTTGACTTTAAAATAAAACGCGTTTGGCATTAACTTGTAGTAGCTGTGTAACATAAGAAAGAGGAATAACTTTACTGCCAACTAATAGCGGTTTCTATCTCCGCGGCCCTACTATGGGCATCGCTCACCGGTATAATTAACTTCATTAGTGTTGCTACACCAATTTTTCGGTAACCTTTTAATGAAAACAGAGTTATTTTAGTGTTAGAAAAAACAGTTTCATGACTTTCCTATATGAATATTACTATCTCTGTTTCAAAATACTTATATCAAATTTAACTTTGAAAGTTAGTCAAATTGACTATCAAAAAATGACACGTGACAACTATTTTGGAACGGAGGGAGTACAAAATATAAATTCGACCACCTTATGTGAAATTATTCCTCAAAAGGAATGGAGAAAGTATGTCCAAAATATGTTTTAAAAAGTAAAGAGAAGAGTAGATAATTTATCAAATGGTGGTGAATTCGATCTTCATGGATAAGCTTACATACATGCCGCGTCTTAGACATGTTCTAGATTGCCCATTTCCCATACCTGCCCTGTAATACTCCCTTGCCCACTCCTCAATCCTCATACCTGCCTTGTGAGTGAAGTAATTAATACATACTAGGTACGTACTAAAGTCACCATTATATTCACTGCGCCTCTACTCAAAGCGTTGTGTCCGTTATAGTACTAAAAGTTATGGAGTAGCTGTCATTTTACAGTTTACACAGCTTCACTCCAAGTCTTAAGGCATTTGGACAATATTTCAGTTGATCTTGGAAAAGAGTGAACTTTGAAATTATTTACAAGTTTTAAATTTGTGAGGAAAAACCTTCAAAACATATTTAATATTTCATTTAAAACTCATTTCAGTTTAAATTTTCATATGGTGTCGTATTTCTTTTTGTTTACCCATTATACTTCTAGTTTCAAAATGTAAATTATATCCTATAAACACCCCGGGGAATAAGTGAAAAATCCTTGAAAACAATTTGATTGCATATTCCAATTCCAAATAATATATTGGTAGCTTCTTCAATTATACATTATTATTAGCATTTAGTACAACACGACATTCCTTCCAGCTTGTTCATCACTGTGAATATTTATCTAATATAACCATCAGTCCCTGTAATGGCTGTCAACTCGTCATGGCATCCAAGCCCTACCAAAGAAAAGAACAATAGTAGTACTTGGACAAAGAATTAGGAAGAAGGGCACAAGGGACATGTTTGATGATCTCTAGTCATATAAAACTATTTGGTGTCGATACATTTATTTGTTAAGTGGAACTTGGAAACTATCTATATAGACTATAGTTAGTTCTTCATCTGCCTTGTCAAAAAGGAAAACAGAGCCTACTAAATCATTGGCTTCTCCATGTTTATGCTTAATCGACATTCTTCCAAATCTTATACGGTATATAAAATGTTAAGCTAATAATTTTCTTAGGTAATTGAACTTCACTAATTAATTGAGCTGGATTCCCAAAATATTGTTGAGTTGCATTACCTGTCTTTGTTTGACTAAATCAATTGAGCAAGGAAAACAAAATTAGAAGGCAATATAGATAGCAAAATAATTTTATCGTATATTATCATAATCTGAAACAAATGAATGAATCAACAAATTGTATCTTACAACACTATATATATCATATCCTATTATGTAAATACTGGTTGTCTCTCTAGACCAAAGTGGAGCATGAAGATGTAGCAGGATCATATAGAGCAGGGACCAAATATTTCCTTCCGTTTGTACCGTATGCATTATAGCTAGCACCTGTAGTCTTGTCCACCAACAGATCTCCAGCATAGCCTGGGTAAGCGCCTTTGGCGTAGACACCAGGGCAAGCAGATGCAGCTTCCAATGGGGCGTCTGCTTCTCCCTGGTAGTAACCGTTTCCAAATGGGTTCGTTGCAGTTCCAGCTAATAAGCTAGCCAAGTTGATCACCATACCATCAACACCCACATCGTTGTTTGGTGCACCCAATGGTGGGCTTTGTGGTCCGTAGATGGGCTGGTGGAATGGCCACGCACAGTATCCAGGACACAGAGTCTCTGAGTTACCGACCCAGATATAAGCAAATTTGTAAGTTTTCCCCTTAATAACTGCACCCTTAGAAGACCCATGAGTTCCACACCGATTGACACAGAACCCATCAACAGCAACATCAGAGGCGGTCAATACAACATTAATGGCGTCTTTCTGTTCACCCTTTGATGCCAATTGCACGATTTGTTTCTGGGTCAGTGATTTTCCTAGGGAATAATTTTCGATGAGAAGTTGTTTACCTAAAGAGAGGGAAAGGGAGTTCTTAGAATTAGCGAGATGGTAGTATTTTTCAGTGGTTTTCCACCATTGTGCTACTGAAGGATTGGTTTTAGATGGAGTTGATGAAGAAAGAGAGGTGATGAAATCGGATACAATAGCTCTTTGGGATGGCTTGAATTTGCCATACCAAATCAAATTAACAGAGATTTTGCCGGATAGAAGTGCACCTTTGTGGTACTCCAAGAGCTGCATTTGTGGGTCTTGGACTAAAGCGCTGAGCTTTCTTGAAGCAAAACACACATTGATGAAAGAAATCAATACAAAAAGTGATAAAATGAAATGGGAAGAAGACATTTTCTTTTTCTTTTCTTAAAGACAATAAGGAGAATTGATGGAAGTTTAGAATGTTTGAATGGAATTTAGGAGAAGAGAAGGGGAATATATATAGTAGTACAATTGATAGAAGGAACTGAGAAATTAAAAAGTGGAACAGTAAAACGCGTTGCCATGTTTCATTAACTGGAGCTAGCTGCACAACTTAACAAAACTTTACTCCTATTTAAGTTATAGCGGTTACCACTTCCGCGGCTCAACAGTTCACAATTGACTTCATCACTGTTATAACTTACAATTAACTTCATTCATAAGTGCTGTTGTACTAGTCTCTTCGGAGTAAAATATACTCTGATCAGTTTTAAATTTATTTTGATTTGACATTGAAATTAAAACGCTGAACACTTGTGAATTTTATGGTCTTAAATTCAGATGAACCCCTTGCTCCCACTTGGCTTCGCCCTTATTGTTGATGGATGAGCTAACATGTATAACATGCAAACGTTAATTAGATCCACCAAACTGTAACTATAAACAATAATTATAGCCATACGTATCAATTGCCACCTATTTTTGTGTTCTAGATTGTACCCTCTTCATACCTGACCTGTCAAGTTATTACTTTTACAAGTCACAACTTAAATTCTACGCTTAACGCGCTATGGAGTAGCTGATGCTTTTACAGCTTCACTCCAAAGTCTTTAGTCATTTGGACTATATTAATGTTGAAATTGACAAAAGAAGTATCCGAAGTTTTCTTTTCCATTAGTGTTCGGTGTTCGTATTAAAGTCTGACTAATCTGGATGCATAGGGCCCCATTCGGGGGAAGTGCTCCCTGTGCAACCTTATCCACCACACATCATCCGTTGGTGGTAAGTATTTGAAGTTCTAATTTCACCAACAAAAAAAAGGTTTTTTCCTTATATATATATATATATATATATATGCCTCTTAGTTATTTCCAAAATTCGCATTAAATAATTATAAACACCCAACGGCAAAAATTGAAGAAAATCATTGTAAATACTGGCGAATAATTTGATTGGATAATACAATTCTCTAAATAATTGGATGACTCTTCAATTATTTGAATTATTACAATACAACAACATATTCCTTCCATTTTTTCATAATAATTGTGCATTATCTAAAAACCATCAATTATATAATAGTTGTCATGACAATTGACATCCAAGCCCTACAAAAAAAGAAAATGATAGAATAAGTTGGACAAAAAAACCAGAGAGGCCAAAGAGACATATATACCTGCTTGATTTCTAATTCATTGATCCTTTCAGAGAAGTTTGGAAGAATGCCAGAGATGTATATTGTTTTTTTGCCTGGTCGAAACTGGAAACATAGCCCAATTGTAGTAAAAAATACTAATTATGAGACTATTAGAACTAGAACCCGCAAATTCAAGAAATTTTTGCAACCCCTTAACCACTAGACTAAACCTTCAACTTGTGTCAAGAGGTGTCAATACTTGTATATATATTTATTAAACCAAAATTCTACCTCTATATATAATGTAATTTTCCGGCTAAGGAGTGTCTTGTGTGTGGGTGGCTCTGCCCCTATCTAAGGCTATAATCGTACTTTCTCTGTCCCAATTTATGTGACTCCTTTTGGATTTTGAGATTTAAACAAATGTATCTTTGACCATAAATTTTTCATCCATATTTTAAATATTTTGAATTGTCAATTATTGTGACTTATAGTACTTTTTACGTAATTTACAAATACTACATAAATTTCTTCTAAAAAATTTGAAGATTTCATGTGTAAATTTTTGTTTAAACTTAAACTATTTGATTCTCGAAAAACGAAAAGTGTCACATAATTTGAGATAGAAGAAGTAATATTTTCACATGCTATTCACCCTTATAATTTGCTAATCCTTTAATTTGCCTAGTTAAATTATCTGAATTAATAGTGCTAAGTATACATGATCTTACTTGGCCTCTAATTAGTAGAGTTCAGCGTAACAAATGTTAGTCATGTTGCACATTTTATGATTTTTCTTTAGCTCATTAAGAACTTGGATGAGAGTTTATTCTTTTCTTCCCTTGTTTGGCTTGGAAGTAATTAAAAAATAAAAAATATTTTATGGCATTCTTTTCTTTCATTTTATTCTCTTTTGTCAAAAGAACTAAACAGGAGGAGGAAACGGTTTTTAGTTTCCCATGTCTATTTCAAAATGGTGGTTAGCTTATTCCTTCATTTATTTATTAGCAAAACATTAGGATTTCAAGTAAGCAACGTGCCGGAACATGTAGTATGAGATTAATGAATGAATATAACTTAATTACACTCCTTTTATCTCATATTACTTGTCAATTTTCCCTTTAACACTGTACATGTTATGGATTCAGCTTAACCAAGTAATTTTAATCAAAACCTAGTATTTTCTGTAAGAACTTTATTCAACATGTACAAATTCTTAAAAAAAACTATAAAAAAAAGAAGTAAAATTTTATACCCATAACTTTTAAATTTTAATTTCGCCTCTGCCTTAAGAAACCATAAATAAGAAATCAAAATTTTTTATTGAGATGTATAATATCATAGTTTTAGAATATATAAATTTTATTTCAAAAAATTTAAAATTTCAGTGGTGCCGCATAAATTGGAGCTAGATACAATCTTATTCCATTTCAATTGTGAGTACTTTTTATTATTTGAAAAAAGAAAACCTGATATGCCGTGGTTTGACAGTTACCACTCTTGTCTCTTTCGATCCTTTCCACGAAAGATGACCCACCAAACACAACTTCATTTTTGTTCTTTTCCTATGACAGTTGGCTGTCTCCTAAAACCCATGGTCCCTCTTCAATCTTAGCTGTAACTTTGCTGTGATCTATGTGTACATTCACTCTTAATCTACTCATATCTTATTACTATAATACGTGTTGTGCTCTTTATAATAGCTCTATTTAATTACTCTTCTCCATTAGTTACCCCCTATATATAATTAACACGCTCTCCTCACTCACTCTCACAACAATTCTCAACTATTTTTACAACTAAACAAAATGACTTCTGTCATTAATACAACTTTTTCTTTTTACAAACTGAGCTTTCTAAGTTCCATTACCACAATGGCCCTCTTTTAACTGGTAAAATCTCAATTAACCTTATTTGGTATGGCAAGTTCAAGCCCACTCAATGTGAAATTATCTCAGATTTCATCAATCAGTCGCCACGTGGTGGAAATCGACTGATAAATATTTCAGTTTACTAAAATCCAAGAAATCATCTCCTTTATTCCCCTCACTTGGTAATCAAATATTGGACGAGAGTTATTCTTTTGAAAAATCACTCAAATCCAAGAAATCATCTCCTTTATTCCTCTCACTTGGTAATCAAATATTGGACGAGAGTTATTCTTTTGAAAAATCACTCAAAGATGAACATATTAAACAATTAGCCACAAAGGGCGATCAAAAAAAATGCAATTAACATTGTGTTAACGGCGTCTGACGTAGCCGTTGATCGGCTCTGTACCAGCCGATGTGGGACACATGGATCTTCTTTAAGTTCCAAAAATATCCCTCCTAAAGGCAAGATTTACAAATTTGCCTACATATGGGTTGGTAATTCGGAGGCTCAATGTCCGGGTCAATGCGCGTGGCCGTTTCACCAACCCATTTATGGACCACAGGGTCCGGCCTTGGTCGCGCCCTACAATGATGTGAGCTCGGATGGGATGGTGATGAACTTGGCTGGGACCGTAACGAACCCTTTTGGAAATGGTTACTATCAAGGATCGCTGACGCGCCACTAGAGGCAGCATCATCTTGTCCAGGGGTTTATGGAGTGGGGCCTACACTGGATACGCTGGCAATTTGTTGGTGGACCCTACTACTGGTGCTAGCTACAATGCGCATGGTGCTAATGGGAGGAAGTTCTTGTTACCGGCGTTATTTAACCCTTCTACGTCTTCATGTTCTACTTTGGTTTAACGAAAATATGTTCTTGATTAGTGTGTTAATTATAAAGAGAGTTGTACTTAGGAAATTTATTTGATAGGATATTCTTTGATTAAATATAATTCATATTCTTTTGTATCGATTGATAAATAAAAGTATTCTTGATTTTTTGTTACATGTTTTCTACTATTTAATAGCACATTGGTATGATTTAAGAAAATGAAATAAAAAAGAAGAAGAAAAACTCTAGTCTTTCTTCAAAAGAAACTCTTTTTGGCAAAGATAATGAGGAAAAAAAGAAGAAAGACTATAGTTGAATGGAAGAGACTCATGTTTTTGTCCAACACATTTACTTATAACAGGAACTAAATGTTGTTCTGGAATAACCTGAAGTTGCTTATCTAACCACCAAGGATTATGGTGGTTGGATGGGAATTCATCAGATTTAATAAAGGTCTTTGATCAAATCGTGAAATTGAAAGAATTCTAGTAGGGCATGTTTAGTGAGCTTTACCTGGATCGCGCCAGGTTAGACATGTTAGGCTGTAAGTGAATATTGAACATTAGATGAGAAACTGAAAAGTTGCTTAATGTGATCTGAAGACTTGGAGATATATATTTGCGAGCATAGTGGAAGAGTTTACATCCAAACTTTGTTCTTTGTTCGCTGTATTGGTAGAAATACTTCTTGCAAAGCATGCTTTCTTTACTAGATACATTTTAACATGTAGTTTTAGCTCATTAAATTACTTAACTATTGTAAGTTTATATGATTTGATATAAACATTCGATAAAATTAAATATTTGCCCTTATATATTCTCATAACATTAACCATATTGTCGCTAAAAATGAATTTGTGAAGTATATTGCGATAGAAAATGACCAATTAATTGATAATAAAAAATTAATAATTTGCAATCGATTCCAGTGGCTCCAGTAGAGATATTGTGATAACTAAAACCTGATCACAGATAAAAGTAACTTCTTCTTTTTTATCACGCTTAGATGTGAGTCAAAATTCTGTAGAAAATATGGGTTTTTGTAACAAAAAGGGGGAAATTTATGAGAATAAGCAAACATATATTAGTTAATTAGTTAACATAGTTATAGTTTAGATAATTTACAATTCGCCACTAACATTTAGCGTTAATTACGTGGGCTGCAATTCGAGTTTGTATAATTCGTCACGTTTGTATAATTCGTCATTAACAATTCTTCGTTTGATTTGTATTTGTGTATGACGGTTTGTATTTGTATATGACGGTGATTACCTCTATCAACAGATATATTCAATCTTTTTTGTATAACTTTTTAAAGTTTGTATAAACATGTAGTTTTCGGAATTCGTATTCAAAATTTGTATAATTATAACTTTTGTATAATGTAATTTGTGTAATATAATTTGTATAACTGTTTAAAATTCAGATGTTTGTGTTTGTATAAATTTGTTATTTAAAGTTTTATCATATTTGTATAATTCCAAAATTTGTATCACTCCGAAAAACAGATCCAATTTTAGATCTACAGTTGTACCCATATTTATATTAATATGTAATTGTATATAGTTATTCTAATTGTATATTTCTATATTTTACTTATAAAAAATATATAAGTACAAAAGCTTACCAACATAATTATACATATATAAATACGGACGAAAATAACTCAATTATAGTACAATGCACACGAATTATACAAATGAGGTGCGAATTATACAAACGAGTAAGCTATAGTTACAGCCCGTAAGTATACAAACTATAGTTAAAGAGCCTAATGAAATTTATTATAGTGATTATTTGCGAAATTTTCCCTACAAAAAAATAGGAAAAAATTAACTAACTAATCAATTTTTCTAACATATTTATTAAAAACAACTACACTTTAAAATAATTATTTAAAAAGTCAACATTTTATTATATAGCAAATTAAACGTATCCAATTCTAATTCCTTATTTTCCTCTAATAAGGCCCACGTCTTGCCAAAATATTACAACAATACATTTCACCCAAACATACGTTCTCTCTCCAATTTACAGTTATCTCAAAACAAAAAAAAATTCTCTCTCATCCAATGTCCTCCTTTTATTGTTCTTCAATTTTCATTCTCCTACTTCTCTCTCTTTGATAGGTGACCTTTTTTTCCGATTATTTTCAAAAATTGGTAAAAATCTCCCAAAAAATATTCACAACAATCCCATTGATTTAGGTATGTATCTTTTTTCAATTTTTATGTATTTTACTAATTTGCATCTGTTTAAACTTTTCAATATATTTGTTTGTATAATTGCTTAGTAAATCCTCTATTTTCGATCAGGGTTTTGATAAGGAAAAACTTTAAATTCCTCACTAATGGCGGACTCAAAGAGGACTACAAGAGGTATTCCATGTAATGATCGATTTTTTAGCGATTTTTCGTCTTTTGATCTTTGTATCACTCAAGGACAAGTTGATAATGTACGATCGGCGGCTAGAATGGCGGAAGAAAGCATATTTAAGCATCTACATGACCCTATCTGCATGCAAAGCCTTCCTCAATTACAGAATATAAACATCATCAAAAGCAAGGACACAAACAATGAAAAGAAAAAGAAAACGATAGGCCCTTCGTCTACATTTGATACAACTTTTATAGTTCATAATATCATTTTGTTGGGATTCTGTGGAATACAACATATTTATGTATTTCTTCTATTATGTATGTCTATTAGTTTTGTATTTATGTCATCAAATTGTATTCATCCTCGGAAGTAGATACAAAGTTAGTAGTTCATAATAGTATCTTTGCAGTGTGGAATACAACATAATTTTTGTTTAAATACAATTTTTGTAGTACATAATATTATTTTGTGGGGATTATGTGGAATACAACATATTTTTTGTTATATTGCTTCTTATTTTGTATTTATTCTAGTTGTATGCCTACTAGTGTTATATTTTTGTCATCAAATTGTATTCAACCTCGGCAGTGGATACTAAGTTGGTAGTTCATAATAGTATCTTTCTAGTTGATTATCTGGAATATAACATAATTTTTGTTTGTATTTCTTTTTTATTTGCATTCATTCAAACTGTATGTCATAAAAAAAAACTGTATGTCATCAAAAGTTTTATATTTCTGTCCTCACAATGTATCTCAATATCTCTCTATTTAAATCTCAGTTTAAAACCATTTTATTTTGTATTTATATTGTACATATCATTAGGTCTATTCAATCATTATGTTTGTATTTATTTTAAAATTAATATATGTGAGTATTTTACATTAGAAAATACACAAAACAAGCTACAATCACAACGATAATCTGAACATAATTCAGTTAAATTTGATAAACATGTTCAAACAAGTAAGTATCAAATACAAAGGCATTCATAACTATCCAACACTTTCAAAATTATTTTTTAAAAAAATACAAACATTACTAACTATACAATATGTGGTCCATTCCTGCATGTCTGCCTATTGTGCCCCTTATATCCACAGGTACTACATGAATTGTTGTTGTTCTTCCCATATAGCTCACTGTATGATTTGTCGCAAAGCTTCTTTGGTGACCTACCACGATGTCATTTGAATTTTGTTGGTCGCACTATGTCATCCTCAATATGATCAGGTACATTCCACCCACTTTGATCAGGTAAGGGAGTAATTGAATTGCCGTATGTAGCCAGCAATGTATTTGACTTGTACAATGTAGCAATTTTCTTCGTTCCATCTTCCAGAATGCATGATTAGAAAACTAATGTTCCCCATAACTACATTGTATTCCAACAATATTTGTTTTCATCAATACATACTGTTTTACATTTATGACACAATTCGTATAAAAAGAAAGTATACACAATGAATGAGAAATGTATGCATTTTGCCTTTTTAGTCAAAACTAATGATTGTATTTCATTGTTAGATACAAACCAATTGTATTCCATAACTAACCGCCACATTTTTTTTTCTATAAAATTGTATTTCATGACTGCTAAAGTTATATATATATATATATTATTATTATTTTGTATTACAAAAATATTACTATTTGTATCCCAATATATTTTAATCATAATCTGATTTTGTATCCTAAACAAAGCTTATTATTATATTCCAAACAATCAGCTACAAATACTTTTATGAACTACAAAACTGATAACAATTCCTAGCGTGGATACAATATTCCGAAAAAAAATAAAAACAGTCAGCCATACAAACCTACAATTCTTCAATCATACTAAGTAAATTGCTATATTGATTACAAACAAGCAAACATACTAACGATTTCAAATACATACAAATATTCCACTGCTTTTATCCCCAAAAAAAAACAAATATCTAAGAAAATAAAGATGTATTCATGTCAAAACTTTTAATAGCCATTTCGAAACACTTTCAAATAAATTTACGATTCAGCAGTTAACAAATACCTGATGAATTTTGTATTTCAGCGATTATGTGGAAGATCAAGTTGGAAATTTCGTGTCCTGTCAATTGTTTGTCAACAAATTCCTAATCGATTATTTCAAAAATAAAATTTCTATAAGAAAAAATCGCAAAATCAATCTAATTCACTTCGATATAGATTGAGTATTATCGATGGAGTGTTAAAAATCGAGATTGAAAATTTGATGAACATGAGAGAGTTGGAAATTTGAGGAACAAGGGCGAAAGGAGCCCTGTTTGATTTTTTTTCCTTTAGAATTTAAGTGATTTTACCTTTTTAAAAATATTCTCTCCCATGATTTTCTCCTTTTTGTTATTAACTAATTGCATTCTTTAAAATTAAACAAATGAAAAAAAATACATAATCAGCCCTATAACAAAAGAAAATATTGATATTTTTAATAAATATTGAAAATGTGGCTAAAGATCCTATTAAATGCTAAAATATTGACATTTTGAAAATTTTCCCAAAAATACTCCTGTACCTAACTAGTTGGGCTCGTTTCATTGAAATTTGCCCAAAAATGTTGTCGGCCCAGGCCTGGCACAAGAAAGTATTGG
The DNA here is from genome assembly GCA_018342035.1 of Solanum appendiculatum. Lineage (NCBI taxonomy): Eukaryota > Viridiplantae > Streptophyta > Magnoliopsida > Solanales > Solanaceae > Solanum > Solanum appendiculatum. The sequence continues at coordinate 301,125 of JAGDQO010000097.1, forward strand.
CAAATGCTGACCCTAATTCTTTAATTACATAAATCACATACTGTAAAAATGAAATTACTATCTATTCCTAATTTTTTTCTAATTACAATAATCACTTAAAATTTATCAAATTCGGATACATTAATACAGATACATTATTAAAATAAGGGATTTCCCAATCCGGATACATTAGTGAAAGCGCATCTACATTAATACATCAATCCGGATACATTAGTGAAAGCGCGGATACATTAATACATTAATACAGATACATTATTAAAATAAGGGATTTTAGAGATTTTAAAAATATATAGGGAAATATTGAAAAATGGTTTACTTAAAGGTGTGTGTAATTTAATAATTTTTCCTTCTTTCTTTCCTAAATTTTGGACCCTTTTGCCATAAAAATCGGAATATCACTTTATTTAAGAATTAGTAGTCATTTGACCATGTCTCATTGTGAAAATTTTAAAAAAAAGGAAGTAATTTTTATTTTCAAAGTAAAAAAATTAAATTTGAAAATTGGTCATGAATACAAATTGGTGTTGTTTTCAAATTTCTATGAGTAAATATGAAATGAAAACACTTTTTTGATGTTTTTTAAATTTTTGAGAAAATCAAAATTCAATTTGAACTTGATTTCAAAATTTTATAATCAAACGTGTTTTTCAGAATTCAACTCAAAAAAAATAAAATTGACACTGTGTTGAACTAATGCACATACCAATCATAATGGACGTAGACGTAAGTAGTCAACAGATACCAAACCAGTATTTAAGTTTTTGGTTGAGGGATTGAATATTTGATGGAAATGGACGTACAAAAAAACGGTTCAATAAGTTTGATGCCTTCCACCCACCGTTGAATTGTGGGTGCTACCTTACTATGTCTCTTTTCTCCTTATAATAATTTATCCATTTCAATTTTTTTATCGGATTTTAACTTGTCATGTAATTAAGAAATAAAATAAGACTTGTCAATTTTGTGGTTTTAAATTAAAGAACTTGATATGTTTGGTATGAAGAAATATATTTTCCTAGAATATGTTCTTTTGGAAAATAAGTGAGTATTTTTACTTATTTTCTAATATGTCTTTAGTTTTATACTCTTAAACAGGTCATGTCAAAAATTAAAACGGAAAAATTTGCAAAAGAAATGAGCTAAACATTAATTTTTAAACTAACCAAAAAAAAAAAAATTAAAATGGAGAGTATCATATACTCATGTCCATATAATTAAAGGTACATTAAGATCCCCCTACCTCCGATCAATCGAGTTGTCGACTCAATAGTCATAGTCCGTGCCTTGATTGGTTGTTGACCAAAGCTTTAATTACTTATGAATTATAAATAGCTACCTAGATATACTACTCTACTCCATATGCATAAGAGTTTGTCAATGTCTATTTCAATGTTAGTTTAATCCTTTTCTTAAATATTTAAGGCATGTTTGAAAATCCAAGGTACTACTATTAGGTTCTATAATTCCTAGGCTAGTAATTATAATGACTAATTTATTTAGTATAACATAATTATATACTTAGTTGCACATACAAGTAATGTTGAATTCAGAAATTTGATTAAGAGTGTACTTAAAATTCATTTAGTTGCACATCCAAGTAATATTGAATCCAGAAATTTGATCAAGAGTGTACTTAAAATTCTCTCTCTCTCTCTCTCTCTCTCTCTCTCTCTCTATATATATATATATGTGTGTGTGTATGTATGTATGTATACATATGATTTTGATTTATATACACGGTATAGTTTGCTATATATGATAATGTTTTTAAAAAATTGTATGCCTCTCGCCGCTAATAGATGTCTCATGCCACCTTTTGTGAACGGTTATGTCCGAGAATAAATTTTGATATAACTCTAAATAAGCCACAACTCTTGTTCCAACTCGAAATCCATAAAGGACTTTAACAAAGATAAAATCGGGGGCATATGTCCTATAGCAAACATCTTTCTGCCTTGAGACGACTGCATCTTAACAGCATGATCAAATGGAGGTGGAAAACCCTTCTATAGATTGAGTGCTATCGCACTAGTTAACACCTTCTTTATACTGATATACACTCTAAAAAAAAAGAAGGAAAATACGACAAAATAAATTTTAAATCAAAATAAAAATAAATATTTTATTTAAATACTCGACACAATATGATACAACAGGTAGCAACCATCCAAACAAGCTAGGGTAAGTTAATAAAGTCACTTCTTTCTTTTTTAAAATGGGTAAATTTCTTAAGAAGTATGGACGTTTGCTTCATGCTATCTTCAAATTGTTCCCGGGCCCTCCCTGCTGCTTTAGCATTCTTTTTTGACATTTGTTAACTACTCTTAATTAAGGTTGCAAATTGTATAGTATGAAAACGTGTTGGGTTAATTAATACCAGTTTTAGATTAATTAATGCATCTCCTACCATTGGAAGCCACCCAAAGGGATACACTTTATGAACAACTAACATTATTCATTGCATGGACAAAATGAGCACCAAGGAAAAAAAGGCCATATGCAGATAATGAAGGATCATAACACTGAATTACCTGGGATGCCTTGATTGAATCCATTATGGATTCAATAAATCTAAGTAAATTAAAGTAAATTGTAGTTTTGTTTTCCACTTATTTTTTATTTATTCTATTTCTCGATGGGACGGGGAAGGGATATAACTCAGCGGTAGAGTGTCACCTTGACGTGGTGGAAGTCATCAGTGACCATGCATCATTCATTTTAATATAATAGACAGCTAAAAGTGAATGAAGGAGTAATAAATTAAATCTTTTTATATTTTCATCGATCAAGTCAAGTGATCTATAATAATAATAACATATATGAAAAACTTAATAGCTAAAAACAGTATAGAGTAATATCAATATGTTATCATATTACCGATTAAAGTTTAAATTTATATTATAATATGAGAGTATATAATTTAAATTCTTTATTTAATTAATTGAAGTGGGGAGTCAATCATCATTTTTACTATAAGAAGTAGTAGTAGTAATAAATTCCAGAAGATCAATAGCCTCAAAAGTAGCTCATCCAGAAACTTGTAGGAAAGTTCAGACAACCCTAGTAGCTAGCTAATAGTTTTTAATTAGTACTAATATAGTACTTAATCAGATGATGAAGAACCTAGATTACGCAAAGTAAGCTGTACATTTGGATAAAGCAAAAAGAGATTAGTGACACTAATCAGGTGAATTTCGATGGATTAATGGATCATAAGACAAATGAAATCCTATTAAAGAATTGCAACAGGCTTCATCTTCAAATTTCATTTTTCTCAACTCATACTAGCGGGGGCGGATTTAGGGGGTTAGGAGGATGTTCATTCGAATTATTTGGGCAAAAACTTACATTTTATATACAGGGGTGTATGCAAGGAGGGGTCATCGTATTCACGTGAATTCATACTCCTCTTCCGAGATCATATATTATACTTTTATATTTTCTTTAAAAATATTTAAATATAAAGATGTGTGAACCCACACTCAAAGTATCATATAATGCGATGATGATTCGGTGCATCTCTCTAAGTGAGATTAGAAATTTTAATCTTATATATATATTATTTTATTTTTCTTTCTAAAATTGGGTAACACCTCTCTACATGGTTATTGATAGCATTTTTGACATATATATATAGAGAGAGAGTAATTTTTAATTTGCTTTAATCCTTCAAAATTTTCAAGTTTAATTTGTCACAAATTCCTCATTTTTTTAGACTGTGTTTCTTTTATATAATTAAACCAAATATGTATATTAAAACTAGTAGTAGTAATTTTAAATTTTTAATGATTTTCAGTGATAAAAACCTAAATGTCAGATCGATCAAAGTTATATCTTAGATTCACTTTTTCGTAATAATACATTCATCATCTCAAAATCCTGGATACGCCTATATATATAGATTTTAAATCCCTTGAACACCAAACATAAGCTTGGTATAGTGATTTAGAGGGTTTAAAATTTACTTTGAGATTTCAAATTCAAATCCTAAGCACTATATTTTTATTTTTTAAAGTATATACTCTCTAAATGAAAATCCTAGATTCTACAGAGTAGACGAAATGTTCCTAAATACAAATATATCTATAGGAAGAATATTATAAATTGAGTTATTAATCTGAAATGTTCTCCCTTACCCACAAAACACCTTCACCTGTTACCATCTTTCCAAACTAGCTATTGTATATTTATATTTGTATTTAGTTTACTAGCTACTATCCCACGGTTTCAACCTAAAAATATGCAATTTGCTCATTAATATTCCTTAGGTCAACTGTTCAATCGTCATTTTTTCATACTTATTTCATCAGGCCCCCTACATGCTCATCACCTTTTCAACAATACCAAATCTTTCCTTTTCAATTTATCTACTTTCTTAGCACTTTCACAACTCACGTTTCCTCATATATATAGAGAGACATAATTCAATATAATTGTCAAACTCACAATACAAAACAACTCCCTAACAATATTCTTATAGCAATAATGGGATCCTCTAAGCCTATGTTAACCATTTTCATCTTACTATTTTCACTCTTTGTTCTTGTCCCTAATCCTTCTTTAGCCAATTCAAGAATACTTGCTCTAGTTAAAGAAAAACCCCTTGTCCTAAAATACCATAAAGGGGCTCTATTAAAAGGAAACGTTACAATTAATCTTATATGGTACGGAAAATTCACTCCTGCAAAACGTTCGATTATAGTCGATTTCATCCAATCTCTTAGCCCTAAGACCAAGAAAATTACGTCACCACCTTCCGTCGCTTCGTGGTGGCGCACCACGGAAGCGTACAAAGGTGGCGCTTCCGTTATTTCCCTAGGAAAACAAATTTTCGACGAGAAATATTCATTTGGAAAATATCTGAAAGACCCTCAACTCGAATCTTTGGCTTCTAGGGCTACTCGGGTCAACTCCATCGCTGTCATATTGACAGCAACGGATGTGGGGGTCGACGACTTCTGCATGAACCGATGTGGCATGCACGGGTCGACCCGCGTGAAGAAAGCGGGTAAATTTGCATATGCATGGGTGGGTAACTCCGCGAGTCAATGTCCGGGTCAATGCGCGTGGCCATTCCAAAAGCCGATTGTGGGACCACAGATTATGCCGTTAGTTGCACCAAACGGAGACGTTGGAGTTGACGGAATGATTATTAACTTGGCGACTGTTTTGGCGGGTACCGTTACAAACCCGTTTGATGGCGGGTATTTTCAGGGTCCAGCTAACGCGCCTTTAGAAGGTGTGTCTGCTTGCACCGGGATATTCGGGTCGGGTGCTTTTCCTGGGTATCCGGGTACGGTTTTGTTGGATAAAAAGACGGGTGCTAGCTATAATGCGCCGGGTGTGAATGGGCGGAAGTATTTGCTTCCTGCTATGTGGAACCCGATAACGTCAAAGTGCAAGACACTCGTCTGAAATTATATATATTGCCATAAAAGAAAAAGAAAAGGACAGATATTTTAATATTATTTCGTAATTTCAATATTTATTTGTTTATTCGATTTGGAAATTGTGTGTTATATAATACTAATATAAAATTATAAAATTTTATTGAATATGCTTGAGAAAAAAAGAGTAGAGAAGTACAAGTTAAATGGATATTTTTGGATACCCAAAATAAAAGCATATAAATATTTGGTCTGTAGGATCTTATCCGTTTGTTCTATACATATATTTTTTTTTCCAAATTTTAAAATAAATAAATTGGAGATTCTTTCTAATAAGTGTTATTTCAGTTTTCGAATTATCTCATTATTGTAATTTTAAAGTTGAAATATAGAATATGAAATTTGAAAAATAGGTTGGAGTTTACAAATTTTTACTCATAAAACTTTATTACGTTTTCATGTCTCGACACAACTTCAACCTTTAGATACCTTAATATGGATTGCAAGGAGTATCAACCAATTCACGAAAGCAAAATAGATGATCTTGGGGAAAACAATAAATACCTTAATATGGACCGGAAGGAGTATTAACCAATTCACGAAAGCGAAATAGATGATCTTGGGGAAAAAAAGGAAAAAATGAAAAATGTCTGAGCCCGGGTTCAAACCGGGGACCTCTAGTGTGTGAGACTAGCGTGATAACCGACTACACCACCCAGACATGTGTCTAAAATTGATAAACGACTTTTCATACTAAACAACCAAAAAACAAAAAAAAAAGAAATATATATTTTAGCTTATTAAGAAAAAGATTATTCATATTCCGATTTTCTATGCTTTATGTTAGTGGATGGTCTGTCAAAAATAACTTATTTATCTTTTCACAGTAGAGATAAGGTTGTATACACATCATCCTATCCAAATCATACTAGTGAAATTACACTAAGTATGTTATTGTATATACTATTTTCCTCAGTTAGTTGGTCATTTAACTCTAAATTTACAGCTGATATGTTCTACCTAATACTAGTTAATCAAATAATATTGCTCGTAAAATATAGAGTAAATATACATATAATGCTTATTATTTTCCAACTATTGAATAAATGCAAAGTTCTCATGTGGTATTAATTCTAGTTGACCAATCAAACAGTCCTCTAAAATGACATACGAGTTAAAAAAATGTGCAGAAAATACTACTCTCTCTGTTTTAATTTACACGAGTAAAACATATTACACTCCTTATCTCAATTTATGTGGGATTGTTTCATTTTAAAAGTCTTTCATTCTAATTAAATAGGAGTTAATATAATTTCAATTGCCATTACAAAAGTAATTAGTAGTTTTGGAATTAAAAGATATTTTAGCAGGTAATTACCTGTTTTAATTTTTATGTTTTTTTAATGAATTTAATAAAAATTTTATTATTTAACTTCTTCTTTTTTCCAGAATGTTTTGATATGTATTTTCACGAGGTAAGGTCAGAGACAGAGCTAGGTGGGGTTCATGGGTTCGGACGAACCCACTAGCTTTTTCATAGATCTTGTATTTGTATTAGAAAATAAAATAAATAAATAAATAAATATATAAACTTGTGAACCTCCTAACAAAATTGATTGATAGTTCAGTGGTAAAAAAAGGTCGGAATGATTTTCACACTAGTGTTGTGGGTTTAAGGAATATTGTTCTCTTCTGTCCTAAAATTTAGAACTCCCAAACTTCTAACCTTGGCTTCGCCTTTGGGTAAGGTATATGCTATTCTTTCACATCCACATATGAGATTATACTAAATGTTATTATTTTTATTTTTTATATATATCTTATTTTGTTTGAACATACACATTCTATGTTAAACGTAGGAACTTGTATAAATCATACTACACAAAAGTATAAATAATAGGAGTAATAAATTATTCTACTTAATTCAATATTAAACTTTATCCTACAATTTTTTTTCTGGTCGAACTTGCATTTAATAAAATCAAGAATCCTCACAGTAGCCAATAATTAATTAATTTAATTAATTATGAGTCTATATTACGACAAAGGAAAATAAATCCCTAATAAAGGGGACAAGATTCCTTAAAAGGTGGATATTTTGTAAATTAGGTCCATTGAAAAGTGAAAGTGATTAAAGTTTTTCATTCTAATTAAACTTTGGATTCAGTGAAAATCATCACATAATAATTTGGGGCAGAGAGAGTACTACTTAGGAAATCAAACAATTTTTTTCATATATTGTTTAGCTAACAAACAACAATTGACACTTAACTCTCAATCATAAATAAGTTGTGATCGTCTATATAAATCTTCACTAATAATTATTTTACATTTAAATTTAAATTATATATTATTTAAATAATTTAAAATATAAAATACTGTGATTTTTGAAACTTTTGTGTAGATTCTAATCATCTAAATATTATTTTATAAATAAAAATAAATCAATCTTCGATTTATGATTAACAATTGAAAGATTAAGAGCCCGTTTGGATTGACTTAAAATAAATAACTTTTAAAAAGTTACTTTAAAGTTATTTTAAAAATAAGTAGTTATGTGTTTTTGTTGTGTTTGGCAAAAAAGTGTTGAAAGTCACGTTTTTTTAAATCAAAATGTCTGAAATATCCTTAAAGTTGTTAACATTATAAAAGAATTAAGGGTAAAAAAGTAATATACTTGTCAAAGTAGAATGATTTATAAGTTTAAAAAAATAAGTAGGGGGCACCCTACTTTTAATTTTTAAGTTACTTTTGACTTATTTTAAGTTATTCTTTAATTGTCAAACACTTTAATAAGTCAAAAACTGATTTAAAAGTTAGTTTGACCAACTGAAAATCTCATCCAAACGGACTCTAAGTCATCATAGTTGGAAGTTCATTATTTAAGAACAAAACGTCAAGTATGTGACTTTGGGCTTCGAAATCCCAAAAAGTTCATAACAATGGGCCATAATGGGCATGCCCATTGGACGATTGTCTAAGGTCCGGAGATTGGGCCATTTCTACTTTTGCTCTTATTTTGTGTGATCTTTAATTTTTGTTCCTCCATGTACATAATGTTTTCGCGGGATATAAGTTTATATTCTCGTGTTATAATATATCACAGGTTATTGATCCACATTCTTAAAGAACATATGTCCACGTAGGCATAAGTTCCATTACTAAGGGCGAAAATTAAAGAACAACTTAAAGAGCAAACCATGCACTAAATACTAGGAATTAGCTTATGTGAATAGTCGATAATGGGCTTATGCTAGTTGAGATATTGTTTTTCAATTGATCATTGGTAAGTTTGATCTAGCACTATAATATATCTATCGTACCATTTGTACCTACGGAGCTATAAAAGAGAAAAAAAACTGTCTTGTTAGCCTTTTTACCTCTAATTTTCATCGATTTTATACTGAACCATCAGAATAGGAATTGTATCAATTTACTGGTAGTTTTTCTTTTTACTTAAAACATACTATACCCCTAAAATGGAGAATCTTAATACCTCAATTGATTGCCTGGACTATCACCTTGTTAATGAGAGTTCAATTCACCATGTTGTAATCTCCTTCCTCTACCCGTAATTTTTTATTAAAAAATAAACCCTAAAACATTTACGTTAACTTGTTCTAGACCTTTTTCTTTGCGGGAATCCTTTATATCTGTTAACTTGTTTAAAATTGAGTATCACCTTATAATACAGCACAGAGTGCACATTTTATAAATTAGGAAAAAAAAAATCTAGCACTTGAACAGTAAAAAAAACTTGTATTTTCCCTTTTCGTTCAATGGTTTGCACAAAATGTTGGAACTACTCTTGTCCAAAAAATGTCAGTTGATATTTATTCCCTGAAAAATTATAGTGTAAATAGGTTCGACGCATAGCCCCACCTTCCTTCTCCCTCTCCGCACCTAATATATATTTTGATTTTTCATTTGGTGTCTACTATCTATATCATAGCCCGACTATTCTGCACTAATATATAAATCAGTATGTTGATATTTTTAATCAGAATCGGAGCTTTTAAAATTAAATAGTCAAGTGAAATTCATGTTCAAACACAATTTTAAAAAATTAAAATTTTATATTTTAACTTCAAAATTTATGACGGAACGGAAGTTGTCCGTTGGCTCTTCTAGGTTTGGTGTTACATTCTTGGCACCTTCTTTTGATATTTTTGTTTCTTTTCAATTTGAAACGTGCATCATTAATTTTTCTTCTCTTTTATTGGAGGTTCTTAGCACCATCATTTTAGTTGTTGGGTCTTTTTGTTGTTGCATTATCTACCTAATTTCCTTAGTTTCTTTTATTTGATTTTTAATGATCTCCATATCACGTGTGCTCATGTTACTTTTCTAACAATCGTATTCATAGGCGGCTAAGTATAAAACAGCACAAACAATTATTAAATTGACATGTGCACTTTAAGAAGAAAACAAAAAAATTCTAAAATTTATGGATTAAAATATATTATAGCATTTATATATTTGTAAAAAAAAAATAGAATTTGCGGTTTATCATATATTATAAGAGTTTGTGTGTGATAATAAAATTTTCTCACTAAATATAAAACAACAAAGGTAAATTTAATTTTTTACAAATTTGGAAATATGCTTTTTAAAAAAGAAAATGACTAAAAAAATGCATGTGATAATATTTGTCTTAAAATAGATTTGAACAACTCAAAAGGTGTGAAAATACTTTTGTTTCCTTATTTAGTGATAAAAGTGTCACGCCTCAATTTCTAATCAAGTCATGATCGTCAATAAATGTTTTAATTTGACCGAGAAGGCCATCTTGATTTTTCTCTTGCATCTTAAATATAAAATTTTACACCACCCAATTCATTTATTTATTTTAAGAAAAACTTAGAATATAATTTGATAAAAGTGTGAAATAATTCTAAAACTGCTCATTCTTTCTTTTATGAAATGACAACACTTTATGTCAAAATAAAGTTATTTTTATTTTGGGCAAAATTGAATGCAAACATAGAAATCATAATTCAATTACCATTTGCATATAAAGTCTTTAGCAAGAAAATGATAGATTGCCACATTAAATACAATATCCGACATATAATTATCATGAATCTTTCAAATTTAGCCTTTTTTTTTATTTCTCATTTGATGTCTAGTACCAGATACTTATACTAAGGCTCAAATCCTACATTGTGTGAAAAAATGTTTTCTTTTTAAAAAAAAATTATACTCAAAATTCGAATCCAAAAATCTAACTCTTAGCTAAAAATGAAAGAATATTTACGGTTCCCTCATAACTTCCACAATCCTTTTAATTGATAATTCAGTTCTTCATGCCATTGACTAGGAAATTACAAGTGGACGGATATGTCATAGAATATACCAGCTCACAAAAGTTTAAGACGATTTTCTTTTTCCACATATCTCTTTCTTTATTTAGTACGTAAATGTGGTTCAATTCATTTGCAATTCCTAATACTTCGTCTGTCTCGGTTTTCAAGTTATATGATTCCAATTTTCTTTTTAGTTGGTCTAAAAAAGAATGATACATTTTCATATTTAGGAATAATTTAATTTTAAGATGCTCATTTTACACTTAATAAAATGATTTACAATTACATAAACATCTATGATTTATTTTAGACCACAAATTTCAAAAATCTTTCTTTTTTCCCCCTAATTTTGTGTAAGTCAAACATGGCACAAAATTAGATATTTTCACTACATGACAAAAGGCTATGCTTGTATTGACTTGTGCAGGGGGGTTTTGTAACATCTTAACAAACGATACTGTTTAGATTCATCAATTGGAGTTGATGAACTTTCATACAGAGAGCATTTTAGAAAAAAGGAGAAAGAAGATCTTTTATTCATCACAGAATTTTATCCTTACAATCACATTTATAATACTTCACCTGTAACCAACTTTATACTGTTAGTTTGTTGTAACAAACTATTCCTAACCGACTCAACTTTTGTAACTTGTAACTAACTAACTAACTTTAGGATTTAATACTCCCCCTCAAGCTAGGATGAAAAGCATCAAGGACTCCTAGCTTAGAAAGAAGAAATTGATGCTGCACTATCCCTAAGCCTTTTGTAAGTAAGTCAGCTAATTGGAATTTAGTCCCCACATGCTCTGGCTTGATCAGTCCATCTTTGAGCTTCTCTCTCACAAAATGGCAATCGATCTCAATGTGTTTAGTTCTTTCATGAAAAATTGAATTAGAAGCAATTTGAATAGCTGCTTTGCTATCACGACATAGTCTGACTGGTGTCATGATATCCACTCTTAGGTCCCTTAATAACCCAACCAGTCAAATAATCTCTGCCACTGTCCCAGTCATACTTCTGTACTCTGCCTCCGTTAAGCTTCTACTGGTAGTATGTTGCTTCTTTGATTTCCAGGAGATCAAAGATTCCCCTAGTTGAATGACATAACCTGTACTTGACCTTCTGGTGTTAGGGCAAGCAGCCCAGTTTGAATCACAAAATGCTGTTAAGTTTGTGATTGAACCTCCCTTTAGCAACACTCCTTGGCCAGGTGCTTGTTTTAAGTATTTGAGAACTCTCAAGGCTGCATCCCAATGTGACCTCTTGGGATGTTGCATGAATTGACTGAGAACTATATCTGGCCTAGTGATTGTCAAATAAATCAATTTCCCAACTAGTTGTTGATAGCTGTGAATATCAGTTAGAATATGATCATCTTCTTTTCCAATCAATGAGTCATACTCCACTGTGGTAAGCTTTGTATTTATCTCCATAGGGGTGGTAGTTGGTTTAGCTCCCCTAATCCTACTGTGGAAAGTAATTCCAAAATGTACTTCCTTTGATTGAGCAGGATCCCTTTGTCTGATCTTAACACTTCAATTCCCAGAAAGTATCTGAGTTGGCCCAAGTCTTTTACCTTGAACTTGCTGTGAAGAGTCTGCTAAGTATCATTAATGACCTGTTGACTGTTTCCTGTGATCAGTAAGTCATCAACATATACAAGAACCATAACTATTTCTCTACCAGATTCCTTGGTAAATAGAGAATGATCATGTGAGCTTTGACTGTATCTTGCTTCCAACAAGGCTGTGGACAACTTTATATTCCATTGTCTAGAAGCCTGTTTCAGGCCATACAAAGATTTCAAAAGTTTACAGACTTTGTTCTCCCCCTGTCTGTGAAAACCTTAAGGTAAAGACATGTACACTTCCTCATATAAGTCACCTTGAAGAAAGGCATTGTTGACATCCATTTGGATTAAGGGCCAATCTTTAGAGGCTGCAACACTAATGCGAGTTCTCACTGTTACCATCTTGGCAACATGTGAGAAGGTTTCATGATAGTCTAACCCCTTATGTTGTGTATAGCCTTTAGCGACCAGCCTTGCTTTGTATTTATCCACAGTCCCATCAGCCTTATGTTTGATCTTGAACACCCATTTTGAACCACTAGCTTGCTTCCCTGGTGGCAAGTCAACTATTTCCCAAGTGTGATTACTCTCTAATGCACTGATCTCATCAGTCATAGCTGCTACCCATCTATCATCTTGAGATGCTTTCTTAAAGGATATTGGTTTAAGAGGTTGAGAGAATGTACCTAAGTAGGCCTGGTAAGGAGTGGAAATATGTGAATAGTGGAGATAGTTTAAGATAGGATAAATGCAATCTGCAGAGGACTGAGATGACTTTGGAGCAGTAATGTAGTCATTAAGCCAACCAGGCTGTCTAATAATTGTGGAAGGCCTGGACATAGGCTGATTAGGGACTGGAATGGCAGTAGGAGGGTCTAGTTCTTCTGTAGGCTGTAGGTTCATATCTTCAACTATTACAACTGATTCATCAGGGACAAGAACAATGTTACAGTCAAGAGGTTGCTCATTATATTCAGTGAAATGATTAGGATTAGGATTTAATTCTGAAGTATCTAGTTCAAACATATCAAGTGCAATAGGAGAGACTGTTGTCTGGTAAGGGAAGCTAGATTCCCTGAATGTGTGATCTCTGCTAACAAAGAAAACTCTGTCAATCATATCATACAATCTGTAGCCCTTTTGAGTCTTAGAGTACCCAAGAAAGACTGTTTTTCTAGCTCTAGGTGCAAAATTATCTCCTTTTGGTAATTTGGTTGCATAACACAGACAACCAAACACCCTTAAATGATCTAGTTTTGGTGGCTTTTGTTGTAACACCTCATAGGGAGATTTACCACCAAGGACCTCAGTGGGCAATTTATTAATCAAATATACAGCTGTTCTAACACATTCACCCCAGAAATGTATAAGCAAAGAACTCTGAAATCTTAATGTTCTTGACACTTCTAAGATATGTCTGTGCTTTCTCTCTACTGTACCATTTTGTTGTGGAGTATAAGCACAACTACTTTGATGTATAATACCATGAGATGCAAGCAAATCAACAACTGAAGAGTTAAAAAACTCAGTACCATTATCAGATCTCAGAGTTTTCACAAACAAGGCAAATTGGTTTTTTAATAAAGCAAGAAAATCTTTGAGCACTACAATGACCTCACTTTTAGAATTAATGAGACATAACCATGTGTATCTGCTATAGTCATCCATAATGGCAACAAAGTAATGTTTTTTGTCAAAAGTAGGTTGTCTATATGGTCCTTAAACATCCGCATGGATTAGTTCAAATGCCCTGAATGACTTATTATGACTAATAGGAAACTGCAACCTACATTGCTTTGCTAGAGGACAAATCTCACAAATGTGTTGAATGCTCTTGTCTGAAATATGTTTGAGTGATTGAATGTGCTGAAGTACTCCAGTTGATGCATGACCAAGCCTTAGATGCCACCACTTTGGATCTTCATTCCCATTTTCAGCAACCAATGTATGTATGGATGGTTGCATTTGTTTCTCCAGTATGTAGAGCCCTCGGTTCTCCTTACCAATCCCCAATACCTTGCCATTGTAAAGACCCTGAAAAACACAAAAATCAAGGAAAAGTGAAACTGAACAAGAGAGTTCCCTGGTTAACTTTGAGACTGACAGCAAGTTGAACTTAAAATTTGGCACATGTAAAACATTCTTAAGTTCATAGTCCTCTAAAACCTTTGTTGTACCAATGCTTTTAACGTCACATCTATTCTCTGTTGGAACTTGTACTCCATCATTGTTAATGTGTTGTGCTCTTCTAATAACAATCAACAATTCTTCACAAGTTGTAATGTGATGTGTAGCTCCACTATCAACTATCCACTCATACAATTTACCTACTTTGGGATCCAAAGAAGCAATACCTGACATGTTAACAGCACAATCTGATGTTCCTGCTCTATCCATCCTATCTACCGGATCTTGATATTGTGGTGGTGTCATATGATAGTCATTGAGCTTTCCTCTATTATTGAAGTCATCAGTATTCTTTGTGAAATATGCATTTGCCTTTGGATCAGGCTTAAAGCCTTCAGTTCCTTTGAAATCAGGCTTAAAACCATCAGTTTCTTTTCTTTTGCTCTGGAATCCTGGGGATATCCAACCAACCTGTAACAATCAACCTTGTAATGGCCTTTGAAACCACAGTGATCACAAACAGTTCCAGGGGGAACATACTTCTTTGGCTTTGGTGTATATCCTTGAGTTCTTCCTGCTAAGAGTGTTAAAGGATCTCTAGTCCTATCTACGACTCCCAATGCTCTTTGACTTTCTTCTTGTGCTGCCACAGCATAAGCTTCATTTACAGTTACTACTGGTTTCCTAGCCAAAATATTATTTCTAATGTTTCTAAAACTTTCATTCAATCCCATAAGAAATTGAAGCAATCTCTGAGACTTCAAATGTTCCACATAGGTAGCTGAGTCTTCACAATTACTACCCGGTGATAGAATCATTACATCCAATTCAGCCCATATAGATCTCTAAGTTTGGAATATTATGAGGTTACAGAATCAGTACCTTGCTTGAGAGCAGCAATCTCAGACCACAAATGGTAAGTTCTAGTGAGATCTGATCTATCAAATCTCTCTTTAAAATCTGCCCAGACTCTTTTCGCGTTTGAAGCATATATGATTCCTGGCAATAATTCGCTCGTAACAGTACTTGCGATCCACGACAAGACTATTGCGTTGCATTTTTCCCATTGTTCCTCCAATGCTCCTTTGTAAGCTGTCTTCGTACATGATCCGTCAACGAATCCAAGCTTTCCCTTTCCTCTGAGAGCCAGTTTCATCGATCGACTCCATAACGCATAGTTTTCTGGTCCTGTCAATTTAATTGGAACTAACACAATTCCAGGTGCATCAGATGCTTGAAGATAGAGTGGGTGATTGTGATTCAGACTCGTAACTTCATTCACTTGATTTGTAACTTCAGTTGTCACCATTGCTGCTTGTTTCAGAAGCTTCCTTCAGAGCTTTCTTATCTTCTCCTATGCAGATCGATCCCTTACGACCTGGGCTCCGATACCATGTTAAGATTCATCAATTGGAGTTGATGAACTTTCATACAGAGAGCATTTTAGAAAAAAGAGGAAGAAGATCTTTATTCATCACAGAATTTGATTCTTACAATCACATTTATAATACTTCACCTGTAACCAACTTTATACTGTTAGTTTGTTATAACAAACTATTCCTAACCGTCTCAACTTTTGTAACTTGTAACTAACTAACTTTATGATTTAATAGATACAAATTACAATTCTCATTAGGGTAACTCCCCCCACCCCCACCCCCACCCCACCCACACACCTGCCTATTTGTATTGTCACTTATTAGACTCTAGAAATCATTTTGGTAATGTCACTTGTGCTGGACAGAGCTAGTAGCACGCATGCGAATTTAACTAAATTCAATAGATTTTGTTCAAACAGTGTATTTGTATTTAAAATATTATTAAATATACATAAATATTCAATTCAAAACCAGTTATTATCACTTAAATCATCTTTATAAAACTCCGAACCCATAAAATTGAAATCCTAATTCGTATTTGCTCTCATGCAAAGTTTGGAAACGAGTTCAATTTTGAAATTTGACCAGTTATTTAATATGGAGAAGATAAGCTATCCCATTAGAAAGAGGACCAACAAATGGTTGGTAAAGTTGCCAAAATATAAGGGATATTATATATTACTATTAATAAAAAGGGAAGATATATAATAATATACAGAAAGAAAATGGGGTTGGTGGATTGAAGACTATAAATCCTTTTGTTGTTGTTAGTCAAGAGATTCATAAGTTGGTGAACTTGATGTAGACATTATGACATCAACAATTTACCAAAATAATTATGTACAACTCTAAGAAAAAAAACAAAATAAACAAAGAATAGTGACATCGCAAGAAAAATATTTCTTTTCTTTTTCAATAATAAAATAAAGAGAGGTTCAACGTATGAGGTTGGTCAAAATTTTCGACTTCCTATATCAGTTTGGACATTAATATGTTAACCATAAAATTTAAGTTCATGTTTAGGATTTAAATGACAGCTATTATAAAATTACAATTTCTTTTAATTAAATTTTTTTTAAAAAAAAAATTAGGCAAAACAAAATAATTTAACTCACTAAATAATACTGTCTTAGTGTGTGACATAAAGTGAAGCACTATGGTGAAAACTTAAAAAATTAACAAAAAGGTTTTGGGTAGTATTTTTCTTCCTCTAATGTTTGATAATATCCCATCCACAAGAAGGAAGAAAAAAGTAAAAAAGAAGAGGAAATACATATAGACTAGAGTACTAAAAAAAGGTGTATAAAATAGAGTTGGTAAATCATTAAATTACCAACTTTAATTACATTTTATTTTGGGTAAACAAAGATAAGTATTTATTTAACTTAATATGCGTTATAACATAAAAGTGGCATATCATCTTATATGCTAGGATTGTTCACATTAAATTACCAACTTTAATTACAGTTGACTAAGTCTGAAATCTAAATGCATATTTATATTGCATGAGTTAGTGTTTATTCACCTAATAAAAACACAAGTGGCTCTTATGTTCTTTCTTTTAGTAAATTAAATCATAAGCTGGCATTAAAGTGTTGATTATATTTTTTAGGACCCCACTTTCTATCAAAAAATTATTAATCTTTTTTGGTTAATTATCATTAAAAGAAAATAGTTAACTAATTGATCATAAAGAAGGCCCCTAAAGTAGTAAGTAAAGTTTAGAACAAATACTCAACCTATTAGCAACTTTTTAAATCATGATCTATTATTTCAATATTTAGTATTGTTTTCATCTAAAACTCACTTGTTCATATATTTATTACAATGTATTATATATTGTCTTTTTAACAATTTATTATATAAAATATGTCAACAAGGAAATATAAAATCAATTAATCAAAACTCAAAAAGAGGAGAGTTGAATCTTTGATACAATTGCAAAAAAAAAAAAAACTTTTGATCATGTTATTGAGACAGCCAAATCTTGATCTCATATATATATATATATATATAATTTATATTATTTTTTCTTTTGATCAAAAAAATAACTAAGACCCCTCGTTAAAACTTGACTTCAGGCCTCCAACAATATAGAGTTGCCCTTGCTTCCGCTTACTCTAAATAAACACTTCTGAATATTTTCAAATTTCTTGTAATTTAAAATTTAAAATTAAAATTAAAATTAAATATAAAAAGAAAAAAATTATTTAGAATAATTTTGAAATCTTTTTTCAAATATTCAAAACATAAAATAAAAAGAACTAAAGATGAGTATTTTCCACCATCTATTTGTTTGTTTCACCTCTTACTATCCTATTGAAACAATTGTACCAATTTTTGCTCTCATTAATTTACATCTTCTAACATTTTGAATTTAAAGTTCTTCTCGTGTTTTTTTCATTAAGATTTCGAAAACACTCCTCATCGATTATTTCTCTCATTCTTTTTATTTTGAACATTAAAATTTATGTGAAAACACTTTAATTGTTAAATATAATGAGAAAGGTACGAGATTGACTTCTAATTGCAATGATTCTTATTTGCATTAGTTATAGGATTTTCTCTTATTCTATATTTGATATTTGAATTATCGTTCCTTGCTATGAGGAATGCTCGATCTAACCAAAACCATCTCATTAGCTTTTTGAGTCATCCCAACATCTTTGACAATTTGCACTCGACTTTCATTTTTTCCTAACATTTGCTTCTTACTCAAGAAATTGGTTGAAGTACTTTTCTTTTGCGGTAATATATGATCCTATTAATATTTTTTTAAAAGTATAAATATATCTAAGACAATTTAGTGAAATATTATTCTATTGTATTTTTTTTTTTGTTAAAATTTAAATCCAGTTAAAGCTCATCTCTAATTTTTCTTATTGCATCCAAAAGTTGCAGTGATGCCACGACCGTAAATCTTTTTTAATGCATGTAAAATGATCTATTTTGTACTCACATAATGTTTTACTTCTTTGATCAGTCATTATTGATTTTGTGACACCTTTTAAATGAGAAGCCAATTTTGGATATGGTTTCAAGGAATTTCCTATGTTGCTTATATAGTTTATTCTCTCACCATTATACATTGAATGTTTTAGTAAAGATACAATGAATAATATTTGATTATTAAGAAACAATGAACATTATGTATAATGAATTTATTTTTACAATGAATCATTGAATTCTTAAATTTATTTTACAATGAATCATTTAAATAAAAAATATATTACAATGAATCATGCACATACATTGTACTTTATGTATAATAAATTTATTTTTTAATGAATTCAATAAATATGATACATAATTGAGGAAGATACAATTATTTTAATGTATTCATTGTACTTTATATATAATAAATTTATTATTTATGTGAATTCAATAAATATGATACATAAATTAGTAAGATATAATAATTTTGATGTAATTAAAATTAATCCTCATTGAATCTCAAAACACACTTTAAATTAAACAATTACTATACATTTTTAAAAGATGGTATTTCACATAGTTAAGTTTAATTACTATATTTTAAATCAAAATAAGACTTTTTAAGTAGGTGTACATAGACTTTCTACCAGTCCAAATTGAGTAATATATTTTTTTATACCTAAAATACCCTTACCTAACTATTATCCACTTGTACCATTCTCTCCTTCCTCCCTCCAACCACTTTTCCATACACAAAAACCTCCTTATAAAACCCCATTCCATTTCTCCCTCTTCTTCAGGTACCCATCCATCCATCCATCCAACTCTCTCTAAACAAAAGGTGCCCAAAAAAAGAAAATTACACTTCATAAACTTTCACATTTGTATTTTTCACAAAATAGCAATGGCTCTTTCAAGTAATAGCACTACCAACTCTCTTCTTTCCAACAAATCTTTGGTTCAAAATCAACCCCTTTTACCTTCTCCTTTAAAGAATGCATTTTTCTCCAACAACTCAACCAAAGCCGTTAGATTTGTTCAACCCATCTCAGCCGTTCATTCATCTGATTCTTCCAAAACCCCCATTGTTTCCGATAAGCCATCCAAGTCTGCTCCACCGGCGGCGACTGTCACGTCGGCTCCGGCTGTGGAGAAAACTGAATGGAAGGTGGATAGCTGGAAATCTAAGAAGGCGCTTCAGCTACCGGAATACCCAAATCAAGAGGAGCTTAGATCTGTTCTTAAGACGATCGATGAGTTCCCTCCTATTGTGTTTGCTGGTGAGGCTAGGAGCCTTGAAGAACGCCTTGGTGAGGCTGCTATGGGAAGGGCGTTTTTGTTACAAGGAGGAGATTGTGCTGAGAGTTTCAAGGAATTCAATGCTAATAATATTAGGGATACTTTCAGAATCATCCTTCAAATGGGTGCTGTTCTTATGTTTGGCGGTCAGATGCCTGTGATCAAGGTTAAAACTTTTTTTTTCTCTTCTACCATTTTTGGCTTTTGTGTTTCTCTGTCTGTGTGTTTTAATTTGATACCCTATTTAAAATCTTTCTAATAGATTCTTGCTTGTTTTTGTTCCTGTAAGCTTTAACTTTATTTGTACTTTTTAGGCTATTAGATTGCTTAAATTAAGTGGGATTTTGGTAACATGCATATATATGGTAAGGTGCCTTTTACAATTGTACAACATATGGATCTAATTTAAAATCCTGCTGGAAATGAATCTAACTTGATTCCTGGGATTGACTGTTATTATCATACTCTGTTTTTATCGTTTACTTATTTGTCGATTTCCATGTTTTAAAGTGATCCATGATCAAGTATATGCCTGTATTAAGCAAGATCCTTCCTTGGGAATTTTGGTATAGGTTGGAAGAATGGCTGGGCAATTTGCAAAGCCGAGATCAGATTCATTTGAGGAGAAGGATGGTGTAAAGCTGCCGAGTTACAGGGGAGACAATGTGAATGGAGATGCATTTGATGTCAAGTCTAGGACTCCTGACCCTCAGAGGCTGATCAGGGCGTATTGCCAATCTGCAGCTACTTTGAATCTGTTGAGGGCTTTCGCTACTGGAGGATATGCTGCCATGCAGAGGATCAACCAGTGGAACTTGGATTTCACAGAGCATAGTGAGCAGGGTGATAGGTATGCTCCAACTTGTATCACTTCTATTATGCACTTGACTAGGGAATCACTGAATTTTTCCTATCACTTACAAAATACATCATAAATGCGAAGAATTTTTCTATAGAGCTTAGTACCATATTGGATATAAAAGGTGCTCTTTTGTGCATGCTGTTCATGACTAGCTAATAAGTGATCTCCATTTGCTAACTAAGATAGTTCTTGTTGAGTGGTTGGTTTGTGGGTTAATAATGCAACTTTTGACATGGTAGGTACCGTGAACTAGCTAGTAGAGTGGATGAGGCGCTTGGTTTCATGAATGCAGCTGGACTTACAATGGATCATCCTATTATGAAAACCACTGAGTTCTGGACATCTCATGAGTGCTTACTTTTGCCCTATGAGCAGTCACTAACACGGCGGGATTCAACTTCTGGCCTTTACTATGATTGCTCTGCTCATTTCCTTTGGGTTGGAGAGAGAACCAGGCAGTTGGATGGTGCCCATGTTGAGTTCTTGAGAGGAATTGCCAACCCTCTCGGTATTAAGGTGACCGCAGTGCTGTACTTTAAATCTTTTGTAATTTCTCTATTTTCTTTCTTTGAATGTTGAATTAGGGGCTTATGAATCTTTGTGTTGCAGGTGAGTGACAAGATGGATCCAAGTGCGTTGGTTAAGCTTATTGAGATTTTGAACCCGCAAAACAAAGCTGGAAGGATTACAATAATTACCAGAATGGGAGCAGAAAACATGAGGGTTAAGCTTCCTCATCTTATCAGGGCAGTCCGAAGAGCAGGGCAAATTGTCACTTGGGTATCTGATCCTATGCACGGAAATACCATCAAAGCTCCTTGCGGTCTAAAAACTCGACCTTTCGATTCCATCAGGGTAAGAACTCTTGCCAGATTCAGAAGTACCTTAATTTGTCATAATATCAATTTTCTTAAGTTCTACATGATAAGCATAATTAACAAGGTGATTCATATTGGACAAACCTTAAATCGTAAAATAGTTCTTAAAATAAATTGCGTAGTTCATCTGCACTAGTGCACTCTCATAATTCATCGAAAGGGTCACACAGAAAATCAAAGTATAAGTTTTAGTATGTTAGATTCATTGCACTTGGGGGTTGCTCAATGGGTCCATTCCCTTGAACTACTCACATCATTTGATAAGCTGAATGATGTGGATCTTCCAACCAGATATGGTGAGACAATAGGTAGTTAATAGAATGCTAAACTAACAACAACAACATAACCTGTGTAGTCCCACTGGTGGGGTCTAGACTATAAACTAGTAGTCATTTAATAAGGTTTTTTCATTGTGGTACAAAATGGACCAGTTGACCATCAATGATGAGAACATGGGTAGCTGTTTGGAAGAAGTGTAGTTATTTCTTGGCAAGATCATGATTAAGAAAGTGAGCATGGTGGGTTGGTGGGAAAAGAGGAAGTTTTTCTTCAGTGAATCAGTCAACAGAATATATATATTTTCTATACTGATGGTGGGTTTAGAAAATGTATGCAACTACTTTAGTAGGTTTGGTTGTTGTTTGTCCCTTTCGATGAGTTAGATTATCGGGCCCCAATTTTTATTTTTAAATGAAAAGCTCTTTCATTGCTATGTCCCCCAAAAAATTGATTGAAAGTTTTGAGATCCTATGTTACAGTTGAGAATACAGTACATTATAAAACAAAGCACATATCTCACATGACTCTTTCTTGCAACAGGCTGAGGTAAGAGCTTTCTTTGATGTTCATGACCAAGAAGGAAGCCACCCAGGAGGAGTTCATCTGGAGATGACAGGCCAAAACGTCACAGAGTGCATCGGGGGATCACGAACTGTGACTTTTGATGATCTGAGCTCACGTTACCACACCCACTGTGATCCTAGGCTCAATGCATCTCAATCCCTTGAGCTCTCATTCATTATCGCAGAACGTTTGAGGAAAAGGAGGCTCGGATCGCAAAGCGTGTTAGGGCAATAGATATATGGAAATGTTCAAGTGCTGCCTTTTTATATTTATTTCTTCACTTGTATTATGAATGTTTGTATGAAAAATTATATTTTCTTAAATCCTATTTGAAGGATATGTGTTATGTTTGCCCTACGTGCATACTGAAAGTGTTTTAATGTAATGAATGAGAGTTTGGTGAGACTAAGCAATAAAGCAAGGAAGTTACTCATATATGTATGTCTATTAAATTTATTGTTATTTGATAAGTGTGTGTATACCATTAACTTGATATTTCTCTAGTACTTATTTAGTTTTTCTACGTGATTTTTTTTCTATTTTTGTTGGTGGGTTTGGTTGTTGGGATAGGTAGATCAAATGAGAATATGCCTTTCAATTATATATTGGATTCTGCCAGCTACCACTTAATCAAACATGTTTTAGTATTATATTGAGATGTAGTAGGTATTAAATATTAATCTATTTTCTATGTTAAACCATAGATTCTTTCCACATATTCCTTACCTGTTTACCAACTTTGCAAGTCTAGATTTCAGATCTAAAAATTGAATTCATTTTTATCCCTCTCTTAATAACTCCCACTCTTTTTATTCCCTTGGTTATTCGAACTTACGACCTCAGTGTTGGAGATGGAGAGTGTTTATCAGTTACCATCTTAGCAACCCCTCTTGTCAATTTAAATCAAATGAGTGGTAGAAAAATCTTGAAACATAATTTGTAGGGATGAAAATTGATAGTTCATATTTCAGTATAACTACTTTCAATTTCACACATACATGTCTGAAATTTGCGAGCCAAACTTCATCCATGATTATTGAAAGTTTGGCCTTGACAAATCAAGTTTTCAAACAAACATGTTGGAAAGCCAAGATATCACAAGTTTTGTTTTGATCAGTCAAACTTCAAGCAAAAATATTGAAAACTTGCTGCCAAATTTCATACACGAATTTTTACAATTTTAATTATGTACCTAAAGTTTGATTTCTGAAACGGGCTAAACCTAAAAATGTTTATATATGACTGACCGTTTATAACTGAAATGATGATTCCAAAATCAACTATTTGTGCACTTTCTCGGCTAACTCCAAAATAATAACAATTTTGGGATGTAGGGATAATTTAAACTTTTCTTTTAGTCACATTTATATATGCAAAATGCAAAAAAAGTTCATTAAATTAGGAGTAAGATGTCTTATATCAAATTATCAAATACAAAACACTAGTATAAATATGGCTGTGAATAATATGTCATCATCATTTATAGAACACGTGAAATTTTTAGTTTCAACACAAACAATAGTGCTACTGCTATGGTTGTCTTTTTCTTTATTTTTGTTGACTTACTTATATAGTTGCCAATCTGAGTACAACCAGACATTAGTATTTGGACATTTTTTAGGAAAAAGAATCTTATAAATATCAAGTGGTCATTGTCAAAAATACTATATTTGTTTTTTCCTATTTGAAATTTTTTAACATGATAGAGGCATAACCAACAATAGTTGTGTGAGGTTCCATTCAATTTTTGACACTTAAATAAGTGGTTTCATTTGCACACTTTTACTTATCACTCACCACGCCCACCAATCCCCTCCTATCTGCCCAGCCCTGCTCTATTTTTATTTTCTTCTTTTTCACTTTTTAATTCTTCAAAAATTGGAAATGTGAGAAATATTAAAAACTTTTTTTTTCTTTGGTAAACGAAGAAAAGATAAAATATTTTTCTTAGTCAAATTATTAATTATTGCATACTATTTAAATAAATAATCTATATTTATTAAAAATAATTTTGTCTAATCAATTTATTTGCTAAAGTGAATGAAAACACAAACTAATTTGAGTTTTCACTTAGTTTAATACTATCATTTGTGGTTTGAGTCCGCTTTGATATAAAAATATTGGGTTATAAGTTTATTTTTAATATTAACTAGTTTAAAGACATTTTAGTTATTTTGATAGATAAGTTGTTAGTTGACATTTTTTATTATCAAATGCATCAATAACTTATTTTCAGCTACAATACTTTTATTTTTTATTTTAAAATTCAGCTTAAGCACTAAAAAGGTTTTTTTAAGTATGCATACCTAAAAATTATGTAAATTCAGCTAAATCAATCATTTTTAATTCTAATATTTTCCTTAATATTCAACTATCTGTACATATTTTTAGGAACTTTGTGAGAAAATAATAATCAAATTAAATAAATCAACTTCTATTTTACCGGTCAACCTCGTTTATTTTTTTGGTATGCAATTGCATGCTCTAATATTTGATTTGCTACCTTTATATTTTAACTTTTCTACGGTTACCAAAAAAAAAATAGGGATAATTTGGTAATCAATTTATATGCTGAAAGAGACTCATGTGAAAGTTTGGTAATCAATTTATATTTTAACTTTTCTTCAGTTAACAAGAAAAAAAAGTTTTAATATTTTTCAAATTTCTAATTTTTGAAGAATTAAAAAAAATGAAAAAGAAGAAAATAAAAATAGAAGAGGGGTGGGCTGGGAGGGAACTGGTGGGGGTGAGTGAAAAGTAAAAGTGTGCAAATGGATCCACTCATCCAAGTGTCAAAAATTGAATGGAACCTCACATAACTATTGTTGGGTGTGCTTCTACCATCTTAAAATTTTTCGTTTTATTTGATCCAATTTTACTGTTTCCTATATATGTTATTTTTTCCTCTATGACATGTTTGCATTTGTTCATTTTTACTTGTTCGGTATATATTTTAAGAATAAATTTTCACTTTTACTTGTTATTTTTAGCATATTAAAAAAAATATTATTTTTTTCTTATTTTGCCCTCAATATTAATAACTTATTTCCCAAATCACTTCTTAAGACTTAAAACTATATATTAATTAATATGAGAATTGTGGTAAAACACTCATATTAAACATTATTTCTTAATGAGCGTTCAAAATGGACAAATAAAAATTAACGGAAAGGGTAAAAAACAACATTTATAAGCAGATATTCCAGAATCTATATATATTTAAGCATTTAAAACACGTGAGACACCTACAACCACACTGCCACACACATGGAATAAATATCTACATGTACCATCTACAGGTGCGACAATAATGTCACATGTTTTCTCAACAAATTAAATTCTTTAAAATTCAAATTACTTAGTTTCTTAATCTTTGAGAAAATAACTTACTAATATATGGTTAAAATGATTTCAAATAGAGGGGTACTAATTAATCATCTTTTAACTTATTGCAAATGTATATATGTCAAATGCAATACATCGTTTAAGATATACAATTCAGAAAAGAAATACAGTGATATCTGAAGTTATTTCAAATTTTCAAAAAAACATCTTAATTATGTGAACGTCTTATTACCCCTAAATAATTTTGAAATGATATTATTACATCATTTTCTGTTCATCTGGCATAGAGAGTGTATGCACTCTCTTAAAGAGCGTGAGCAACAAGGGCGGAGCTACAGGTAAGGAAGGGTGGTCAGCCGAACACCTTTCATCGGAAAATTAGACCGTGTATATAAGAAAAATATTCTCTATTAACTAGATATGTTAATAAATGAACACATTAAACACAACAGAGGCTATAGTCCAGCATGTTTGTTTGTGACTTTGAGGTCTTAGGTTTGATTCTTGTTTGCTACGTTTTAACACATTTTTCATCTTTCTATCTCTATCCTTAAATTCTATTACAATTTATTCAATGAATTTATTAACTATTAACCTAATAATTAAGATTTTATTGTTTCTATATATTTTCGATCTTATATTAAATGAATTGTTAGAGTATAACATAGTCTTCTTTAGATTTTTCAATTCATATTAAGTAAATTGTTAGAGTATAATATAGTCATAAAAAATTATGTTTAAAGATAAAATTAAATGTTACTTTGCACTATTATCTTTTCGATTATTTCTAAACTATTCTTTTAGAAAATGTAAAATAGTTAAGAATCTCATTAAAAGAAAGGGTAAATATGAGAAAAAAAGTCTCAACAATTCTCTTGAACTTTACAAAATTCACTTATTTTGAATTATGAAAAAAGTCCCGACAATTCACTTAATATGAACTAGAGAGTGTGTATTCAACTAATAACTAAAATTGTTTTTTCTTGACTTTTCTCCACTAGTTTTGATTTATACCATTGATAGTTTTATAATTTTAAGTTTTCGCATGATTTAGTTAAATGATATATAATTTAATTTTAAATTTGGGTGCACCCACTCATCACTAAAAAAAATGTTTTGTGCACCAACTCTGGTAAAAAAAAAAGTTCACTCTTTTAAAGTTTGAACACCCTTGACGAAATTTCTGGCTCCGCCACTTGTGAGCAACCTAAAATAATAAATATAATTTTATTTTTACAAGTATTTTGTTATAAAATATATTTTCTTGTTTTTCTTATTATTTTAAATTATTTTTAATTATTTTTTCTTTTTCTTACTACTTTCTTCTTCAAAAATTTATTGTCATCTCCATTGGAACTCCTTACTTTCAATGTCACCATTTTTACCACAACTCCGCCCTCCTTCTTTTACTGTTATTAGTTTAACTCTCTTCAATTTTAAAAATTTATCTAAAGATTTTTTTTACATTTGAACTATTTGATAAACCCATTAAATTTCAAGATGATTATGAGATATCATTTAACTTTTTTATCCGAATTTCAATCAAACTTCTTTCAATTTTTGGGGAATCCATTGACTCTTTCAAAATTATCATTTCTAACTTTGAAGTTATATGAAAAAGATATAAATTAATTGATGATACCTTTAAAATTTTGAATTTGCTTAGAAAAATAATTAGGTTCGTTATCAATAACTCAACAAGGTCTAGAAAATAGTATTAATTTTTTTTAAAAAAAATCATACTATTAAGAAAGGAAGTTGGCTGAAGAAAAAAATGAAGGAGGGGCTCAGCTTGAATGGAGAGGGTGGGTGGAGGTGAGTGTTGGAAAACTATATCACAGCGGAAGCATACCCAGAATCATATTGCTTACATGAATAATAGATAACCAATATACATTTACGCTAGAACACGTATAAACATGCTAGAACACATAAACTTGCTGAAATTTAATTCAAGAATTACCTCTTGAAGCGTGAACAAATATCTTCAAGCGAATCCACAAGTTAGACAGACCTTCAAGCGAATCCACAGTCTTCTACAATGATCCCAAGTTCACATCCGAACTCTCTCAATACTTGGGTGGGCAAGTATCAATAGAAACCCTATTTTTTTCTAGGTTAGGAGAATCCCTATTTATAGAGATTTCCTCCCAATCCAAAAAGGAGAAGAAAACCCAGTTTTCTTATAATTCCTTTTTCCATAGGATTCTGAGTTCTAGTTAAATATGGGCACTGAAGGGACCACATAATTAATTACTGAGTCTTCCTATTATGGAAATAATTCCAAAAATTAATTTGAACTATTCTTACCATAATAAATTACAAATCATTCCACTAAAAATTCGTAATTGCACTCCTCTATTTATATTTCGAAATTCCCCATTAAACACTCTTGTAATTCTCCATGTTAAGATTACAGATACTAATCAATAAATTAAATTACTGACGAATTTAATTCAATGATTAATTTCTTTTAGAGCACTGCTTAACTTATTCCAAGTGTCGGATTCATAAATCCACTTGCAAGGTTTGACACGATGAAAACTTATAAGCTTCTCAAAAAGGCATATCATCAATCTCTTCATCGAGACATGGATTCTATCAACTAACTTATTATTTCACCAATATATATTATTATCATCCAATCTACCAGGCATATTGACCCATCTCAGAATCTTACCTTTTAATAAATCAAAACGATAATTAACAAATACAGATCATAATAGTTATATCAAGATTAAGGATATAAGTACATTTAACAGTTTAGAGAATATGTTTTTGTCAGCCAGTCTAAAACAACTATCTCTACTCGGTCCCGTTCAATACATACAAAATGCACTAGCACAAGAAGTTGGAACTACACCGTTCCCATAATCAAGATAAATTACATATAATCTTGTGCTACAATCGTACCGATGACATGTCCAATTTCCATCTCAAATTGTGAACACAAAACTTTATACATATAAGAACCGATGATTTAATCCTCTGTGTATAAGCTAAAACTCTATACACTAAATCATCTACTATATAAGTAAACAGACACCATAAACGAATATATGATCTATTAAAACTGAATAAATAAATTATTCTATAATAAATATTATATCTAAACACATGGTTAATAGTAGATATCCCAACAGTAAGGGTGGTAGGTAAAGAAGAAGAAAGAAAGAAAATAGGAGGAGGGGGTCAGCTTGAGCATCGGGGTGGGTGGGGTGGGCGGTGAGAGTGAGAGGTGAAGTGAAATTTAAGGTGAATTCAAAATTAAAGTTAAAAAAAAGTTAAAAAGTAAGAGAGAGAGAAAAAATAAAGAAAAAACGATAAAAAGAAATTGAAATGAAAAAAAAATATTTTTTAAATTAATTAACACGTGTCACGTAATGATTAATGTGTGATAACACTTTTTTTTTTAAATCTGAAACTGATCGAAAAATAATGTAATAATAATAATTCTGTTATGAAACCATAAAATAAGAAGAAGGAAAAAGTAGGGAGAAGAGAGAAGACTTCTTATTCCTCTTGAAGAGATCTTTAGGAATTCACAGATTTGATCTACAATGAATGAAAACCCCTTTATTAATAGGAGAAACCTAACTTGGTCCCCAAGTAAGATTCCTAATTTTTCCCTAAAAGGACTCCACATAATAGGCATTCACTATAATACAAATATGTTTATAACACTCCCCTTTGAAAGTTTTGATAGATTATATGCCTCGTTAAAACCTTACTAGATACAACCCAATGGGAAAAAATTCTAGTGAAGGAAAAAGAGTACACATATCTAATAATACGCATTTTGGATACCTTATAAGGAAAACCCAATGGAACAAAACCTTGTGGGGGAAAAAGAGTACATCGCGTATTCACTCCCCCTAATGTGAACATCAATCCAAAGACTTGAATCTTCGCATTCCAAACTTGTGCACCATCTTCTCGAAAGTTGTAGTTAGTAGAGACTTGGTGAATAAATCAATCATATTATTACTTGGACAATTCTGTTGCACGTTGCTACCACCATTCTTGGGATCTCATGTCGGTAGAAAAACTTTGGCGAAATGTGCCTCCTTCTATCTCCTTTTATGAATCATACATTCAGAATCAAAGAATTCTGTAAGTTCCTTACTTCAACTTCTTTAAGCAAATAATCTATTGACTTTTGAAAACTTTTTAAGAGTTCAATTCAAGTTATCAACTTGCATAAATTGATTTAATCCATATGAGGATTATAAACAAGTTTTTCAAAAACTTGCATATGCTTTATGCATTTTGAATCCATCAGATATTTTCATATCAATTTTGTCAAGTGACAACATCAAGTATTAAAAGCATGACATCTTCTAATGTCTAGGCTGCAAGTCAAATAAGCTTTAAGCTTACTAAGATGTATAATTTTTCTTTTCACTTTATAATTATTTCTACGCTAGCATGTTTTAATAGACGTAGAATTCATATCCTCATAATCTTTTACAATATTGCGCTATATTGTATCAAATATATCGTCAATGATACATCATTTGAATCGATTCACGATATGACATAACTTATTGAGATCTCATCACTTCATTATTTTCAGGTACGTACCCCTCTCATGAGGTTTCATGAAGTGTTATGTTGTACGCTCTTCAAAAGCATATTACCTCCTCATTATGATCATTTTAATCATTTTCACCTCTCCTTTTTTCAAGGATTATTTTATGGAGAACCGATTGGTCTATCATGCTTCATGATGTCGTAGATTATGCCCTTAAGAAACATTCAATAGGAGCATTTGCAACTCTTGGTTACTTCTTATCTCCCCCTTATGTTAGACAAACTAACATATATTCCAATCTATTTAGGTGAATTCATCTTTGTGCATCATGGTATATTCATTAATCATATACTACACATCAAAATTACCAGATGAAAAATATTTGGTCCCTAACCATAATTTAATTGAGAGAAAAATTGATCATAATTTATTGGTCTGATTCATACAATTACTTTTGTGTGCAATATCGTATTTCAGATCAACACATGAAGCTTTGTTCTCATAAGCAATGATTCAACTATCTATCTAAGACTTTTAATGCCACATCGGCTTGGATATTTATCAATATTATCAAGATGAATTGTCTTGATTACGTATTCTGAAAGCTGTGCTTTTAACTCAATTATTTTACACAAATAATTTTTGCAAATGTCAAACTGTAGGTTGACAACAAACGCACATGTGATTATCTTATAGATGCATCTATTTATCATATCACATGACAAGTGAACGAGCCCATATTCACCCTTTATACTTTTCAGAATTTAAGAATTTAGTCTCAACATTAATTGATCCAATCAACTTATCATGAGAACAAGTAACATAAAGAATTCTTGAATAATCTTCTAGTACTTCAATATTTGTCTATAACTAAATATGCACATTTTCGGGATTGCCAAATCAGTCATACCAATTAATAAAATTTTTAGTACAGGTAAACTCCAAGTTTACTATGACATGT
Organism: Solanum appendiculatum; assembly: GCA_018342035.1. NCBI lineage: Eukaryota > Viridiplantae > Streptophyta > Magnoliopsida > Solanales > Solanaceae > Solanum > Solanum appendiculatum. The sequence goes on from JAGDQO010000097.1 coordinate 332,551, forward strand.
ACCTTTTGCTTTAGTAAATTTCTAATTTACTATTATACAAGCAAATTTCAGATTTGTTTCTTCTCAATTACTCTACCTCTTTTGAAGGTGAGTTGTGACCTCATCACAATAAAGTGTTCATTTGAATTGATAGGCTTTATTTTACTCTATTACATTCACTTCAGTATTGAATTTATTCAAAATCCCAATCAATAGACAATAATCACTAAATGCTTGGGATGAAAACTCTGTAGCAGTGTTTTCAAAAACGCTTTTTGGGGAGAGTCTCCAGGGCGCAAATTGAAGACGTAGATCCATAGGGCGTAAGTCCTAGAATTTGGGGCGTAAGCTCCAAGCGTAAAAACGTAAGCCCTGGGCGTAAAAACGCACGCCCTGGGCCTATTTTTTTTAAACCTTTTTTTGGGTTAAATCATATTTTTTATTATTGCTGTAATGATATTTTCAAATAATAATTGTAATACTTTTTTTCTTCATTATTGGTTATTAATACCTTTCTCAAATAAAAATCATAATATTTTTTTCTATATATTATAGGTTATTTATTACAATTTATTTGTAAAATAATTGAAAGTTTTACTTTTGCTTATTTTCTTAGTAATAAAATTATAAAATTGAATATACATGAGCCATCACCTCATAGATCCATAAGACTTACGCCCTGTGTCTCGAGGCTTACGTCTCGCCCCGTACTGCATATTTGCTGTAGAATGTGCCTCAATTGCACTAATTCTTGTCCAATACAAGCCATAAGATAAATCATGAAACTTTTCAATAACATATGTTTGCCTAGAGGAATTCTTGGTGATACCATGTCTATGATCAAGGTCGAGATCTTTTCCACGCCGAGTATGGTGGACTTACACCTCATTCACTTCAGAGAATAAATCTATATTTTTAACATTTATCAGAAGTTCTCATTCTTCATGAATGGAACACAATCACGTGAGCATATCAAATTATGATAGCTTTAGTACATCATTCCATGCTCATGTGCATTATTCAATCACTTGTCTTCTTTCAAAAATATGATGCACTGCTACCACATTCATATCAAGGAATGAAGCAAATTCAATAGAATAAGTTTCATGATTTTTTACCAAAAGCACATTATTTTACTTTAATCATCATTATATCATCAATATGGACTATGGTGCATTGAGACTCAAACCCAACGTCTTATTTATATAAAGGCGTCTTAGACCATAAATTGATGGGACTTGAACCTAACATCTTATCATCACGGTGCACCCGGATTCAAACCTGATGTCTTATCCTCTTAGTGCGATTGGACATGAATTGATCGTCTTGCCCTCTTAGTGCAATTGGACATAAATCCATCATCTTATGTTTTTAGTGCAATGGGACTTGAATCCATCGTGTTACCCTTAACCAATAATATAATAAACAAAAGTGCACGGTGCTCACCTTCGAGACTTAAGCAATATTATCATTTATGGTGGCAATAATTTTGTAAGCAACAATTTGCAAAATCATACGTACAAAAAGAGAAATCAATTACATCATAGTTCAAATTAAATATGCAGCAGTAATACTTATCCAAGTAAGAATATGGTGGCCCCGTTATTGTGCACGCAGAGAAGCCGTATACTAAAATTAGTAGTATAGAATTTAAATCATTAGGTCTATTACCATTCGATTTGCAATATTCTCGTGAAAAGAAAAAGAAAAACCAGGCAGCGTGGTCATTCGAGATTTGCAACACTATGTTGCTACAAGTAATCAACAAGAGGCAGCACCACAAGTTATACACAAAATTTGTTTCAGACTGGCCATGTCAATTCAGTTTAGAATACATATATTATATAAACTTTACATATACATATTGCATTCGAAAAATTATGATGAGGCCAGTCCATAAAAATCAAGAAATACCTACCATTGATTCTTAATGGAGAATGAGCAATTCGTGCTGATAACGTGTTATGAAATTATAAAATAAGAAGAAGGAGAAAGTAGGGAGAAAAGAGAATACTTCTTATTCCTCTTGAAGAGATCTTTTAGGAATTCACAAATCTGATTTACAATGAAGGAAAATCCCTTTATTAATAGGGGAAACCTTTCCTAACTTTTCCCTAAGAGGACTCCACATAATAGACATTCACTATAATATAAATATGTTGAAAATTGTTTAGAAAGTAATAGGACACCTGCATAATTAAAATGTCTTTTTAAAAATTCGAAACAACTTTCAGATATTACTTTGTATGTTTTCTATATACAATTCCCTTGAAACAAAACAAGATATCCAATTCAACAGGATGTAAAACACATGAGATGCATACGTTAAAAATAGAAAAAAGATGTACATAAGTTGGTATCTTGGTGACATGAATATCTATAAGAATTTTATTAATTATATATATACATTGACAAATGAAATGTAAGAAACTTTTAGATTACCAAATATATTTTAATTTGTTATGTCCTTAATTAAAAATAATAATATATTGTCAATACACTAAATTTGTAATTATTTATTTCATTCGACCAAATCTTATTCAAAAGCTTTATAAGTTGAAACTCTTGTGGTTTCAGAAACTTAATACAATCAATAAGACAATTTTTTAAAATTTTATGAAGCATATTAAATCAAATTTTAGTAATTTTTTTTTAAATATAATGCTCAATAAGTATAAAATAAAATAAAATTGATTGTCGTATTTTTAAGTGCAAAACATTTCCCTAAGCTAATTTTAATGTATTTTTTTAAGAAGAAAAAAAAAACTTACAACAAAATTGTTGAATGTGACACGTTTTTGCCACGCCTAAGAAATCGAAAAAAAGGATAAAATAAATTTAGTAAAATGGAAAAAGGAATAATGTAACGCGCTCGGCTTGTTGCTTAAGGTTTACGCGGCAGATTTAACAAACTATTGGAATTCTGGAAATCTAAGTAGAAGAAAAATCCCCAATTGCAAATGCGACCAGACTCATCGCCGATGGAAGTTGAACAAATTGATCGGAGGCCGGCGGCTCTCGGAGACCTCCGCATTCTTCCCGATGAAATTCTGTGCTCCATGCTGACCTATCTGACTCCTCGGGATGTCGCTCGCCTTTCCTGTGTTAGCAGGTACTTTCAATTCTCCAACTGATAATTTTTGCCAAAAACTTAGTCTTGTGTATTTTATTTTTTATGTTTTTGAATGTGCAATTTGTAATATAGTTGTAAATATAGGGTTGCTCAATAACTTTTGAACTGGAGCTCAATTTCTGCTAATTATATGTAGATAGGGATGAGTGTTAATTTTGAATTTAGCTAAGCTTTAATTCATTCAATTGCATGATTTGTTGCTTTTTCTCAAGCATAGGTTTGTATTTAAGTTTTTTTTTTTATTCCTGTGAATTAATGGAATGTGGATCTTGTGTGCGCCTGATGCATTTCTCTTTTTCATACAAAATTAGTTTAGTAGAGAATTTTGGTTATAGAATTAGAGACTTGCTAAATTTAACTAGTAGATGACCAAAATGACAGGTATGTTTTCGTTGTTATTACATAGATATGTTTAATTTTTATTTTCTTTCTATGAATTAGTAGAATTTGCATCTCGTGTTGTTTTAATGCAGCTTAGGCTTTTCGGTGTGTTTGTGTGTGCATATTTCTTTTTTAGCACAAAATCAGTTCAATAGGGGTTGTTGGTAACAAACAGTGGGAAATTTTCGAACTTTAATTAATAGATACTAAATGACAGAATATACCGCGCTTATTGATTGGATATGATTTCCTGAGATACAGCACCTTATTTGAAGTGCTGTCAGTGTCTTCCATTTTTCTGAGTAAGCTTAAGGGAAAACTCAGTGCCACCTTTTCCCATACCTTCTTCAAATATTTACTGTTTTGCAGTGTGATGTATATATTATGCAACGAGGAGCCCCTATGGATGGGCTTATGCATTGATATTGCTGATCGTCAGCTTCAGTATAAAGGCTCCTGGAAAAGAACAGCCCTGGATCAGTATGGTTATTCTTAGTATTTTCTTCTGCAATGTAGTTATCTTCATTGACTAGATTCAAGTTCTCTTACAGTCAGTTCATTGTATTTTCCCCGTTGATGTAGATTGAATGTGACTCTTGAAAATAATGAATCCTGCCAGAAACCGCTACACTTCAGTGGTAATATATATTGCTATTGGTTTGTTGGATATTCTTCAACTCCGCAATGCTACTGTACATAATATGCTAATGGGAGCTCAACTTTGCAGGATTCAACTCTTTATTCCTTTATCGTAGATTATACCGGTGCTATACATCATTGAATGGATTTTATTATGATACTGGAAATGTTGAAAGAGCGAAGAACCTTTCTATAGATGAGTTTCGTGATAAGTATGATGGACAGAAACCGGTATGGTGTTTGCAACTTATAAATGCTTTTAAAGCACATGGAGTAGTTGTTAGATTGTTGATAATTTGTTAGATTGTCTTTGTATTTGCTATCTTTTATCAAACAAAATCTGTGATAAAATTATGTTTTAGTGTGCATCATTTCAAGTCATTTTACCTCCTTCCCTTTGAACATACAACCTTTCTCAAATTATGTCATATATTCTCCTCTAGGTCGCCCCACAATTGTGTCTACTTTGCTTTAAGGGACACCTTTACTCTATTATCTTTAGCACTGATTGAATCTCTTAGTATCAGAAATCAATGTAGTAACCACTCGAAAACTGACCAAAATGTTCAAGTTCTTGCAAAGTTAGTTTTATGTCACTTTTGGACCCATTTCTACTTGGCTACTTTAACATGTCTAGTGTTCCTTAATAGTTGTTCCCAAGTCAAAGCAGAGACTTGAATAGATGAAGGTAGAATCTACTGTCTTGTAATTATTAGTTTTACATGTGTACCAGAAAACAAATCACTTACTGATTCTAACCTATCAAAAGAAAGTTATATAGTGATTCTTGCTGCTGCTTCTTGTTGTTTTTCCTCTTCTCCTTTATTTTTTCTGTGTCTTTCCCTTCCTTTTCTTTCTTATATACACTGAGTTCATCAATTTATCCCGAGGATTCATATAAGCTATACGCCAACTAGCTTAGGATTGAGGGTTAGTTGATTGATTGATATACACTGGATCTTTCTCTTTAAGTCTACTTGATTGCATTTCTATCATTTGACCAATGTTGTTCGTGTATCATTCTTGAAAAAGGGGCGAAAGAAATGGGTTTAATTTGTCTGAACCTTTTTTATGAGCTGATAGCTTATGTGCATGGTTTTCTTGATAGACAGTAATATGAATATGTAATGATCTTTTTCTCAAAAATGAATCTGTTATGATCTTCACCAAGCTTATTGCTTACGCTATAACAGGTTTTAATTGGTGGATTGGCCGACACTTGGCCTGCAAGGACTACATGGACAACAGAGGAGTTTTTAAAAAATTATGGAGATACAGCATTTAAATTATCTCAAAGAAGTCGTCACAAAATTAGGATGAAACTGAAGGACTATGTGTCATATATGAAAGTTCAGCATGACGAGGATCCTCTTTACATTTTTGACGAGAAGGTTCCTTTACAATCCTGCTGTTCTCTCTGTACAGTTCTCCGACAACAGATTGTTCTAATTTGAATTACTTTTTCTCAGTTTGGGGAAGTTGCACCAGAGTTGTTGAAGGAGTACAGTGTTCCAAATATGTTCCAAGAGGACTTTTTTGATGTGCTGGACATGGATCAGCGACCTTCCTTCAGATGGCTCATTATGGGACCAGAGAGGTCTGGTGCCTCTTGGCATGTTGATCCATCTCTAACTAGTGCTTGGAATACACTTCTATGTGGCCGTAAAAGGTATGTTATGAGAACCAGTCTATCACTTGCCAGTCATCTTTTCTTAGGATCTTGCTGAATGCTTCACTTGATGCATGCTTTGTTTGACAATTTGACCAATCAAACTCGTACTGCTGGTTCGCTCAGTTGTGGGTGGAGATGGTTGGGTTGATCAGAAAACAGCTGCCAGAGTGTTGAAGAAAAGAAGTCAAAGATAGAACGGAAAAACCTAAATAAGAATTTTATTTAGAGAACATACTTTTTATCGGCGGTTTCTTAAGCTCTATCTTCCCTTCTGGGTATATAAGCAGATTATACTTTCTGCATTTTATTGTAGGTTCATGGATATATGCAAAAGGGGCAAGCTTTGCAGAAAATTTAAGTTACATCAGCCTTTCACTTATTTCCTCAAAGTTATTTCATGAAAAGTGCACTTGAATATATATATATATATATATATATATATGAGCTGGAATGAGCTAAAAAGAAACTTACCAAAGAAGTGGATGGTGACAAACTATAGACTTCGGCTTGCTGCTGGGAGTTTCTTGCTTATAGAACTAGATTGATGTTGTTTGCTCAAAGTTCTCCAATGTTGAGACATGGTGCTAAGTTGTCTACTTCTTGAGTTGTGACTCTCCTTTGTGCTCCCACCCACAAGTGGAAAGAAAAGAAGGAAAAAGATTGAAGGCTTTTAAATTTCAGAAGTAGACTTGAGCTTGTTTATAGCATGTAATAAATATTATTAGGAGCTTTGAAATATTTTGGTATATTCTCATTTTACACTGTCCAAGAATTTTTCTTCTCCTGTAGTGGATTAATCACCATTGTGATACTTGTTGGGAGACAAAAAAAGGCCCTTATTCATATTTATTTTGCAGGTGGGCGTTATATCCCCCTGGAAGAGTACCTTTAGGAGTAACAGTGCATGTAAATGAAGAGGATGGTGATGTCAATATTGACAGTCCATCATCTTTGCAGGTATTAATAATTTTGAGATGCAAATAATTTGCTTCTACGTTGCCTAATATTGTGACTGGTTTTCATTTATTTGAGCCATGTGTTATTTCTGTCATGTTCATCCAGTGGTGGCTGGACTTCTACCCTCTTCTTGCTGAGGAAGACAAACCAATAGAGTGCACTCAACTGCCTGGGGAAACAATATTTGTCCCAAGTGGATGGTGGCATTGCGTGCTAAATTTAGAGACTACTGTTGCTGTGACACAGAATTTTGTGAACTCCAAGAACTTTGAATTTGTGTGTTTGGATATGGCTCCTGGTTATAGACATAAAGGAGTATGCCGTGCTGGGCTTCTTGCTTTAGATGATATCAGTATTGAGGATGTCAGGAAAAATATGTTGTCCTTAGAAAGTGGTTTGTGCTGCTCTGACCTGTCAAGGAAAGATAAGAGGATTAGAGTTGACCAACTGAAAGGTTCAGAAGATGAAAGTACAATAGATGGTGTCTCTAAATGCATAGATTTGACAAAGGTGGAATTTTCTTATGACATAAATTTCTTAGCTATGTTTTTGGATAAAGAGCTAGATCACTACACTTCATTATGGAGCTCAAGCAACTCTATCGGGCAGCGAGAAATGAGAGAGTGGCTATCAAAGCTTTGGGTTGAAAAACCAGAGACTAGAGACCTTATATGGAAGGTATTTATATATTCACTTCTCTACTTGTTTTTGGTTAGTGTTTCTTTCCTTTACTTGTGATCAATCAAACTTTTTGTCTCAACTAATGCCTCTAATTGCATGAAAAGAAAATCCTGGAAATGTTGACTGACCTTCTGGGGCAGTCTATGTGACTGTTCTAAGTATACCATAGGCTTTCCTTCTGTTATTTGTATCAACCATCATATGATGTAGATCGGGATAGGGATAAGAAGAATTATAGAAAACGAAAAGGAATTTAGAATAGACCCAACTAGAAAGCAATTATTAGAACATTCAGTAACAAATAAACACTCTATTATGTAAACAAGAAGAACCTAAACTATAGAAATACTTCAAGTGGAAGAATGTTACTTGGAAACACCCCTTTCAAGTTCAGATCACCATGGCATACAGCCATCACCTCTGAAGAGAAATATCATGTTCAATGTTAGCTACCTAAAAATGAAAAGGAAGGGACTATTTATACTAGGTCTCTTATTAGTATTATAAATACCTAAAGAGTCCCTAGACATGGGGTAAAACGGTATTCGGATGAAATTGCAGAAATTGGCCAAATGCAGAATTGAACTTCCAGGACATGATATTGGTCTGGGACCTGCGATCATGGCCTTCATGATGCTGCCTTCTTCGCGTTTGGGTCTTCACTGTAGCAAAAATCTGCAGCTTCTATGTTTTTGGCCTTCTAATTGCTTTGGTGCTTGGCTCCCTTCCTTCAAATATTCACTAGAGCATACTTTAGACCTTGAGGCCATGCTTCCTCTAAATCCTCCAAGCTCGTGGTGGATGGAGAATGCTCCAAAATCTTTGATGGCTACCTTGATCTACATCATATGAGACATTATAGCGGATGAATTTATATATACCTAAGTAGCTGCATAGCAGGAACCTTGACCTTTTTCAGCTGCACAGCTGATCACACGTAGTCGCAGGTTATAAATGTTCTGCATAATGAGGTGTTAGATCAATAATTGGTCATCTCTCATCGGGGTCTCCTTTGTGTAATTTAAGCTTCTGTTATTGCTTATGACCTTAGAATCACTTCTGCTAGGGAGCCTGTCTGGCACTGAATGCTGATAGATGGTACACACACGCGACAGAAATTTGTACCTTCCATGGGTTGCCGTTGCCAACAGATGATGAGAGGCTTCCTGTTGGAACAGGCAGCAATCCGGTAAGTCTTTGTGCTTTATGGATCTTCTACTGATGTGGTTATTTCATTAGTGTCACTTTTTTATCTAGACTGAAGTTGAAGGGAACTTTTAGTTATTATTGGCGCCTGACACCATTACCTTTGTGATAGTGTTGAGATTTTTATACATCAATATTCAAGTAGGCTTTTCTCATCTCAACGAGTTAATGCTGAAGTTGAGATGCTTAAGAAAGAGTGGAAGATCAATTTTTCTCTTACAAAGATGTTTTGTCATCATTAACCTAACAAGTGGTAATACCTATGTACAGGTTTATCTAGCTGGGGACAATGTTATAAAAATACTTGTTGAAGAGGGATTAAGAGCTTGTCTTCATTCTTTGGGCACTGAGGTATATCTGTACTTCTGTCAGTTATTTTTCCAGCTGATATATTTCTTTGTACTTTATTCATTCAGTTTGGTATGATCTTTTGCAGCTCGAGTTTTACAGTTCACTCCAGAAAATGAACTCTCCTTTGAGGAATCACATTCCTAATGTTTTATCCAGTGGGATTCTCTATATTGAAAATGAATTGTGTAAGGTTCAGTGTTGGGATGGCAAAGGAGTTCCAGAGGTGATTGCTAATTTTAGACCCCTTGTGGAACATGAGCAAGCTGATTATCCATTTGGTTTATGGAGTAAAAGGCAGTTTGATTATAGAAAAGCAGGGATGTCATTAGACGAACTAGTAAGTGCTGGCAGTGGCACAACAATATGGCCATATGTCATAACACAGAGATGCAAAGGGAAAATATATGCTCAAATGTTAGTGAAATCGATTTCTATAATTGCCTGTATCATTTACATGAAGTACTTGCAGTTATTTTTTGATGTACTGTTCCTCTTTTTCATTTAGTTTGTCTTTGCTAGCAGAAGAGATTCCATTTCATGGGAAGACGCTCTAAATTTGGCCTCGTTCCTAGGAGAACAAATGCGCAACCTTCATCTTGTGCCGTCCCCAGCTTTGAATGATTCAACATTGTTGGAAACCCAGCAGAAAGCAGTACCCAATGCTAATGGGAATCTCGAGGATGACGAGGACAAGATTTGTGTCCCTGCAGAGTGGAATTTATTCCTGAAAACTCTGAACAGGAAAAAGAAGGATGTTTGTGACCGCTTGACCAAATGGTATACATTTAACACCAGAATGCTTTGTTGATCAAAAAGCAGCATTCTAAAGTCTGAGTATTATGTAGCAAATGTTCTCCTTATTACCTTGCTTCTGCTCGCGTGGCTTTGTGCCTTTGACTGTGATGCTTGAGACCATGTATTCCGTTTATTCCTCTAGACTTGACTAGACTAGATACTAAAGCCCTAGATAATAGAACTGTGGGTCTAACTCCCTGTCTATTCTTTTAGGGGTCGTTTGGTATGCTGGACAAGCATAGATAGTTCTGGGATAAGTTATACTAGGATTATTAATTAGTACCGGGATAAGTTATCCCTACCACGGGGGAATCTCAGTAGCTCAATTGGTTGACTATTTGAATTTTCACCTTGTTGGTGAGGTTCTAATACCCACCTTGTAATCCCCTTCCCCTACCCCCAATTTTGAAAAGAAAAAAAAAGTTATCCCTGCCAGAGGGTGGAATAATAGAAACAGGACTAGTTATCCTGGGATAAAACAATGAAAATGACAAAAATTACCCCTGAGGTCCCTCAAACCCCTTTTGCTACTAAATAAGGTGGAGGATATTTTTGTAAACAAACAATTTCTTTCTTCGAAATTATGCAATGCATGTTATTTTTAATACAACAAACCGAACAGTCAATAAGAAATAATACCAACATAACTAATCTTAGCATAACTTGTCTTCGAACCAAACGACTCATTAGAGGATATCTTGGGTTGATTAGTGTTACATCAATGTAAATGCTATGTCAGGGATTATATGATTTTTTGGGGGGTTCTTAGTTTGTCTCTTCATTTGGTGTCAGATCAGCCTACATGTTACTCTGTGACCAGAGCCTCTCTTTGGATCATTGGTTGCCTATCACAGCTTACCATTAGTCTCTTTAAAGTGGTTGCTTGAGATCCACTTTTATCAGATAGTGTTCAAAGTCTCGAAAAAGTCAATTTCCTTTCTTGTTTGACTAATTTTGATTGAAATATAGTAAGTTTCAACTTTATTAATAATACACACATATTTATACATACACAAAAATATAATTCAACTCTTCCCTTAATAGTTGTGGTGGAATAATTTATAACTATGAACTCAATTTCAAATTCCGTGGGATACCTAAATTTGGACAAAGAAAGTACTTTGTAAAGTCATTTCTTGAATTGAGAAGATAAAATCCTTAACGACTTCTTTACTACTTATATATTGCATAAACAAGATGGTAGAGGAGGCATATTACTGTAGCTTAACTCTCCTATACACCCATGAAGGACAAGATATATTCAGTTCATTGGGAAAGAATTATATTTAGATAAACACTTCTTATTAATCTGTGTGTTGGATTTTGTGCGGCTTGTTTTCTACTGGATTAATGTTTAACTCTCTTATTAAGCTCATCAAAAAATTTCTTTGTTCCTTATTTGAACAAATTCTATTCAAACAGTTCTTTTGCCTGTTAATGTGTATGTTGGGTGCTGCTGTATTACTCTGTTGCAGTGTGGGGTACCTATACATGAGTTTTTTCCTGTGCATTTACATATGCTGGCACAAGCACCGTAGATTTGAGCTGCTAATGCATAGTTGTATCTGAGACTTTTCTGTTTCAATCTGTAGGGGTGATCCAATTCCCCGAGAGCTGATTGAGAAAGTTGAGGAATACATCCCTGACGACCTCCAAAAGGTTCTTATATTTGAAGATGAAGTTGATTAGACTTCCTTCAATCGGCTAGACGCTTCATTGTTTCTTATCCCTTTTTTCTTCCTGCTAGTGACAGTGGTACTTATGTTCACTCTGATGAAAATGCATTTCTCTGATTCTTGTTTTTGGTTTCCTATTTAAGGTTGACATGGGAGTCAGATCTTGTACCTGGATACACTCTGATGTAATGGATGACAATATCCACATGGAACCGTGTTCCCTTACTTCTCGCTCTGGAGGGACTAATGATGATCCCGAGTTAATCGACAATGTTTCTGCAAATGGATCTAATTCGAGTGATCATATACGTGCATGGAGACCTACTCATATACTCGATTTCAGTGGTCTATCTGTTGGTGAGTTATTGAGCAACTATGAATTTACTTTTTTGGGCTTGGTCTGCTTTTAGTTTTTTATTTCTTTTCCTGATGGACGAACCATGTACTTATATGGACTGTATTAGTCTTCTACTACTTGTCCCCCAAATGATTTATAATTCGTAGAAGTTAAGGTATGTCTAGGATAGGAACTGTTCTATTATTGTTCATGTCAAATGAATCTGGTTGAGTTTATGGTGCATATTAGATGGATGTCAATGATTATTTAGCACAAAAAGAAATGACTAAGAAAAGAAAATGGAAATAAATATGGAACTGAATTGGATCTTAGAGTTTGGCACCAGTTTAAGAGGCAGGCTTTGCCTATTTAAACAAATAAATAAATAAACAAAAAGAAAAACTTCAGAGTCATATTCGTAGGTACTTCAAATTTACTGCTTAGTAAGTATAATTTGTGAACTATTTTCTTGTATGTTTTGGCACACCGATTATAATGTACAGTTGAATACTACCCTCCTTGAATTGTGAAGATTAGCTTTACTGATTTTAACGTGAGAGCTAATCAACAAATCTTAAGGACTAGTGAGTAGTGGGTCTATTTTAAAAAAAAAGGTTTTACCTTATTTTGGGTGGTTTCTCTGACTTTTGACAAGAGAAGCTTTTTGGTGCATATTTAATTGGCAGTCTCTCGTGTGAAAATACTAAACCTGCCATCACTTAACTTCAAGTAGATCACTCGAGTTAGCACAGTAATCCTTGCATCACTAAAAACCTCATTATGCGGAAGGTTGTAAAATGCTGATTCCTTGCATTTTATTTTTAAACATCTGAGTTTCTGTGATTAGTAACCAGTTATTTTTTCTCAGGGGACCCGATTGCTGACTTAATCCCAATACACCTGGATATCTTTAGAGGAGATCCACATTTACTGAAGCAGTTTCTGGATAGCTATAAACTTCCATTTGTTAAAACAGGAGTGAATGCATCAGCTAAAAGCAATGGATTTCAGAGACTTTCTTACCGAGCCATGTGAGTACATATGTTCCCATGCCATATTTCTTCTATATTGTTGTCGTTGGTTTTCATAAAACAATTGGAGACATTTTTTTCTTCAAAGTTAAATTGCACTACCAGAGCTTATACAATATCCAACCATATGAAGATAGTATGACGTGTTTTGATAGCATATAAACTCATGCCTTAGAATTCATAACCCTCGGCCTTCACCAAATCAATGCATGATTTGTCATTTTCAGAATTGTTGATTCTCCACTAATATCATATTCTCAATCAGACCCCTCAAATCACTTTCAAAGTCATTAGATACGCTGCATTACTGTTTAACATTCTGAATACACTAGGAGTTTGAACTTGAGATCATTCAGTGGAGGTTTTAGTCGATTATTAGAACTAGAGACCGGACGTTCTCTGTGGTAGCCAACATGAGCTTTGTGGATGAAGATAGAACAGATTTGAACCTCATCCTCCTTGACTCCTTACAACCGTTGTTTCTATCTACTATTATCTAAACAAGTTATTAATGACGGGACGAAACCAAGAAATAACCCCTCACGTGCAATCAATGCAAACAGCCAATTTGAAAGTAAGAGGCGTGCTTTTAATGCTCCAAGCTACCAACAAACGAACTATATACCATTTGATCCCTCTATCAGCCAAAAAATATTAATTGTAATAAAATGTCATCAAGGGATTTTACTTTTTCATGAATCCGTTGATTCTATATGACATGTTACTACTCCCCCTTTCGCACTTTATTCGTACGTGGAGTGGTGGTTTAAACTCACTTTGAATGACTTAAATCTGTACAGGTGCTACTGTATTTTGCATGACGAAAACGTTCTGGGAGCTATTTTCAGTACTTGGAAGAAACTAAAGATGGCAAAATCATGGGAAGAAGTCGAGGAAGCTGTATGGGGAGATCTTAATAGTTATACAGGCTCCTGTTGAACTTTCTTTTGTTCTTTTTAATTTGTCTTTCAGTTTCAGTTTCAGTTTTATTGATGAATATTGGATAAGTCCAATCGCGTGTACACTAACATTTGTTCGAGGTAATTTATTGATATTTTTCCCCCTGTTTCCTACTGATCATTTCTTCAAAACTTTGACAAAACTTACTTGAAACAATGATTGTGGAGTCGGTACCAGGCTTAGGCTTGGTGGTTGTTCTTACGACCTCTTATTAAACTCATTTGACATCCTGCTTTCGAAAACAGCTCATCTATGCAACTAAACCGAGAAGTTGGTGTTAATAGCAACTTCACTCAATCCCTCTGTATTCACCTGTATGAACGTTATATACGATAAAAGATCACCCGCTAAAATTCTACATTGTGTAAAAAAAAAAGGATCTAATTCCAGAAATCTAAACAAAACTATTGTTATCTTGTGGTACAAGTGTGTATTTCTAAAGACCAGATTTCCACTAAGCCAAGATTTCAGTAGTAAACACCTTTTAGTCAAAAGGGAAAAAAAACTATCAGCAAATTATAGGGTGAACTCTTCGAGTGTCTACTCCGGATATTACAGCAGATACAGATTGCTCTCTTCTTTCACCCTTTCGATAATTACAGCATAGTGTAACATATCACAGTAGACCAGCAAAATCGCCACTAGTTTCAATCACATCTTCAATATCAGCTTCATCCAATTCATCAAGTTCCATACTGCCCCCATAAGAATGTGTTCCAACCTGCAAAGGAACTCTAGCCTCTTGTATTATCGCCAAAACTTCTTCCATGCTCTGGGAAGGGTCATTTACATCGACGCATTGGTAACTTCCTCCTTCCATCAGTTCCACTGGTAAGTTCTTTAAAAACCAAGGATGCATTTTTATTTCTGGAATGGTTATTCTCTGCAAAAGGATAATCAGCATGCATTTATGGTTTTGGCACATTCGCAACAGTGAGGTGAGCTATCAATCATCACATAACATGAAATAAGAAACATGAAACACGAATGCAATTTTGTGCAAGGAATGATAAGGGAGAGTCTTTGGTGAGAATGAACCTGGCAACTAATCAGACTATATATTTATCGAGAGAATGAGGTAATTACAGATAATGATCATTTCACATGGACACAACACATGAACTATTATATGATCAACATCTTTAGCAGAAGACCAGATGATTTATTACCTTTTCAGGGTCTGCCACAAAAATCCTGGTTAAGAGATGGCGGCATTCAAGGGAAATTCGGACTTGCTCAGGAATTGAGTACCGGGTGGTGAGTATTTTCTGTCATGGAAACTAAACAATCATAATGCTGCAGTAAACTGCTCAATGTTTCACACGTGCATGAACAATTAATGCAGCAAATTGATAAACAAAATTCAGAGTAAAGCAGGCTTCTTTTTCATCAACTAGAAATTTGATTATGTTGTCATCACTCACAGAAATAGTCTTTGTAATGTTTTTGGGATCACTTGAATCTTGAAATGGATAAGCTCCAACCAGCATTACATATAAGGTGACTCCACAGGACCAAACATCTGCAAGCTATATTTTCAAGAATTAACAGGAGGAGAAATGAGTATATATGACAAATATTATGACAATTTAAGCAAGGAAGAAGAAAGATGTAGCACCTTTCCATCATATTCTTTCCTTGTTAGGATCTCTGGTGCTACATAAGCAGGTGTGCCCACGGTGGACTTAGGTTGAGAATGAAAGATGGATGACTGCAAACAAGTATAGCAATTTTATATGAACTTAAATCTTGAATAGATGTAAAAAGTAATAAGACCTTGAGAAAAGCTCACTAACCTTGGAGTACCCAAAATCACATATTTTAACACGTGGTGCAGCACTTCCGTCAAGTAATGTGTTTTCCAATTTGAGATCTCTATGACAGATTTGCTGCAACAGAAGACCAAAGATATACTAAGTGCCAAAAGGAGGACTGAACGAAGTTCACAGCAAGAGAAATATGGATGCTGTACCATGAAATGGCAGTAGCTAACCCCTGATATCAGTTGTTGAAAGAAGAACCTTGCCTGAGTAAAAAAATAAACATAATCAAGCCACTGAGATGATTTTAAACTAGAAAAGAGTCTGGTAGGAAGAGCTGACATAAACACAATGAGATAGTCAACTGATAAAATATTTAAAGGGACACTTCGCATTGCATATCACTCTGTGCTTTCAACTTATAAGATGGCATTCTTGGAAATTAAGAGTTTAGTTTCACTCATCAACAGAGCCCATGACATGGTAGACTACTACCCAGCGGACTTCCCACATCAAAGGACCGTATGAATGTCTTGGTAGACTACTACTTTACCATGAATGTAAAAGGCATATTACCCAACCCAACCAAGTAAAGAGGCAACAAAGACCTGACTATCATAAGCAAAGGTTATAAAATCAAATGAAAAATACACAGTTCGTTTGTTCTAAGCCAAGACTAATTGCGGGATCTGGTGTAAAGTATCATCATTACCTCATCTTCATTAAATCTTCCAGCATTACAGATCCTCACAAAGAGCTCTCCTCCTGCAGCATACTCCATTACTATTGCTAGATGAGTAGGTGTAAGCAAGACCTGGAAATGTTAAACCATTCATGTAAAAAGCAAACCATAGACAAAATTGACAAGTCTGCTTGCCACTTAGCTACTATTTTGAACAGTCACTGTAATCCCACTAATTGTAAATTGGCTATCATCAACAATGCCAAACACAAAATAATATGCAAATCACCAAATTATAGCTACTATCAGAAAAGTTGATTGCTTTCAATCCAATCCATAAGATGCCGAAGATTGCATTTAATTGCAAGCAACAGAGTCCTTCAAAAAGAAATCATAACATAACATAGTTGTTATAGACCAAACAGGAGAGGCCAACCAAAAAGACTAGTCCGATAGGTGGGGAACCCATTTGGCCAGTGGCGGAGCCAGGATTTTCATTAAGGGGATTTTAGTAAAAAAATAATTATGAGGTTAGTAGGGCTGGAACTCGCAAGGAATTTTGCAACCCCTTAACCAATAGACTAAACCTTCAACTTATTCTAAGAGGTGTCAATACTGGTATATATATTTATTAAACCAAAATTTTAGCTCTATATACAATGTCATTTTCCGGCAAAGGGGTGTCGCTTGACACCCCATGGGCAAGGGTGGCTCCGCCCCTGCATTTGGCCTATACGCTCATTAGCACTTCTCATTTCTCTTTTTTCCGATGAGGGACAATTGGCACATAACAGTAAGTATCTTGTTACTGTCACTACCAACCAGATCTTCAGTTCTAGTAATTAGATGATTTAGATCCATTAACATTTTTGATCATATCATTATGTGAAGCTATCTCCATTCTTCAAGAATTTTTTAAAAAAAAGGATCTTTAACTTAATAAGAGTTCCTTATGAGCTTGGAAGACAGCAATAATCAGAATCCCCATAGGAATCAAAGCAGATTATAAGAATAAAGAAAAAAGAAGATTCTTTGTAACAGTAAGAAGCAGAATATATACCTCTTTAAATCTCACTATATTTTGATGTTTCAATGATCTATGATTCATAATTTCCCTTTGCACATGTTCATCAATCTGCAAACAACCTCAAAACACAAACAAACAAATAAATAAAATACCCTAGATGGATTAAAGACATCAAATTTAAGTTGATAAAAGTTGAAACCTTTTGGCCTCTTTCAATAAACTTAACAGCAAAGAGTTCTTTAGTCTTCTTGTCACAAACAAGCTTTGCTACTCCAAAATTACCAGAACCCAACTCCTTCACTATCTCATAACGCTCCATCATCAAGAAACAAAAGGGGATTCAGATTCTTCAAAAAGAATCAAACTTTTTTTAGATTGACTTACAGAATTGACAATATTGTACAGTAAGAGCAAAAGGGGTTCAAAAACATTCAGAGGTTTACTAACTGAGAGTTTATTGGACACATATTCTTGACAGGTACTACGTTGTTCAACGATTGTCGGCACAAATTAGCTCAGTGGGTAGGAAGAATTTTTACTTTTATCTTTATTTGGTGAATTTTAAATTCCAGTTTAGTGTTTTATTTTCAATATTCAATATGAATTTACTGATAGGAATCTAAAATTTAGTCCAGGTACATATATAAAATATAAAATTAAAAAAAGAGAGAGCCTGGTCACGTCTGTAAAATTTGCAGAAAAGTTGCCACTAGTTGTGATTGTATTGGTGGATTAATTGATTGGAGTAGTTGTTCATGCTGGTCCTGCTCCTTTGAATTTCGGCTCTTTTATAAATACTTTTAAATAATTGTTCAACATAATGTTTTTAAATTTAGTAAGAACTTAACACTGCTAATGTCACACATTAACAATTTGAATGATAAATTTATGAATTATTATAGAGAATTCATTAGTAGAATGGGAAGAATTGGGGAAAGAAGGGCACACAAGGAATGAAAGGGAAGATCGAAAAGTTGAAAGAAGAAAGGACTTTTTGGTTAGACGAGTGGAGTTACCTAAGCATTTTATTCGAACAAATATAGAGTCGGAGTTCTTCCTTCGGAGTTGAGACCGATCATTTAGTTTACAAGAAAAGTAAGGTATAAGGTAGAACTACTATGAAAAAAAGTAGAGCAAATGATAAAATATGATTATTAAATAAAAAGGAAAATCAAAATGAGAAGAAAATATTAAGGTAACAATAAAATCACACCAAATCGGTCGTTACACAAAATGAGACTTCTCGCCTTATCTAAGGATGATTAAAATGATAGTACGATACAATAAAATTCAAGTAACAATCAAAATAAATATTGTATTTAAACTAACAATACGATACAATGCAATCGGTGACAACCATCCAAACAAGGTGTAAGTAAATAGGTATTGCTTAATTTTAAGTTCCAATTTCGGTACATCTAATTCTTCTCTTTTTTTTCCAATTTTCTCCACTTCAATCTTTCTCTCTTTCATTCTCATGTACTCCACGACTCCAACAAAATTGCTTCTTTTGATTTGAAGATTTCTATTCGAAACGATGATTATCTAGTGTCATTTATCACTCCTCCTTTTGGTAGAGATGATTTTTTGATTGTGAAAAAAATTAAAGTTAATTTAGAATTACAAAAAGTTTTAGATTTTTAGAAAATTTTCTAAAATGACCTATATGCTTATCTTATGATATGTCTAGAAGTTCTAGATTCGTATCAGATAGTTAGAAAATAAAGTTATCTAAATTGTTCTAGAATAGTAGGTAGAACCATTCACAAATATAAATAAGTATGACCTTAGTCATTTATAATCAACCCAAATAAAACGAAAAAATTTGTATTCTTCCTTCTAGCTTCCCGTTGAATCTTTCAATCATACTTAACAATCTTGAGCTAGTAGAAGATCTCTCCAATAAACTTTTCTTATGTTATCCTCTACCTTATAGTAGTTTGAGTGGTAATTATATATGGTGATTTATATAGATGATTATGGTATTTTTCGGTAGTGATCTACGGATAAAATTATTAAACATCATATGTATGTAACTAATATACTTTTCTTCTGTTATTCTCTACCGTTATAGTAGTTTGAGTGGTAATTATATATGGTGATTTGTATAGATGATGATGGTATTTTCCGTTTGTGATCTAGAGGTGAAATTATTAAACATCATATGTACGTCTGAACTTGAAATTGATTTGACTGGAGAGAGACCGATTTTGAATTTCAAATTGTAAGAAAGGAATTAACTGATAAGATTGTGGGAGTGAAAATAGGGAGAAATTGATGGAGTAAATTAAGGGAGAGAAACGGTTTTAGGAGTGTAAGGTTACGTATCCAAAGAGTAAAATAAGGGATTTTGAAAATATTTTGAAATGGTAAGGAATAATGGAAATTATGGAAAATAAAGGTGTGTATAGGTAATTTTTCCAAAAACTAATTCTCTAGAACTTGGGTCAGCCCATTAAAGATAATGGAGGAGGCCCATAATTATGGGCTGAATTGAAATTCTAATGTGGTGTTGGACATGCCACCGGAGTCTTGCTTAAAATTTTGAATCCAAAATGTGCTCAAAATTCATATGACTATCCTTAGTTTGATTCTTTATGGATTTCAAAAGCGGTAAGCCCATTATTTCCTAGGCAATTTGTCTAAAGATAAGATTAGGAAGTTTTATTGGTAGACGAAACTTTATATATAGCTTTATACTTCTTCTTTTTA
Source organism: Solanum appendiculatum (assembly GCA_018342035.1). Taxonomy (NCBI): domain Eukaryota; kingdom Viridiplantae; phylum Streptophyta; class Magnoliopsida; order Solanales; family Solanaceae; genus Solanum; species Solanum appendiculatum. The sequence goes on from JAGDQO010000097.1 coordinate 352,530, forward strand.
TAAAAGAGTGGTAAATGTATCAAAAATTCCTTAAAATTATTAAATTTAGATAATTCAGTACGATTAAATTCCTGAATACATAATAAAATATTTTTGTTAAACATTTTGAACTTTAATTTTTTGAATCCGTACACTAAATATCTCGTATTCACTTTCAATTTAACAATTTAAAGCACTAAATATCTTGTATTACATAGAAATTGTAAAAAAAAAATATTAAAAAAGATAATGTGATATAGATAATCTATCCTGATACAAAATTTACGTATTAAGCAAAAATGTAGGAACCGCGTGTAGTGGACCACGGTCACAAACAAACTCGCACCGTCCATGCCCATCACCCACTCCATTCGCCTAAAATGGCGGGGACCTTTCCATCTGACCCCACTTCACTTTTTTTTTATAATATAAATATGAAAAGTAAATTCCTATATACTACGTGGGTGCATTATATGCATCATATTAAAATATTACTATATGACTATAACTTAAGTAATATTATATAATATATTAAAATAGTAGTGCATAAGATGGGTTCTTATGAATGTGGTTTCCCAACTATTTTGCGTGCTATCACAATTAATTTTATGAGATATTTATTATTTTTACTAACATAATATAGTATAATTTTATCCATCAAAATTTGAACAAATAGAAAAAGATCACTTAGTGCATACGATGTATCCTTTAATAATAGTGGTGTTTGCATAAATTTGAATCACCTTACATACACTCAAATTAAATTTATGTGATATCTGCTATATCTCCCATTAACACAATGTCAAATAATTTTATCAAACAAAAATCTAAAATATAATACATAACATGCCTTTTAACTCGGCCTCATTTCACATATATTCCCTTCAATTTTGGGTGTGAACAGGTAGACACTTAAACATTTATAAAGTTAATCAAGTAGACACATGAGTCCTACATGACATAATACACGTAGGATGCAAATTACCATATAGGATGTCACATAGAATGCGTGTGTCTATTTGTTCAACTTTATACAAGTTTAAATATGAGAAAATTACACAGATAAGCAAACATATACTAGTTAATTAGCTAACATAGCTATAGTTTGAATTAATTACGGCTCGCAGCTTACTTTTAACTGTAATTACGTCACTTATACATATACAAATACAAATTATACATATGTATATATACAATTATATGACAAATATACAAATACAATTAGTCTCTCTCCACTCTCTGCCCTCTCTCGCTCACCTCTCTCATCCCACTCGCCTCTCTCCTCCCTTTCTGACTCTCGCTTTCCAGATATACAAATACATATGTATATTAGTTACATATATATAATTATTTGACAGATATACATATACAATTCGACAAATATACATATATAGTTCGCCTCTCTCTCGCTCGCCTCTCTCCTCTCTCTCCCAATCTCGCTTGTCTCTCTCCTCCCTCTCTCACTCTCGCTCTCCAGATATACAAATGCATATGTATATTAGTTACATATAAACAATTATTTGGCAGATATACATATACAATTCGACAGATATACATATACAGTTCATCTCTCTGCCCTCTCTCGCTCACCTCTCTCCTCCCTCTCTCCCTCTCGCTCGCCAGATAAACAAATGCATATGTATATTAGTTACATATAAACAATTATTTGGCAGATATACATATACAATTCGACAGATATACATATACAATTCGTCTCTCTCCACTCTCTGCCCTATCTCGCTCACCTCTCTCCTCTATCTTCCAATCTCGCTGGCCACTTTCCTCCTATAACATGTAGCTACGAATCGTAATTAACAAACTATAACTATGGAGCATAATTAAAATATTTTGAGTGGCTATATGTGAAAGTTCCTCTGTTATTTACTTATGCACACCCAAAATTGAAGGTTATAAATATGAATTGAAGCTAGTGCGAAGGTTGCTGGTTTTGTGGAGATCGAAAAGGAGGAAAGGAAAATGGTGAAAATATGCGGTGGAGATGGAGACGGGTGAGAGAGAGAGTAGGTTGTCTCGCCAGCAAGAAGAGTATTGGCGGCGTCTTTCTGATCCAATGGGTTCAGGCTATTTCACGGTGGGAATGAGTTGAGGAGAAGACGATGTCGGCTGATTTGATCTGAGGAGTCCCAAATTTTATTCTAAAGAATAAATTAAAATTTTGCTATTTTTCCTTTTATTTTATATTTTTGGTTAATAATTTAAAAAATAGTTAATGGAGATAATTATGACATGTTATTGATTTATATGACATGGATTTGACATGTCATTTGTTTATGGGCGAGTGAACTACACACATCGTAGCAAGGGTTTAAAAATCTTATTTTCATTGAGTTTAATGATTCAGTTGGTAAGGAGTTAAGTAGAAGGGTCCATAATACAAACTCGAACAAGTAAAGGGGTCCATCAGACCATTTCGCCTATATCATTTAACATAATTTCACGTTTCAGGGCCAATAATCTTCCCCATTTCTTTCTTCACTCCCTTTGATTTCTTTAGTATAGCTCCAAATTCCAATCCTCTAAAGTTGGTGGTTGATATAAATATTTGATACGAATAAAAATTTAACGGAAAATTGTTGATAACATTTAGGTGGAGGACCTGTGCAGGCAAGAACTTGGCCAGTTAGAAACAAAAGTTTTGTTCCATGCCCTCAATATTCCCGCTGAATAAATTAGAATTTCGTCGGCAACTTCTCTATAACTGTTTTAGAAAGTTAGTAGTATCTACTTCTTTTTTGTTTTGTTTTTTTAATTCAATCAAAACATTCAAACTTTAGAATCAGATTTCTAGGATAATTTTTGGAATGTACAAAACGAATAAGAATTTTGAATTGCAAGGACTTGATTGGATTACCACTTGGCACTTACAAGGCCGTACATAGATTCCAAATATCTTCATTTTATTTGAAATTTATGAACTCGACTTTGAAGTTGAGTTGTATTTGATTATACTTCTTGTAATAATATTTGTGTTTGATTATACTTCTGGTAATATCTAGAATTATATTCATGTTATAAACTGTTTTTAAATTTAAAATATAATGAGAAATTTTCTCAAATAGACACTATAATAAACTTAATTATGTTATATAGCTATAGTTTGCATATTTACAGGCTGTAGCTACAGTTTAAGCTGCCTCGTTTATATAATTCACGAATTTGTATAATTCTCGAGTTTGTATAATTCGCGGGTACGTTTGTGTAATTGAGCTTCTTCTTTTTTTGTATAAACTCGAAATAACAAATTTATACAAACACAAACATCTGAACTTTAAACAGTTATACAAATTATATTATACAAATTTTGAATTATACAAAAGTGCGAATTATACAAACTCGAAACCACAGCCCACGTAATTATCACTGAATGTTTGGTCGCGAGTGGTAATTAACTAAAACTATAACTATGATAACTAATTAACTAGTATATGTTTGCTTAACCATGTAATTTCCCCAAATATAATTTCAAGTTGAATTGAATTTCATGACCAAACATGAATTTTAAAATAATGTGAAAATTTTAAAACATGAATAATTTTTCTAGCCAAAAGGGGTGGTGTAATTAAAAGCAACACACATTTTTTTTTAAATTAAAAAAAGTAGTTAAAAGCAACAAAAGCAAAATGTTACAAATGGTGGTAAAAACAATGGGCCAGACGTGATAATCAATGTAAGCCCAATTATGGCCCCAAGAACAACTGGCATAGGCCCAAGTTAAGCCCCACTTGCCCCTTTAAATACACAGCTAAAATCCCTGCTGTCAATCACTTTACCAAATCAACGGTCTAGATTCACTCTAGAAATAAAAGAAAAACAAAATCCTAAAATCTCTCCACTCCTCTCAATTCAAAAAAAGCCCTCTTTCTCTCAATTTTAAATTCAATTCAGAAAATCGAAAAACTCTCTCATTTCATCAGATCTCAAAAAAATTTTATTTCCGAGCACACAGAGAAAAAATCTAAACATGGCGGTGGCACCGACGGCGCGTGAGGAGAACGTGTACATGGCAAAGCTGGCGGAGCAGGCCGAGAGGTATGAAGAGATGGTGGAATTCATGGAGAAGGTCTCCAACTCCCTCGGCTCGGAAGAATTAACCGTGGAGGAGAGAAACCTTCTCTCCGTCGCGTATAAGAATGTGATCGGAGCGCGTAGGGCATCGTGGCGTATCATTTCATCGATCGAGCAAAAGGAAGAGTCTAGAGGAAATGAGGAACACGTTAACTCTATCCGTGAGTACAGATCTAAGATTGAGAACGAGCTCTCAAAGATCTGTGATGGCATTCTCAAGTTGCTTGATTCTAAGCTTATTCCTTCTGCAACATCTGGTGATTCTAAGGTTTTTTACCTGAAAATGAAGGGAGATTACCACCGCTATTTGGCTGAGTTCAAGACCAGTGCTGAACGCAAGGAGGCTGCTGAGAGTACTCTCACTGCCTACAAAGCTGCTCAGGTTTGTTTTTTAATTTGCTTTATTGAGATAATGCTTGGTCTGTTTATCGATTTGATTAGATTTTACGGATCTGCTTGCTGCAGATTTACCTCCTAATTTGTATATGTCTCAGCAGATCTTCTATTTATGAGACTTTTCGCGTAATAATATTTGTTTTCAGTAGATTTCTATTTATGACTTGTGGAATAATAATATTTTTCCTGCAAGATCAGATTTTTTTCCTCTTACTTTTCAATATATTTGGAATTAATTAGCGAAGGAACAACATAATATAATGAATGCTCCTCCGTAGTGAGTAATTGACCATTTGCTGATTCACAACTACATTTTACTTGTGTGGATATAGATAACCTTCCAGCTCTAAATATTTTTTTCCTCGCAGTATATGTTAATTGATGTTATTTGGGATATTTGTAGGATATTGCATCTGCTGAACTTGCCCCAACACATCCCATCCGACTTGGACTGGCTCTTAACTTCTCTGTGTTTTATTATGAGATCTTGAACTCTCCCGACCGTGCTTGCAATCTTGCCAAACAGGTAAGACAGTCTCCATATAGATCAGATGTTTTTAACTTGCAGGTTATCTTAGATTTGTCGAGACCTTTTGTTCTCTCAGCAATCTATGCATCTCAGCTGCGGAAAAAAGTGTCTTCCTTTTGATATCATGTTTTTCCTATGAAACAGGCCTTTGATGAGGCAATTGCTGAGTTGGACACATTGGGAGAGGAGTCTTACAAGGATAGCACTTTGATCATGCAACTTCTTCGTGACAATCTCACTCTCTGGACCTCCGATATGCAGGTAATAATCATGCTCTTACAAATATTTTTCTATCATGTTTGATTTTTTGACAAGGGGTGTTTGCAGTATGAATGTCATTCATGATTATATTTACTTTTGGTTTGCAGGATGATGGGGCTGATGAAATCAAGGAAGATCCCAAACCTGAAGAAAAAAATTGAGGGGAATTGGAACCCTCTAATTTGCTTTTCACTTCTCCCCTGTTGTTTTTATTGGGAGAAGCTGATTATCATAATTTCCTTGCTAGTATTATGGTTTTCCATTAAGAGGTTCTCTTCTTATTGGCAACAAACAACTTTTATATTAATGTTTTAAAAGTTCCATCTTTTATTTAATGTGGTTCTTGAGGTTAAGAGGTTCTCTTCTTTTTTTTTTCAATGTGGTTCCATCTTGATGTTTTCCATTAAGAGGTTCTCTTATTGGTAACTAAAGCGTTTGATGAATTGTTATTGTGTAACTTCACATATCAAATACAGCAGAAGTGAAACGCAACAATCTGTTTTTGGTAGTGATAAAGCTTTATTTTTGTCTCCTCATCCTTTTTTCAGAAGTAGTTTGAAGTAAAATCAACTTCGTTGGAATTTGGAGTTTCTCACAGTCCATTCAAATATATATATATATATATTAATACAAGCAACAAAATCACTATCAAGAAAAATTCCCAAGAATCTTTTGTTGAGTCGTAGTTAGGGATGAAAAGGCTTCCATAATGGTTCTCTTCCCTCCTCCCTCCTCCCTCCTTTTTTTTGGCCAAAAAAGCAATAAGCCAAATTTAATTTTGATTGTTAGTTGTGTGATGAAGTTTTGGTATAGGTGGATAATTAATTTGTTGGTGCAATTGTTAATTGTTTGAGCTCCATTTGAGGCTTGGGGTGGTTAATAATTTGAGTTTGGGGATAGGGACGATGTCATTGGAGGTTCTAGGTGTTGAAGAAGAAGATGTTGTTGCTGGCAGAACAATTGGGGACAAATCTAGATCATTTCAAAAAGCATTGACCATTTCTCTTTTGTAAAAAATAAGCCCATGTGTTGAATGGCTTACACACATAGTAAAAAGGGTTTTTAATCAATCAAACAGGGCCAAAAGAGTAGTTGTCATGATGATTAAGTAACCATCCGATAATTATTATTATGATGCCGATTTAACTGATGTCTTATGAATTAGCTAGTAAATCAATATATTTAAAAATCACTAACTGATAAATTAAACCATGAAACCTAATTATTCGCCTGGTAAGCAGCTCTAAGCAACTGTAAGGCCTTTGGGCGTAAACAGTGCAAAAGATGGAATAAAATAGACAATCTTGCAATTTCCTCTAACTTGTTTCACTCACATACAACAACAAACAAAATCAAATTTCCAATTACATTCGACTTATTTATTTATTTATTAGAAGTAATCAAAGATTTCATAAATGATTGCACCCAAGTGAGTGAAAATAGTACTATGGGTTTTTGTTCTTTTGAACGATGATCAATATACAACAAGATGGAATTAACATCATGATCTACGCTAACATCTAATAATAATAGGTGTCTCAAATGTTTCTTTGATTTTTTTGGACAGGCTAGACATACAAAGGGTACAGTACCTGATTTACCTTACCTCTCATGTTCTACCAGGAGTGATATTTTTGCCTGAGTTCCTTCATTGCTCGTTCGATTTCTTGTCGAGATGTTTGCATGAGTTGCTCTATTTCCAATGTGGAATTTTTTCTCCAATCCAAATATTTTTTTCACCGAATAGACCGTACAGGTGATTGTGGCTCCTGCCAACTAAACCAAAAAAAAGAAGTTACAAATAAATAACACGATAATTACCATATATATATGCTCACAGTAAAAAGATTGTTCCTTCACTTATGAATTTTTGTGATTAATTGTGTTATTAGTAATATATTAAAATATCGTGTTAGGTATAATATATTATGTAATTCATTATAAAAATGACAATTTTATGCTAAATTTATAAGTATTTCTTTTTATAGTTTTCAAAACTTACGAGTTCAAATCAGGTTTCATGTTTGTTTTAAAAAAGTGAAATATACTATCAAAAACTATAATTAAACACTCATTGAAACTTCAATTCAAACTGATTTCTCAAAAATATTTGAAAATCTATAGTCAAATGCTCGCAAAAAATATGGTCCAACACCGATTATATCTCAATCTCAAACTAGTCAAAACTAATCATGGCGTAGTATTTTCACTGATCATTTCGATTCATTTATATACTCGTCTCTGTCTTTAACACAACTGAGCTCATGAAACTTCTTCCATAAAAAAACTGCCATTTGGATGTGGCTACTCTTGCGTAAAGCAGATAATTAATTCATATTGGTTCATGGGAGTCATAACCTTGAGTGGGAATAGCCCCACTGCAATGTCTCCAACCACACATAAAAAATTATAAAGGTTGGTCTTTGAAATCAACCAGTCAAAAGGAGGTTCAAAATTAATAGAGCAGAAACTAGGAACACACTGGTCCACATATTCTACTCTTTTCATAAAATCATCAACCAAAAGAATACTCAATCTCTTCACGTCAGTCTCCTCCTACTTTAACTTTATCTTTTCAATTAAACTTCTTTAAAAACAACGTTATTTTAATGATGATTAATAAACCTCACCATTACACTTCAAATGACAATCTAGGAACAATCTTTAAGTGTCCTCAACCAGAGGGCTGGAAGGGATGGACTCCTGAAATAAAAAAAATCACAACGCATACATATGACAAACCTTTTTAGTGAAAATCTTGACTACGCCACTCTGCACAACTGGCAGAGAGTTCAGGTGTCCATGATCATCAAGTATAATAAAATTGAACTAAACAAAGGAGAAGCCAGTTAGCCGATTCAGTGCCTACCGTCTAATTCTATGCTGTATGATCACTATCAATGTCAAACTCTGTCAGGAAAATAAAAACCTGCAGTACATTGGGGAGAGTAGCATGAACCAATAAACACAATTGAGAAACAAAGTGAAGATTATCTATGTGAGTGATCTCGCTAACCACCATTTTACAGCAACCACATCCAACGCCAATAACGTATAGGGTCTATGCCATGAAACAATATTAGTGATAAACTCACAAACGCAAGAAATAAGGCCTCAATTCCTGCCCCTTAAAGTTAAAAATAAAATAATCGTGTTCTTCAAGACTTAAGCTGTTCCTTGAAAAGGCATACCATGTTGCCTGTAGCATATATGATGCTGCTAAGGCCTAGGAATATGGAAGTATCTGAGTGAAATACCTCAATAAAGAGAAACTAGAAGTACCCTAGTTAAGGCAAATCAAAACAAAACAGAATCAGTACAGAAGCAAATGTATAATCTAATCTGAATTTGTTACTCCCTATCAAAGACCACTCCTGCTTTCCTCCCCTTAATTGAGGTGTCTAAGAGAAAAATCATCTCAACTTTAGGTGTCTCTGTATTGTTAAGCCTTGGATAAAAGAGGTGTCCAAACCAGTTTGCACACACCTTGGCAATGGAAAGAAATACATTTGATAAAGTTCGGAAAAGCACAAGCTGCCTGAATACCACTACTATCAATAAGAAAGAAATGTCTTTGATAGAGTCAGAGACAAACACAAGCGGACCCAAACATCACGGTTATATCCCATCAGCACATACAAATAATTTATGTCACATTCTAAATCAATGGAACTTAAAGATCGAATCAGGTCGATCACAAAGAATCAGTATTTTACTATTTTCTCCATGAAGATGATAAGAAGAGCTGGATGAACAAACAACAAATTCTCTCTTCATTGTCTTTTAACATTCATGTACAAAAAACAAACCCCTAATTAGCCATTTAATAGCTACATTATATTTGGGCATAAAAGACTCTACTCTTGAATATAATCCAATGATTCCCCCAAAATGTACATGTACAAATTATAAACTATATTCCTATTATAAAAAACAAAACAAAATTTTTTTTCCTAAAAGACTTACCTTTTTTATGTTTCTATGAAATTCCTCAAATACCCTTCCACTTCGGGCTTGCCACTGGAAGTGTCGGCGACAAAGGGAGCTGCTGAAACCCTAGTTGACGGGACGGTGAAAGCAGAAGACCGGGAGACAGCAAACCGTACGGCGACCTTGGCGACGGCAAACATCCAAACGGCAGCGGCGATGAGGGAAAAGCCGGAAACGGTGGTAAAACAAAGGAGGAGTTTGTCGGTGGCGGAGGAATGTTCTGTTGATGCGGCAGCGGAAGAGGCTGAGGAGGTGGAAATGGTGGCTGCTGCTGCGGCGCACCAAAGTTGTTCCACCGCGGAGCCAGTGGTGATAACCCAGAAGAGAATCGCTTAGTGTCGGAATCAGTCGAATTAGAGGCCATTGAGCTCTGTAAAAACCTCATGTAAGCGGAGATCGGCGATTCCGCCGACGCATGCACCGCCGGAAACGGTGGGAGAGGAGATAACGGCTGTGCCTGAACAGGCCGTTGACCGCCAACAAACCCACCACCACCCGCAACGGCGTTATTAGAAACATTAGAGGCGTTCACAAACGGAGGTGGGCGGTTGCTAATCTGAGCAAGCGGTGGAGGACGGATCCTCTGCAACCGTGAACTTGCAGCCTTAGGTTGTTGTATAGGCGGAGGAGTCGAAATCCTTTCATGAGCAGGGGAACCCGTAAGCTTCTGAACAACATCCCTAAAATCACTCTTGTTAATATTATACACCGGTGGCTGTTGCTGCGGCTGAGGCTGCAAATTTTGCGGCCCAGCTGAAGGAGGAGGAGGAGGAGGAAGAGGCGGTGGCGCGTGTTGGGTCTGCGCCTGCGGAGGATTCTGGGTTTCAAAAAAAGCAGGTTTTCTAATGGGTTTCGAGATCTTAAGTGAGATTTTGTTGAGGTGCTTCAAATACATATCTCTATTACCACTGCTACTACTACTTGCAGAAGTAGCAGTAGAATCACCCTCACCAGCACCAGAAGAATTACAGCTTTTATCCATTAAACAATAGAGCAGCAGAGCTTCCCCAAACCACTCTTTCTCTCTCTAGAAATGGGATTATTATATTAAAAACAGAGTATCTATTTACTTCACTAAAAACAGAGGAACAAATTAAAATTATACTATATTCCCTTATTTTATATTACCCAAAAAGTAGTAGTAACGAAGATTAGAAAGATTCAAACTTGATACAGTAAGTAAAGAAAGTGAATGAAAAGAAGAAAAAGATGGAACATGTCTGGAACTAAGGGGGGTGTATTTTGCTTTAACTTTTGGGAAATGAGGATTTTAGCTTAAAAGAAGAGAAGGGGGCTTTGTAAATGAAAGGGTTTCAATTAAAGAGGAGAAATTGGAGCGTGATGGGGGAGGTTGATACAGTGTAGACTCGTGTGTTGCATAGAGGAAGATGATGATGATTGTGATGAGGAAAAGATGCGTGTGATATCAGTTTTTGCTAAGATAAGAATGAGGTTTATGTGAGTGATTACGTTTTACTTTTGTCTTCTTCTCCCGTTCAACTCCTCGCTCACCACATCTAAACACCTCAATTCGTTTATTTGGTGTGAAAAATGTCACTTAAACACCTTAAAAATTGTGTGTCGTTACAGTATTGACTATTGAGTGTCCACCAAACATAGTGAAAACGAGTTTAATGATTTAGTTACTAGTTAAGATCAAATTAAAATATTTAAATATGAACTCTCAAAATTAGAGTAATTACTTTTTAATTAAAATTAAATTTGATACTTGTTATGTATTATGTCCGTCTAAAAGTACCTATAAGCTTGAACATTTTATTTGATGCAAATCAATTTTGCGTTATCTTAATTATATATGTTTTACTTGTTTCTTCTTCATATATAATAATATATATTTTAACCCCAAATTCGTTGTTTTTATTTTTTTTTTAATTGTAATGACTATTTATTTTAACTATCTATTTTTTCTCATGCAAACTTTGTAAAAAAAATTGATTGGAACTCCGTTATGTTCTAAAGTTAGTCAATACTTTTTAAACTGTTGCTCCAAATCCATGAATTACTTACGGGGTCCACCGTTATCATATGAGTGATGCTTTGATTAATTTTATTTTTTTGCTTTGAAACTGATATCTCATAACTAATATTGGAGTTCGATTATATCAAAGTTTGTGTTGTAAAGTTCTACATTGGAGGTGAAGTGCTCTATAATAAAAGTGATTTCGTATTCAAGAGAATTCAAACTCAAGACCTCTCATTAAGAATAAAGGAGATATTTATCATTCCACCACAATTCTTTTTATCTATTACTAATTATACAAGTATTAAGTAGGTATCAAATGTTGTGTGCGTTTTTATAGTTGGTTTGGACAAAGGACATATAGATCTCATATTATAAAGTTTATTTTTTTTTAGAAATTCAAGTGACATAATATATGTCATTATATTCGAATTAAACAGGACACCTAATTATCTTCAAACCAATTTTTCTTTGTTTATCTTATGTGTAATAGAGATCATAGGGAAAAATTATTTACACAACTAGATTAGTTTTTTTAAAAAATTGCAAGCCAATTTTCTTTAAATCATTAAAAAAAAAAAAGGGGTGGCCCACTGGTTTGGACTTGAAACTTCCATGTTGGAGGTTTTAAGTTCGAAACCCCTTGCCAGCGAAAGCAAGGGGTTTCCCTTCTGGGCAAAGCTCGTTACACTGGGCTTGTCTAGTGTGGGTTACCTCTCCTGTGTGGTTTGTCAGCTATTGCATAGGAGTTAGTGTAGAAAAAATAATTTGCAGTGCGTATATAACTATAAATCAATTGAAATTAAATGCAATCAATTCTCGCCATCTGAACGGTCTTATTTTTCTCATTCGATATTATTGATTTATGGTACAATTTGGTTGAGCTTTAAAGAGCAAAATAAAGTTAATACTTTACTTAATTCCGAGGCAATAAATGGTTTTCCATTATTTTTAGATTAACCGTTGGAAATTTATTTTATTCTTGCTTTATGAAGTATATTCTTTCTGTCTCATTTTAACTGTCGTTTAACTTTTTAATATCTATTAAAAAATAAAAATACAAATTATAGTTTACTAACTTATTCCTATTTAATAAAAGTAGATTGATTTTTTTTCTTAAATATTGTGCAATTTTTTTTATGTTAATGGTGTAATTTTATCATTTTTTATCTTAAATTTCTAAGGCAACACTCTTTCGAGTTAAAATGATCATTCGAATGGGACGGAGAGAGTGTAACTAAGTAATAATGACCTTACAAGTGGATTTGTTTTCAAGACGAAATGTAATTACTGCGTCCTAATTAAGATTACTTTCATTTGCATTGGTTAATTTACCAAAGGTTATAATTAGCTATCCTAATTTGATTAGATTCTCTATTTTTGCATTAAAGCAATCTTTGACTGAGTCAAATTTAATTCTGACCGAATTATGTTTGACTATTTTCAAAATACTCCTATATCTAGATCTTTGGGCAAAAATAATTTTGATTTATTATTCCAATTCCTATATTTTAACGATCTTTGAGAGACATATCGCTAGATGAATTTCTAAGACATGTTAATCTAGTGTTTAATACAATGTAGAATGTATTTTCAAAAAATATTTTTGTGATAAAATTTATTTTCAGTACTGTTTGATCGTCTTACAATGTTGAATTAACTTTTTTCAAAAATACATATTTAAACAGAAAAATATTATAATTTTTTGGTGCAAGTCATAGTTATTCAATTAATATACTTGCTTCGGTTAACACGTAAATTTTTGTCTAACATTTTGTGTCTTTTTCCCCATATTTTTACTATTAGAATTGTGGTGGAGTCTTTTCCAAATACTATACCATAATCGAATAAATAGAATAAATCCTTCATTATAAAAATGAAATAGTAAGCTCCAATGTAACTTATTAAAATTTTCCCAATTAAGTAAAATAGAAAAACAACCAGTCAAGATTCAAGAATAAAAGTATAGTTACTAGTAATAATAATGTGACCCTACCTTCTTTCTTTTTTCCCCCTCAAAACAAATACAATTATATTAAACAAGTTAAATATTAATCAGATTCTTTTTTTTCTTTTTTTTCTCAAATGGTGATATTAAGATCCTTGATAAATTCAAATTCACCCGCATCTTCATTTTGACTTCTGAGGGATTAATTTTGAAACTTATGATTAAAAATAGAGGAATCATATTCAACCTAACGCAATCTTCGTGGATATAAACTAATATAAACTTGAAATTCTTTAATTGTTTAATATAACATAAAATCTTTTGTTTCGTGGATTATTTACGACTTCACAAACACAAAACTTTTATAGGGTGACGAATATAATAGGATGATGGGAATTTAAAAGGGCTAGCACGTTTTTTTCTTAGCTTTAGGTATTGCTTTTGAATTTGTGTCCTCGATATTTCTTTTGAAATCAATAATGATGAAGTGAAATTTTTGCCGGTTTTTCGTTTTCGGGATAACTATATAGTAAATATGATTCTCATGATTCATAATTTTTTTTGACAAATTTAAAATCTTACGAGAAGACATTAAATCATAATTATGAAAAAGTTTTTAAAAAATACTCACTAATTGCATTATACTATATACTTTTTTAAAAAATGGTATATATAATGTTGGTTTTTGGTTTAATGTCGGTTAAACATTTTCAATTAAAATCAAACCAAATCAATTATGATTGAATTTTTTTCTTTCAACTCCAAATCGAATTAAACCAAATTGTAAGTCGGTCTTTTTTTTTTCCGGTTTAACTCTGCTTTGTTAGTTTGGTATGATTGATTGATTTTCTTTGAACAACCCCTAATTTACTCCTACTATTTAAATATAAGGACAATATATACGTGATGATCCAAAAAAGTAAAATTTCCGTAAATGAGACAATGATAAAAGTTTAATTTTAAGGAACTATGCATGAAGATATCAACGGATCATCAAAAGATGTGGTGCAGTGGATGCGATTGTTGTTCCCTTAATAAGAGGTTTGGGATTTGAGTCTTGAGTATCAAAAAAATCTTTGATACGGAGCGTTTTTCACCCAAATAGGGCTTACACAATACAAATACGAATTAATTGAACTCCAATGCAGATATCGAATACCAGATGAAAAAAAAAAGACATCAAATGGGTTGCTAAGTCATTGTCAATACAAATACGAATTAATTGAACTCCAATGCAGATATCGAATACCAGATGAAAAAAAAAGACATCAAATGGGTTGCTAAGTCATTGTCAATGAACCATAAGATGGACTCCTACCTAATATTTTTAAGTTGTAAAAAAAATATTCACAATTCTTTTAGCTTTGAGGAAAAAAAAAAGGTTCCATTTAGAGACTCACGTCTCTTTTTGTTCTTTTTCCCCCCAATTGTTGTGTACAAGTTTTTGAGTTTTAGACCCCAATAATTGGTATTTAACTGTCAGTTTCAATAAAGAATTAACCAATGTTTCCTCAAGGATGTGGCAAGCAACTTTACAAGCTTATTTTCCTTTTGCATATATAATTCACCCCACCAATTGAGAAATGAAAATTATTAAAGAAAAAAAAACAAAGTAACCACTATGAAAGTGCTTAAGATAACATTTTTATTTTTATAAGAAGAATGCAATATTTGTTCTTTATTTTAGAACAGTCAAAACGTTTAAAATTGTCTCTGTCTTGAATGTTTGTATGTTGAACTAGGGAATGAATGCATAGATAAGAAGTTGTACATGTTTGTCAAGTCTAGAGAGAGGAAGGCTCGAGATCTAAATCAAGTGAATTGCATCAAAGTCTAGGAAGACGAAGTGTTGATGAAAGAGACACGCACTAAAGGAGACAAACATACTTCTATAAACTCTTGAACAAAGTTTATTGTACTTCAATAAGCCAATATATGTTACTATTATGCTCCAATGTGGATACCCGACACTAGGTCGGAAATTTTTAAAAAATCAAAACTGTTGGAGTGAAATTGTTTTAATGATCTTTTCATAAAATTTTATGAATGATTAACACTTCAACTTCGTTTATAATTAAGTTTGAAATTTCTAAAATTGAAGTGTTCTAATTGCATTTATAAGCTTGAAATTTCTTGATCTCAACATTGCAAATTCAATTGTTGGGCTAATTATGTTGATAAGCTTGACAAATATGTGATAAAGTTTGTGTTGAGACTTAGAGTGTGCTTCAGATTCTTCTATTTAGCCCATACCCAATATTAGCCCAACAATGTAAGTGACCTTGGCCTCCTTCCATTGCTGGGCTTTTAGTGAGTAGATGTCTGGACTCTGGTTCATTCCTTTGGTCCCTTATTTTGTAAGGGGTCGTTTGGTAGAGTGTATTAGTAAAAATAATGCATGTATTAGTTTTGTGTATTAATAATACCTTATTTGGTACACTTTTTTATGCTATGCATGACTAATGTTATACACTCTATTGTGTATTAAGGTATGTATTACTAATACCATTGAATTCTAGGTATTAGTAATGCAAAGACATTTAACACAGATATTAGCATAATTAAAGACCCAATTATTCCTCAAAATCCCTTTTACATCTTTTCCACCAGAATTGTGGAGATATTTTTGTAAAGAAATATTTGTAAATAAGATTTTGTTTTATTCATTCACTTTTACTTGTCCATTATTTTAAAAATTAATTTTCACTTTTAATGTATCAAAGAAGAGACAATTATTATTTTTATTTTACCTTCAACATTAATTACTTATTCTACAAATCATTTTCCAAGACCTAAGAGTATATATCAATAATATGAATATAATGGTAAAATATATATAGAACTTGAAAATTGACTTTTCATAAATGTTAATCAGTGAAGCTGAATGTACAAGCTATATGGTGTGAATCAGTTAGTTTATTAAAGGATGTCCAGCTGTACATAGTTAGTTAGTAGAGTCGGTGTAAGCTGATCTATAAATTGTTAGTTACAATGATGTAAAAGGCAGTTGAGCTAATTCAATGTAACAGTGAACTCTGCTTTCTCTAAAAAAAATATATTTTCTCTTCTTCTATAATCTCTCTGTAATTCAGTCATATTTCATTCTCCATTAATGGAGCTTTCATGGTATCAGAGCCTTCGATCATGGGCTCATTCCGAGTTCGTTTACACCACTAGGTGCTCAGATCTCACTTTTGTTTAGGTGGATCGCAAGGAAGCATCAAAGGTTAACTGCGGTTTCTACATCTTCCGTCAATGGCTATTGAAGCTGATAGTACTGGTACAAGCAATGGTGCTCCGTCCATTGCTGTTTTCTCGACAATCTATCACAATCATCCCCTATTCCTGCAACATGCGGACACTCCAGGTAGCTCCCTCATCTTACTCCAATTGATTGGATCTGAGAACTATGCGCTATGGAGTAGATCCTTTAGAATTGGTCTTATAGGTCGCAATAAGTTAGGCTTTGTCGATGGTCGTTTTCCCAAATCTATGTTCGAACCAGTGTTGCATCATCAATGGGAAAAATGCAACGCCGTGATGTTATCCTGGATTATGAATGTTGTTCGTCCTAGATTGCTGAGTTCAGTTATGTATGCCTCTGATGCTCGTAAGGTATGGCTAGATCTGAGAGAAAGGTTTGACACTGTGAATGGATCCAGGATTTTCCATCTCTATAGAGAAAGTCACACTCTCTCCCAGGGTACCATGTCAGTTGCTGACTACTTCTCGAAATTGAGGGACCTCTAGGATGAGTATAATGCCCTCAGGCCCTGTCCCTCATGTCCTTGCCCAAAATCAAGGAAATTTGGGGAACATTGTGAATACCAGAGGTTGTTACAGTTCATGATGGGTCTAAATGACTCTTATTCCTTTCCTCGAAGTCAGATCATTATGATGAACCCAATTCCAACTCTTAATAAAGCTTATGCACTTCTTATAGATCAAGAGAGCGAAATGAATCTAGTTACCTCTGCCTCCACTAGTTCAGGAGTTGTTGTTATTGAAGGCACAACTTTGTATAGCCATTGGAGTCCTGCTTATACTCTTGGATCTGGCACTTTGAAGGGAGGCTTACCTGGTAGTACCTCAGGCACTGGTGGAGGTCACAATGGTGGAGCAAGTACTTCAGGGAGCGCCAAAGCTAGGAGACCATTCCTGCAGTGTGAACATTGTGGCTGCAAAGGTCACTCCAAAGACCAGTGCTACAAGATTGTTGGATATCCAGTTGATTTTAAGTCTAAGAGGAAAGGTCAGCACTCAGGAGTTTTTGCTAGTCAAGTGGATCACTCCCAAACTGTTGATCAAGGGGTTCAGTCAACTACAGCCCAACAGCCTGGAGCTTTCTTCACTCAGGATCAATATTAACAGATCCTGCACCTATCGTCCAAGGCTGGTGGTGACACTGCAGTAGCTTCCCCTGCTAGAGTGGCTTCTGTGGATGTAAGTAGTCCTCTTTCCCATTTTTTATGTGCATATACTGCTGGTGACTGGATAGTAGACATTGGGGCTACTCATCACATCACCTCTCACTTTGACACACTACATACTAGTACAGAAACACCTACTAATTCAGATAGTAGAGTACATTTACCTAATGGCAATACAGTCTCAGTCTCTCATATTGGTACAACTACTATATGTGCTAATCAGACCATTTCCAATGTTCTCTTCTTACTTGACTTTAAAGTGAATTTGTTGTCAGTATCTAAGCTCATTAAGGAACTTAACTGCATGGTGAGCTTCTTTCCTGACTTCTGTATTTTCTAGGATCTCTCCACTGGTCAGGTGAAGGGGATTGGTAAGGAAGATCATGGACTCTACTTACTATGAGGGGGACCATATCAAGCTCCAAAGAAGCTGGTCAATAGTAGTAGTAGGAGTCCTATTAGTGGTAGTAGAGAGTCTGTTACTTTTCCTACTGTGCCTATTTCTGAGTCTACAGATGTATGGCACAAGAGATTAGGACATGCACATATTGATATAATAAAAAGACATCAGTCTCTTAGCATGTTAAAGAGTAAGGATCACTCTCATTGTACAGTGTGTCCTTTAGCAAAGCACACAAAGCTTCATTTTCCTGTAAGCACCAGTATGTCTAAAACTGTTTTTGAATTGCTACACTGTGATATCTGGGGACCATATAGAGTGCCCACTTATAATGGAAAAAGATTTTTTGTTACTATTGTGGATGATTATAGAAGATACACTTGGGTGTTCTTAATTACTTTTAAAGCAGACACTATAGTAGTTCTTAAACAGTTCCTTACACAAGTTCACATTGTGTTTTCAACTAAAGTTAAGACCTAAAGAACTGATAATGGATATGAATTCTTCAGTCATGTTTTTCAAACTTTCCTCTGTGACCTCAGTATTGCACACCAAAGCACTTGTGTATACACACCACAAAAAAATGATGTTGCTGAAAGGAAACATAAGACCATCCTAAATGTGGCCAGATCTATCAGATTCCAAGAATCTGTACCACTCAAGTATTGGGGTGAGTGTGTGTCTACAGCTGTATATATTCTAAACAGGCTTCCCTCTAAAGTTCTTGGCTTCAAGCATTTGAGAAACTATACATACATCCTCATTCTTTATCTCATCTCAAGGTATTTGAGTATTTGTGTTATGCTGCATATCCCATATCCTTGGATAAGTTCTCCTCTAGAGCCATTCCTGCAGTATTCATGGGTTACTCTTCAACTCAAAAAAGGTATGTGTTATATAACATTCATGCTCATTCTTTCTCTGTGAGCAAGCATGTCACATTTCATGTACATATATATCCATTTAAAATATCTACAAGAAGCTTCTAATCCCATATTTTCAGTCCTAGAAGTAGTGCTACCAGGTGCTGACACTGTGGGTGGTTCATCAGTCCCTGCTTCTGTCCCCACATCTGAGGTTCCTGAGACCATTTCAGATGTACCTGCTAGACACATACCTAAAGAACATACTGCAGATATGTTAACTGCACCTGAACAAGGTAGAGGGTCCAGCAGACCTAGTAAACCTCCTATATGGTTGCAGGATTTTGTCACTCAATCCAAAGGCCATGCATGTGTTTATCCTATAGCCAACCAGGTTAACTATTCTCACCTGTCCCAAGCCTATAAACAGGTGGTGCAAGCCTACTGAGCTGTATGTGAACCTGCATCATTCAATGAAGCTGTTTCTGAACCTGCTTGGGTGAAAGCCATGAAGTTAGAAATAGCTGCCCTTGAAGCTAACAACACATAAAACCTATTGGTTGTAGATGGATTTATATAATAAAATACCTATCTTCTGGAGAAGTTGAGAGATTCAAAGCTAGACTGGCGGAAAAGGGGTTTAGTCAGAAGGAGGGTCTTGACTTTGGTGAAATTTTTAGTCCAGTGGCTAAAATGGTTATAGTCAGGTCAGTGGTAGCTCTGGCAACATCTAAAGGTTGGTACATCTATCAAATGGATCTACACAATGTTTTTCTCAATGGTGATCTATTAGAAGAGGTGTACATGACTATTCCTAGTGGTTTTGATAGATAGGGGGAGACTCAGAAGGTCTGCAAACTCCACAAGTCTCTTTATGGACTTAAACAGGCACCTAGACAATGGAATATGAAGCTTACAGAAGCATTAGTAGATATGGGGTTCAAACAAAGTCACTATGACTACTCCTTGTTCACAAGGCTAGTTGGCAGTGACACAGTGATAGTATTAGTCTATGTGGATGATCTTCTAATCACTGGAAGTAATCAGAAGCTCTTGTGTGACACTAGGCAGGAGATCTAGAAGAAATTCAAGATGAAGGACCTAGGGGAGTTAAAGTTCTTTCTGGGAATAGAGTTCTCTAGGTCCAACAAAGGCATACTCATGTCTCAAAGAAAGTATGTATTAGAGTTGATATCAGAGTCTGGCCAGGGGGGAGCAAAGCCTGCATGCACACCACTTGAGATGAATTAGAAACTCACATCTGTGCAATATGATGAGCACATTAATAAGGGAATTGCTAAAGGTGATACCATTCTCATAGACACTACAAAGTACCAAATATTGGTAGGAAGACTTTTGTACCTTACCATAACTAGACCAGATCTTGCCTTTTCTGTACAAATGTTGAGTCAATTCATGCACTATCCCCAGCAGTCACACATGGAGGCAGCTCTAAGGGTTGTCAGATACATTAAAGAAGCACCTAGCTTAAGATTGTTGATGCCAGCAAAAAACACTGCCAGACTAACAACCTATTATGACTCTGATTAGAGAGCATGCTTGGAAACAAGGAGATCAGTCACAGGGTATGCAGTAAAGTTTGGAGAAGGACTTATTTCTTGGAAATCAAAGAAACAGGAGACAGTCTCAAGGAGCTCAGCAGAGGCAGAGTTCAGTAGCATGGCTGCATGTGTAGCTGAAATAACTTGGTTGGTAGGACTATACAAAGAGTTAGGAGTTGAAGTTAATCATGAAAGGACAAAGCATTTTGACATTGGCTGTCACTTTGTCAGGGAAAGAGTATTCCAAGGAATGTTAAAGACTGAACATATAAACACTAAAGACCAGCTTGCTGATGTGCTTACTAAAAGTCTAGGAAATGTGCAACACTCTATGTTACAAAGCCAACTTGGAATGAAGAATGTGTTTCAACCATGAGCTTGAGGGGGAGTGTTAATCAGTTAAGCTGAATGTACAAGCTATATGGTGTGAATCAGTTAGTTTGTTAGAGGATGTCCCAGTTGTACATAGTTTGTTAGTAGAGTCAGTGTAAGCTGATCTATAAATAGTTAGTTACAATGATGTAAAAGGCAGTTGAGCTAATTCAATGTAACAGTGAACTCTGCTTTTTCTAAAAAATATCTTCTCTCTTCTTCTCTAATCTCTATGTAATTCAGTCATATTTCATTCTCCATTAATGGAGCTTTCAATAAGAGTCCTTTTTAAATAAATAGAAAATGAATGTACGCTTGAAAATGAAATTCAATTTTTTTTTAAAACAATGCAAAAGGAATTAAAGGCAGTATTCTCTAGTATAATAGTTATCTTATTTACTCCCTCCGTCCAACAATAGTTATCCATTATATTAAAAATAGTTATTCAATAATGCTTGTCTAATTTAAAAAAATCAAGAGATAATTTACCTTTTGTGTCTATTTTTCCCTTGCTATTAAATACAATTTATCATTTAACACATTTCTCAAAGTATTAAATTTAATAAAGTCAAAGGATAATATAGTAATATTACTCCTATTATTTATTGTTTCTTAAGAGGTGTGCCAAGTCAATAGTGGACAATTATTGTTGGACAGAAGGAGTATATTCTAAGAATTATAGCCTTAGTTAAAATCACAGGAGATTATTTCCATGGAAATGCAGGGAAAGATGAAGGTTTACGATTGTTTGTTATCGTTAGAGATTTTCTGATAATATTAGATAAGGTATGCATCGAGGTGAAAAATGCTCAGAGAAAGCTAATCGGCACGCCAAAGAAGGAGAATTGGTGGAAATAATCAAATATCATAATCATAGCACGCAAGTTCTAGACGCATCCGAGGATGTAGCCTTGTGAATGAAGTGCTTGCTTATCCTTAGAGACTAGAGTTCAAATCCTAAATACTAGATAATTTTTTCTCCCATATGTTCAAGTCTTGGTGAGCTGAGTTACCAGATACCTGTTTTAGTAGAAAATGACTGGTAACAAGTCGAATAATCAATGTATCCTACTAGCTGACCCAAACAACACATCCCTAGAAATTAAAATCTTTTGAATTTTTATCATGCCGAGTCATTAATACCACAATATGTTGTATATGAAACTGTGTTAAAGCTAAATGTTATGTATATGCCTATTAAATTGGTTTTTGTTATCATTGGTGTAAGGATCCGAGTCATTTTTTAGCACAAGCGTGGTAAATAGGAAAATGAGATTCAGTTTTAGAAATCTGCATGTGCTAACAGAGGGATCTCAATTTGAAGCAGTGAAGATGGTTGGAGTTGCTCAAAAACGACGATATGACTAATACATGGCTCTATTTCAATATTTTTCCTTACTGAAGCTCCACTTGTACTTTACTGAGGGCCTGTTTGGAAAGCTCACCCTGGTAATTGAATTTGGTGTAATTGGTGTAATTACATTGTCTGTCCTGTTTGATTGGACATGTAATTACCTGGTCAGCAGGTAATTGAGTGTAATTGGCCGGGTGTAATTACACTCTCCAATTCATATGGGGAGGCTGTGAATTATTGGTAATTACATGATGTAATTACAAGCTGATTACTTTTAAATTTTTTCCTTTTATTTTTGTTTTAATGTATTTTTTTTAAAATTATTTTTATTATTCTAATATTTTCTAAAAATATTTTTTTATATTATTTATATTTCATTTCCTTCTTATTCTCAATCTTTACTTCAAGTGATTCCATGCAATTTTTCGTATCTTCTAAAAAAAGTATTAGCATAATCTTGTTAGTATTCTAATTTTTAAATTAAAGTAGAATTCATTGTTGAATAAAGTTATAGACTTACGTTTTCGTTTTCTTCAAAATCATATTTATGTATGTTATGTTGAAATTTGAAATAAGAGTATTATGCTAAAAATTTTGTTTTGAATTTAGAACTTATGTTATATTTTCAATTTCATTTGTTTTAGGAGTATTGACTCGATATTTTACATTACAAGCTATTTTTTTAAAGTTAGACTTGACAGATTATCTTTTTATCAAATCTTTTATAATTTTATGACATTATATTTATAATATTGATCTTTTTGTCAAACATGAATTTCATGATATTCATAGAAATTATGTACTTTTAGTTTTTATGATTAATTTAATTAAGATATACTAAATCGGAAACTATAAATTAATTATTTTTTATAATATTAGTTAAGAACATATGTTTATTAACTAATATATTTTCAAGAGACAATATATATCTTAAATATTTATTTTAATATCATTTATAAAGGCCATTATTTGTCTAATATAAATTTTTAATTTTAAATAATTAATTTTTATTTTTAAAATTCAATATAACCTTATGATTACATTTGTGCATCAAACGATACATTTGTAATTACACTGTAATTACATTGTAGCAAACAAACAGGTCAATGTAATTACTAGGCTGGTAATTACTACCCTAGTAATCACACCAATTCCAATTACCTGATAGCTTTCCAAACAGACCCTAAAAGAATAGTTAGAAAAATTCTCATTCATTTTTTATCCCGTTTTCTTTTTTAAAAAGGTAATTGAACAAAGTTGCTCTGTTGATTATTATCAATTATCTATTATCATATTGCAAATGTTTTATCCAATAACAAAGGGTGTACTAAATTCACATTTGAAATAAGAAATATCCACGGACAACATCAATGATAGTCTACGATTAAGAAATCACCAAAATAATATTTATAACAACTTCCAACATTAATTAACAAAAATATATTTCAATATAATATCGTTATAAACATTTATAAATGTTTACGTACATCTTCATATTTTTTCTTGTGTGCTATATATATAAAACTACCGTAGATGCTTTCAATACCTAGGGTATGCTACGTGAGTCATGCCTGCGAAAAGTAGTTGGTACATAGAATGTGGCGGACGATGTAGTATTACTAGGTCTTCATCTTGTTGCTTTCTTTCCAATTTTGCTGGTGATCCGCACGACTATTTCCTTCTCTTAGAGTTTGCATCATGGAGATTCCAAGTTCCGACAGGAGACTTCGACACTCTTCTATCACGTCGTGATCGGGGTGATTGTCGACGGCGTCTCCCTTTCTCATCAGCATCAATGCTTCATTCGAGTCAGTCTCGATGATGATGTTCTTCAGGTTGAAGTTCTTCGCTAGGGTCAGCCGACCATGTATGACCCACAGCTCCGCCGTGAGGCACGACGTTGTTACCACACCTAATCGCCCCACGAATCCTCCTAGCCACCTACCCCTATCGTCTCTTGCAATGCCTCCGTATCATGCTAATTCTGAATTCTGCATAAAACTTCCATCCGTGTTAATCTTAATGTATCCGGGCGGAGGGAATGACCAACTAATGTACCTAGGGGCATTTCTCTGTCTAACTACGGATTGAACACGATCATGAACATTAGATACATATCCAATTATGGTGGGTTGAACACGGTGAACATTAGTGACGTATCTAATAACGAGAAATTGAACATACTGCCAATTATTGGCTGTAGGAACATATATTGTCATTTTTTTGATCTAATAATACGATTACCTATATGAGAAAAGAAAAAAAGTATTACCTATATGAGAAAAGAAAAAAAGTAGTCAGAAGTAAGAACTTTTGAGAGAAAAAAATATTTAGAAGTAAAAAGTTTTTTTTGCATATTAGAAAACTAATGGTAGAGTACGTATTTATAGGTATTATGTTTAGCCTAATTCTAATCCTAATAGAAGTAGGAAGATGATTTTGTTTTGGTAGTTTTAAGTTACCAAAATTAGTGTTAGATTACTATAGGACGTATTTATGGTAAGGTTATGATTATTTATATCATATTTTGATAAGTATTATTCTAATTTCACACTATATGAAATAACTATTCCCATAAAGTTGCCAATTGGTTTAAGGTTTTATGTTTAGCCTAATCCTAATCCTATACTTAGTAGAAGTATAAATATGATTATGTTTTGGTAATTTAAAGCTACAAAAATTAGACAAAATAATTATTTCCTCCGTTCAACAATAGTTCTCCATTATACTAAAAAATAATTGTTCGCTATTCTAAAAATAGTTATTCAACAATACTTGTCCAATTTAGAAAATCAGAAGATAATTATCTTTTGTGTCTATTTTACATTTGCTATTAAATACTATTTATCATCTAACACATTTCTCAAAACAATAAATTTAATAAAGTCAAAGAATAATATAGTAATATTACCCTTATTATTTATTGTTTTTTAAGAGGTGTGCCAAGTCAATAATGAACAATTATTGTTGGACAGAGGGAGTATAATTTATAATAATTTGATATGTACTTTATATATGTGTCATCTCTTGGGTATAATCTTTGTTATTAATTTTTGAAATGATAAACAATTTAAAATAATTATTTTTAAAAATTATGCTACGTAATTTGAGACGGAGGAAATATATCTATAAGGACATTGACTTTTGAGAGAAGTTTTGAAAATACCTTTGAACTTGATACAAATTATTAATTTCATCTTCGAATTATTGACAACTTTTAAAATATCCCTTTACTTGACTAGCTGAACTTAAATACTCCATCGATCTTGCAATACTAGTGAAGTACATTTCTAAATTCTCGTCAAGTTTAGGAATGTTTTCAACATTTGTCTCGACTTTTGTCTCA
This sequence comes from Solanum appendiculatum, assembly GCA_018342035.1. Lineage (NCBI taxonomy): Eukaryota > Viridiplantae > Streptophyta > Magnoliopsida > Solanales > Solanaceae > Solanum > Solanum appendiculatum. The sequence goes on from JAGDQO010000097.1 coordinate 378,027, forward strand.
TGCTCTTACAAGAGTTTAAGATAACTTGTTATGTCATGTGACAATCGAAATATATCTAAGTTTAATTAGTCAAATAAAAAGATATTTTTAAAACTGTCAATAATTTGAAGATGGAACTAATAATTCAGATCTAGTTGCGTTCTCACTACTTTTCTGTTTTAACTTTTTGATACAAAGTTGTGGCAACTGACAACTTATTTAATAAAGAAGTTCAATAAGGACAAGAACACTACTTTCAATTATGGGGTCAAATTCTGCATCAGAGACCGCAGGAAAACCCATTAGATGCCAAGGTTTTCTCTTTCTCTAACATTAATTTCTCTTTTTTTCTTCATATTTATGTATTACATATGACCAGAATCTTAATTACATGCGAATCTCGTTTGAATATCATCTTAATTGTTTGTTGTTGAAATAAACAGCTGCAGTGTGCAGAAAAGCAGGGGAACCACTGATTATTGAAGAAATTGAGGTTGCTCCTCCTACTTCTTGGGAAGTTCGGATTAAGATTCTTTGTACTTCCATATGTCACACTGATGTTACTTTCTGGAAATTATCAGCTGTACGTTTACCAATAATTAATACTTTAAATCAGACTAATTAATCTCTATGTTCTTCATAATTTACTCCTAAATTGTAATTAATTTCCTCAGGGACCAGTTTCCGCTTTCCCCAGAATTCTTGGTCATGAAGCAGCTGGGTAATTAGCTTAATTTCTTTATTAAGAATTGCTTTTGCTTCTACAGTTTCTTTTTAATTCATTTGTCAATTAACTCATTCTTAAAAGTTAGCTCACGAGGTGAGTATTGTTATAGTATGGTGGCCAGAAAGAAAGATGATCTCGCCTTTTTTGATGTTTGTGAGAGCAATTTGAGTATCTTGTTAACTTTCTTTTGTAGATAGAATGATCAATGAATAGAAATAAGTAACTATTATGAATGGGCCTTGACCAGTATTAGCAAATGAGTCCAACACCAAATTATGTGGCTATGTTGGCGATCCAGGTTGATAAATAGAAGTCATGACGGAGAAATATGATTATTCATATTATTGAGTAAAATGTCTAATTTCTCTCGTCTCCATTCATAGTCCGAGCTTCTCATACTTTTCTGATTATCTTCTTTAATTGTTCCCCGAATTCCTTGTAAGTTCCATTTCCAGTTTATAATCTCATTAGAATTGGTAAGGTAAGGTAAGGTCTAGTCCTTGTTGCGTGTACTTATTCCTATGTAAGATTTTTATTTTATTACTAGTAATAGTAAAAGACGCTAGATATACTATCTAATGGTATAAATTTGCCAATATGAGTTAAATTTCTTCTTGTTTTGGTTTAGTGTGGTGGAGAGTGTAGGAGAAAATGTGGAGGAAGTGAAAGAAGGGGACATAGTAATACCAGTTTTTCAAAGAAACTGTGGAGAATGTAGAGATTGCAAGTGTCCAAAGGGGAATATTTGTTCAAAATTCCCAGAGGATTTTCACTTCGGAATGCCAAGAGATGGAAGCAGCAGATTCAAGGACAAAAATGGAGAACAATTGTACCATACATTAAGTATTTCCAGCTTTTCTGAGTATACTGTTGTGGATGTCACTCATGTGGTGAAGATGAGCCCTGATATTCCCATTGATAAAGCTTCTTTGTTTTCTTGTGGGGTTTCTACAGGTTTGTTTCAATCAATTTGCTTCCAAACAAATATTTATTTTTAATATAACATATTTGCGAAGTGTGACCTTTTGATCAATGAAAAGGTCAATCACTTTTTTGTATATTTTATTTAAGAGTTAAAAGTTATTATCGTTTAGACAATTCCAGAAAAGCGCACATCATCTTTGTTGAGTTGTGATTTTAATCAAACATCACACTTGATTTTTTAATAATTTAAGCCATATTTTTCAAGCGCGGTTAAATACGATTATATATTGTAGTTCAAATGAATTTATCAATTTATTTTTTCTATTTTTGTAGGACTAGGAGCTGCATGGAGAGTTGCAGATATTGAAGAAGGTTCCACCGTAGCAATATTTGGACTTGGAGCCGTGGGACTAGCGGTAACTCCATTTTACGTGTTCACAATAAAGTTCAACAAATAATTATGCTTTTTCTACATGAATTTTATTTCACCAGGAAAAAAAATTAACGATAAATAATTTTTATCGCCAAACATATATACTAATTCTATTTAACATGAAGTTTGCAATTAATGACTAAAAAATTATGTTAGCTATGGATGATATTACGACATATTAGCAACGAATAGCTAATTGTTATTTTTGGTGCAGTAGTTTGTTTTCAAGTATATTGCAATTTGTAAGTAAAATTTGATTTTTTAAAAAACTTACTCATGACGTTGTGTTTCCATACTAGTAATACATACGCACCTCTAGTCATTTTCAGTTTAGTTATTAATTTAAGAGATAAACATCAAAAACATATATAAACTATCACATTTTTTTGAGTTTCATACCTAAACTATTGATAGTGTGAGTTTCATACCTAAACTATCACCTTTTAGTTTGAAAAACACACCTCGGTGGTGTGTGTAATACACTCTCTCTTTTTATTTGAAAAAAATATTGTCACATGACATTCCGCATGGATAAAATATTCTATTTTACCAAAAATTAAATAATAAACTATTAATATAATTAAAAATTAAATATTAAAGTATTAACATCCCCAAAAAAATAAAATTTAAAATATTTTTCTTTTAAAAAAATTCATACTTCACCCCCCCCCCCCCAAAAAAAAAATCACCCACTTATTCTCATTTTCTTATATTATTTTATTTTTAAAAAAATTCTACCCCACCTTATTTAACCCTTGACTTTTAATTTATTTACGTTTTCCTCGTTTTGTGTAAAATATGTACATATTTTTTTAGAAAAATCTTTTTTTCTACTTGTGTACTAAATATACCATAAATAAAATATTTATTTTAAAAAATCTTGCGACAAGTAAAAAAACTTTCCAAAAATATATGTATATATCTAACACAAAACGAGAAAAAAATTGGAAGCGGAGAGTTAAGTGGGGTGGGATAGAATTATTTTTTTAAAAAAATTAAATAATATTTAAATTATTATTTGAAATTGGGGGGTGGGGGTGATGAAGTTTAAAAAAATTATAAAAGAATTTGTTTTTACAAAAAAATCAGGGTGGGGGGTGGGGGGTGGGGGGTTTGGGGGGTTGAGTACAGTGAGATCAGGGATAAGAAAAATATTATTTTTTTGGGATAATAATTCTTTAATCTTTAATTTTAACTAATACTAATAATTTATTTAATTTTTGTTATGATGGAATGTTTTGTCCATGTAGAATGTGATTTGGCAAAAAAATTTAAATAAAAGAGAGAGTGTAGTACACACACCATGAACAGAATGTAATAAAAGAGAGAGGTGTGTTTCTCAAACTAATAAGTGATAGTTTAGGTATGAAAGTCATACTCTCAATAGTTCAGGTATGAAACTCAAAAAAAGATGATAGTTTAGGCGTGTTTTTAACACTTATCTCTTAATTTAATATAATTAGCGATCATCACAATGTATAGACGATTTCTTTTACAAAATGATTAATCATGTTTTACACCTTACTATTGACGTGAGTTATTACTTTAGTCTCCTCTCTTATGTCACATGTCATCCACCTATGTGTCTATATGAAATTTTTTGCTTGATGTGGCATACACATAGATACATATCACCCACCTATGCATATATGTGTGTGCCACATCAGTATAAATTTTTACATATATAATTGGTGAATGACATGTGGCATAATTGAGTAGAGTTGTATTTTTAATTTTGACTAAAATAATAATTCACGTCATATTTAGACATATTTTCAATACTTTATCTCTTTGTTCTTTTTTTTTCTTTATGTCTCTCTCTTTCCAAAATACTTTTTAGAAAGACAGATATAAACGCATTATATGTTTGTTTGTTTTCAAATAAGGAATGATTTTTTTATATTATATGATACCACTCAATAAAACAAAGGGAATCCGCTCCTTTTTCAAATTTGTGGTCCCATATAGATGATTTGATTCAAGGAGAAATCATAACAGGGGTCCGTCGTGATATTATTTTGTGAATCGGGTGTACTATTTAACTTGTTTTTAATAAAGGTGGAATGACCTTTGAGATTTTTGTATTTGGCTTCATTTGTCAGCTGAACTCTTATATTTACGACTTTGTCAACTGAACACTTAAACTTACTAAAACACAATATTTTAAGCATCTCTGACCCTTGACCGAATTTATGTGGCATTATTATTGCTGAGTTGGAAAAATATTTAACTGCACCTTTCTTAAAGCGAGTGAGTATATTTTTTTATATTAAAAATATTTAAAAATAATTTAAAACAAAAAGAGTTCAAATCAAACCCTTCAGGCCCCCACCCAACCCACAACTTTCTTTTTCCTTCAATCCCCATCCCACTCCCTTCTTCTTCTTCTTCTTCTTCTTAACGCCCCCCGCCCCCCGTGGCCCTCACCCCAACCAACCAAATCTCTTATTTCAAAACTTCATTTTAGTTTTTTTAATTTTGAAATTCAAATTCTTCCTCAATGAATCTTGGTCGATTTACACACTTTTAAAATCTGAATTTTCGAATCTTGCTTGTGAAAAGATAAAGTTTAAATAATCTTAAAGCCTTGAAAGTCAAAAATAGAAAATATCTGCAGGAAAAGGAGGTGAAAATGAGGGATAAGATTGAAAAATTCACCCTCACCTCTACTTGTAGGCAGTGTTTTTCTCAAACAAAGTGAGAAAATTTTCTACTCAAAAAGTTTCTATTTTGGTGTAAACCTATACCACCCCCAGCCCTTCTACCATATTCCGATCCCCAAAATTTTAATTTGATGAGTATTTTTTAAATCTTGTATGAGTTATTGTGAAGAGTAATGGTGTATATTGAAAAGTAGAAAAACTTCATGAAGAAGCTTGAAGAACAATAAATGGGTTTTGTGAATTTATGAAATTAATTCAAAATTATGATGGAAATTTAATGGGTTTGTGTTGGTGAACTTTTAGTGTAAAAAATTTCAAGTCAAATAAGAAGAATTAGACCAATTTAACATGAATTTAGCACTCAATTATGGACAACAATGAAGAACTTGGTGTTGAAGATTTTGAGAATGTGCAAATTTGTTTTTTTTTAAAAGATATTATTTTTAACATTTAATTTCTTATGTGGCATTAAAAATGACATGAAATTCCATGTGTAAGCGATTGTGCTACACGCACACACATCAAATGAGAAAAGAGTTTAAAATATTGTGTTTTTAGTGAGTTTAAGGGTTCGATTGACAAAGTCGTAAGTATAAGGGTTCAACTGACAAACGGAGCCAAGTACAAGGGCCTCCCAGATCATTCTGCCTTTAATAAAATCGACTATTCGTTAGTTGTTACATACATTTCATTTTGATTGTGATTGAATAAAGTGCCCTCATTTGTTCGATTTGTGTCATATCCACCAAAAGAAATAAAATTAAATAGCAATGGTAGGCCCCCGAATAAACATGTTGCCTATGAAAGTTGTACGTTGATCACCTTATTATCAGTGGCGGAGCCACCTTATACTTAGGGGTTCATCCGAATTCGCTTCGGCGAAAAATTATATTATTTATACATAGTTAAAATATTTTTTTAGGTATATATAGTAGATGTCGAACCCTCTTCGACTATTTCGTGTGTCTATTTCTGAACCCCCTTATTTAAAATTCTAGCTCCGCCACTGCTTATTATAATAACATTTCTCTAGACAGAATACTTAAACCATATACTATATTCTTATATTTTTAAGTAAGTTAATTATTCTTGTACGTAATAAACAATTTAACAGGTCACACAAGGAGCTAAGTTACGTGGAGCTTCAAAAATAATAGGTGTCGATTTAAATCCAGAAAAAAATGAAATTGGTACGTATTATTACTTTCTTAATCATTCTTCATTACTTATACAAAAACTAAAATAATAAAAAAAAGAAGAGGATATTAATTTTTATTGAAAAAATGAATTTCATATGTATGATTGCTAGGGAAGAAGTTTGGACTAACAGATTTTATTAACCCTACAACATGTGGTGAGAAATCGACTAGCCAGGTTTGTTTGACTTTCTTGTTTTTTTCATTCTTTAATTTGTGCTTGATAAAAGAAAAATTACCCATTAATTTGTCTTAATTATTAATTAAGTGTAGTGATGACAGATAATAAAAGAGATGAGTGATGGTGGAGCTGACTACTGTTTTGAGTGTATTGGATTGGCCTCTTTAATGCAAGAGGCTTTTACTAGTTCTCGCAAGGTTTACTTCCCTCTTAATTTTTTACGGATTCGATCGATTTCAATAGTTTTGATTCAAATTAAATTTTATATCCATTTTAAAAATATTTAAAGATTATTAATTTAAAATTTAATAACTTAAAAATATCATAATTCAAAACTTATAAATTTTAAATTTTAACTCTACTTTTAAATGTCATAGTTTGAAACAAATCGATGTATAACATATAAGAGTAAAACATAGGAAAAATAATTGTCTTTTCTTGAAATGTTATTTAAATTTTGACTCTACTTTTTAATGTCATAGTTTGAAACAAGTTGATGTATAATATATAAGGGTAAAACATAGAAAAAATAATTGTCTTTTCTTGAAATATTAATTAAAATTTAAAAGTAACAAGTAAAAATAAAAAAATATTTTTGAAATAGGGAATAAGTAAAAGTGAATAGAGGGAGTACAAGTTCTGAACATGGACTACTTATTTACTCTATAAATTTTTATACTCCTTCCGTCCCAAATTAACTGTCAGGTCCCAAAATAAGAGTCATCTTTTGAATTCAAGACAAAGTTTAGTATGTTTTTTCAACAAGTGTTCAATTTTCAACAAATATTTATTAGATAAGAATAGTTTACTACTAGTAAACTACATATTGTATTTACTGATTTAATAATTAATCAACATGATTTTCGCTAAAATAACACTTATTTTAAGATGGAGGACTATACATATATCCTAAACATGCATGTTTGATATATAATGGTAGGGTACTGGAAAGACTGTAATACTTGGATTAGAGATGCATGGCACACCGTTAAGCATTAATCCATATGAGTTGGCGGCCGGAAAAACTATCACAGGATCCATGTTTGGTGGTGTCAAAGCTAAAGTTGACATTCCTATCTTTGCTAATCAATATTTGAATAATGTAAGTTTCCTTTTGCTTCTTGTTATTTTATTACACCTTTTCAATTCAATGATTCTAAATTTAATTGATCTTGTGTATCTGAAGTTATTTAGTTCGATCGAGCATGTAGATTATAGCGAACACTCATATGAACTAATTAAAGTTAAATGTGTTGAGTGAATCATCATGTATCATAAGGATGAAATTTTGAATTTACTAACAATCGAGGGACTAAGAGTATTAATTATTATTCCTATATATGCCAAATTAAATGATAAGAATGAAGTTGATGCTTTGTTTTTGGAATATTGGGCAGGAGTTGAACTTGGAAGGATATATAACACATGAAGTTAACTTTGAAGATATTAACAAAGCATTTGACTTACTTGAAGCAGGCAAAACGCTGCGTTGTATCGTTTGGATGGACAAATAATACTGTTAATTTAATCTTCTTATCCAGTTTGCCATATTTAATAAATTGTTGTTCTATTTATTGCTATCATTTAATTTACTAAAAAGGAGCTAAATATTTTTGTATGTATCCCATTTCGTTTTAGAGATTTGAATCTGGAAAAAAGTATCTTTAATTATATTCTATTCTAGTTCTATGGATGAGAGTTATGCTTGTTTGGATAATTGTAACCTTTTTCTTTATAATAGTTCTACCCTACTTACTTTTTTGGTAAGTTGTTTTACGTAATAACGGAAAACAATACAATCTATCGCCTCGTCGATTCTTCCCCTCGTTCTTTTTATCTTGGACATTGAGATGTTCATGCAAAGCATAGGCTAGACAAGCGGTAGACTTCACACCAACCCAATCGTAAAAAATTCTTGCAACTACGGAAACTACAACAATCCCCGTCTGATACTATATTTATTAAAATAATATAATATATATAATATAATCAATATGATACATTATAAAATAATACTTAATAATAACCTCCCAAACAATCTTTAAATTAAAGAGAATCTTGTTCTGATTTAAAATAAATTCAATTATTGTGAGGATCCTATCTACAACTACCAATAAGAGATACGTTAGTATATATTACTTTCATTGACAGCGATTAGAAATACTTAAACAATGAGTCACATGGTTGATATTTTTCTTTTCTACTATATATATTTACTGAGTTCGACAACAATAATGTATATTTCTATTTTTTTTTCTTAAATAAATGAATTAGGGTAGAGGAAGAGAACAAGTGAGAAGATTACAAGGCATATAGTAATTAATCGAATTCTCACCAACAAAGTGAAAGTTAAAATAGTTAACCACTTGAGCTACTATGTGGGGTCATTTGATATGAGGGATAAAAGATAATAATTCTCATATAAAATTTGTTTAGTTATGAGTATTAATTAGTCTCGAAATTATTTATCCAATTATTTATAGTATAATGATGAGATAAGTATACCATTATTTTATTATGCATACCAATCACATGAACCTCCCCTAAATTATTAGTTGCCTCACACGCAGCTGTTGAATTAATTTTCCATAAAGCTTCTTCCTTTTATAAAATTTCCACGACCAAACCTCATACATTTATTTAATGTCAATCGACCAACACTACCCTTCGACTGACCTATTGTTAATTACTTATATCTTTTCAACTATATGAAATAATAATGTTATCCAAACTAAGGTAAGTAAAATCTTAATTTTGACTTACATTATAAAAAAAATAATTATCAAATTGAAATTAAATGAGAAGAAAAATTGTATATGTAGTACTTCTCGTTAGTTTTTTTGAATATATACATTTTAATTATAAAATATTGAGTTGATCTAATTTAATTTAGCTTCAAAAATTAGTCAAATTGACTTTTGAGAAACGAAACATGACAACTAATTTGTAACGAAAGAAGGGAAGAAAAAGATATTTCTTATTTATTGAAGAAGTTGGATTAGAGAAGATCACAAAAAAGTCATGGGCTCAAATTTTGCATCACAAACAGCAGGAAAACCCATAAGATGCAAAGGTTTTCTCTAGCTTTCTCAACATTAATTTTTTAATTACAGCCAATTTGGTACCTAATTAATCTCTAATTAATATTGTCTAATTGTATATTTCTTTAATTAAACAGCTGCAGTATGCAGAAAAGCAGGGGAACCTCTTATCATTGAAGAAATTGAGGTTGCACCTTCCTGTTCTTGGGAGGTTAGGATCAAGATTCTTTGTACATCCCTCTGTCACTCTGATCTTAGTTTATGGAAATTATCAGCTGTATGTCCACTTTGAAAAAAGTAAATTAATTTAAATTAGACTAATTAATCTCTATCTTCTTCATAATCTATTGTTAATTAATAATTTCCTCAGGGACCATCTTCTGCTTTCCCCAGAATTCTTGGTCATGAAGCAGCTGGGTAATTTACTGTCTCTATCAACAAATGACTCCGAATTTTCAATCATAGTAAAACTTGTCAATCACATCGTCGTTTGTTTGGATATTTTTTTTTTGTTGCTATAGTGAAATATTGTTATAAAGAATCTAAAAGTTTGGCTGGTCTGAAAGTAGACCTGGTAGAAAAGCGAATAGAAAAGATAGTCTATAAACTCAAGTGAAGAGCTTGTTGAAAACTAATTAACCCCATATTCTATATGTGTCAGTTGACTTTGATTAGACCAGACCGTCCAAGAGAGGAAGGTGCCTTGTGTAACAATTTTCTGATAGTTCATACATATGAGATTAATTTATTTATTTTCTATGGTTCAGAGTGGTGGAGAGTGTAGGGGAAAATGTAGAGGAAGTGAAAACGGGGGACATAGTGGTGCCAGTATTTAGAAGGAACTGTGGAGAATGCAGAGATTGCAAGTCCCAAAAAGGGAATGGTTGTTCTAAATTTTCAGTTGAATATCCCTGTGGGATGCCAAGGGATGGAAGCAGCAGATTCAAGGATAAAAATGGAGAAAAGTTGTAACATACACTCATGGTGTCCAGCTTCTCTGAGTATACTGTTGTGGATGTCACACATGTTGTGAAGATGAATCCAGATTTCCCATTGATAAGGCTTCTTTACTTTCTTGTGGGTTTCTACAGGTTCGTTTCACTCCGATTATTTTAAATTATCTAGTGTCGTGTTGTTCAGATTCTTTGAAAATGTTTGACGTGGATATGTCAGATCCTCCTACAATAGATATTTTTGGTAGATCCAATACAGATGCAACAATATTTTAAAATAACTCAAGCGACATAAGTATTCAATACTCCACTGATCCAGACTAATCCAGATTCGCTCTGCATAAGGTTCATTATAGGAGAAACTCTTATTACCAGTAACATTTTTTTACCAGGGCTCGAATCTGAAATTTTCATAGATTTCATCCATTTTATTATGTCCATGAGTTATTTTTTTGTCAGCTGTATCTATATGTTATTGGTTTGTTTATCCAAAGTTTCTGGGAAATCAACTTTCCACATGTCATATTTAAAATTATAAGATTAAAGAATATTTTGGTACATTCTACGCATATTTAGTGTAAGATCATAGGATTCAAAAGTTTTACTTATTTTCTAAAATTTTATGTCAAATAAAAAAAAAAAACAAATTGAAACGAGAGTACCTCTATTCTCAACCGAAAGAACTTACTTCTCTAACATGCTAAGGAGTTTCAAATGTATTATGCCGTCATAATTTTAAATTGAATATATCGCGATTTCATAAATAAAGATCATCCTTCATAATTTGTTATTAGCCGGATTGGGAGTGGCATGGAAGGTTGCAGAAGTTGAAGAAGGTTCAACTGTAGCAATATTTGGTCTCGGAGCTGTGGGACTAGCGGTAACTTTATTAGAATGGTTTAATAGACATCTCTATTTGTTCGATTTCACGTCCAGACACTTAAACTCAATCAAAATGAGACATTTAAAACACATTTGACACACATATCATAATATGTAACATTACGTGGAGCTTCAAAAATTATAGATGTTGATTTAAATCCAGACAAATTTGAAATTGGTAGGTACTACTTTCTTAATCATACTTCATATATCCCACGTATAAAACTAAATTTTTTTTCAAATGTATGTAAAATGACCAGGGAAGAAGTTTGGACTAACAGATTTTATTAACCCTACAACCTATGATGGGAAATCTACAAACCAGGTTAGTTTAATTTTCTTGTTTTTCATTCTTTAATTCTTCTTTTTCAACTCATAAACGAAAAGTTACAAATTAATTTATTCAATAATTGATTAATTGTGACAGGTAATAAAAGAGATGACTGATGATGGAGCTGACTATTGCTTTGAGTGTATTGGATTGACCTCCTTAATGCAAGATGCTTTTACAAGTTCTCGCAAGGTTATCCCTCCGCCTCAAATTATCTGTTGTTTTTTAAATATAGTTATTTCAAATTATTTATCATTTTAGAAGTTTGGACAAATTAATAGTCATCATTCTTTTCTCATTTTACCCTTAGTAATAATAGTTCTGGAAGACTACAAACATTTCAATTAAGAGAAATGAAGAGAGATTATATCTTAAGACATAAACAAGGGTAATATAGTTCAAATCTCTCTTAATTAATATTTTATGAGATTAGTTTACCTACATGATAGGCGCTTAAAACACACACAAAAGCTTTTTCAAAGTTTGACCCGGAAGTATTTAATATTAATACTTAATCATGTGTTAAGGTGGTAACATACCACACTTCAAACATTTAAATGAAATATGTACGTTTACAATATTGTAGGATACTGGAAAAACTATATTACTTGGGATTGAGATGCATGGTACACCATTAAGCATTAACCCTCTTGAGCTGGTGGTGGCTGGAAAAACTATGATAGGGTCCATGTTTGGAGGTGTCAAAGCTAAAGTTGACATTCCCATCTTTGCTAATCACTATTTGAATGAAGTAAGTTTCCTTGTGCTTCTTCTTTTATTACTTTTTCAATTACATGTATCTAAATTTAAATACATTTTGAATTATAATATATATACGTGACCAACACTATGAGGGGAGGGGGTTAGGATACGTGCTAGGTGGGGGAGGGGTGGGGTGGGAGCGGAGAAGTCGGAAGGAAACAATTAAATGAATGTCATTTATGGAGACTTGTTTTCTCTACTTTCACCGTAAAATTTATTTTCTAAAATATTCTGACTAATAAAATTAGCATGGAAATTTGGAAAACATTAGTATAAGATAATATTTTATTCCATACAAGATACACCCTATGGCATGATATATATAACAAATAATTAAACTATGTGATGCTTTTGTTTTTTCGGATGTTGAGCAGGAATTGAACTCGGATGGATTCATAACGCATGAAGTAAACTTTGAGGATATTAACAAAGCATTTGACTTACTTGAAGCAAGAAAATCGCTGCGTTGTATAATTTGGATGGACAAATAATATACATATATATATAAATTTAATAATGTATTTATGGGATATTCTACCGTACAATTACTGCATATTTGTACAAAAACTCATTTTCTGATTTATGAAGATTCAATAAACACTAGCCATACATTCCATAACAAATGTTACAAATCCTCGGACTAATTAGGAGTTTTTATTTTTCAATATTAGAGAGAATTAAACTCTATAGTAGGGGTATACATGACCGGATTGGTTCGGATTTTTCAAATATCAAAACAAATTATTTGTGTCATATTTTTAAATTTATAAATCAAACCAAGCTAATAAAATTTGAGTTTTTTCGGGTTGATTTGGGTTTTTCAAATACCAAACCAAACCATTTGTGTCGAATTTTTAAATTTTTAAATCAAACAAAACTAATAAACTCGAATTTTTTGGGTTTTTAGATATTTCCGGTAAAATATTCATACAAACATATAATTAATTTGTACTCCAAATATTTCTATAGTCCAACCAAAATACAACTATCTAAGGTGTTTCTTAAGAAAATAACACAAAATATGAGATGAGTGATGACACTAAAATATTCAATAAAAAAATAATGAAATCATATAAAATAAATATTGCAAATTGATAAGTCATAACGAAAATTATCATAATTTAAAAGTACAAAATCATGCTAAAATAAGTCTAATAAGTATTAATTACATGATTAAATATTAAAGAAAAAATAAAATTAGATTATGTATTTTAAATGTCTAAACCAATGTAAAACTAAAGAACAAATATTCAATATTGTTGTCATTCTTAGTGTTGAATTAATTTATTTTGTTAGCATTAATATTGATTTGATTTTGAATTGAGCTTTATTAGAATTACTAATATTTATGGACTATAACCTTTATTGGATCATTCAAAATTCTAAGTCTCAAAAAACTTGAAAAAATTTGTTAAAAGATAAAAATTATGAAAACGTATAAGTAATATTTAGAAATTACATCAAAGTAAATATTTTTATGTATCAAATAAAATTTTAAAATTATATATATAATATCAGATTGGTTTGATCTCGGGTTGACTTTGTTTAGTCAAAACCAAACCAACCCAAGTATAGTCAGATTTTTTTTTCCAATACCAAACCAAGTCAAACCAACTCATTAGTCAGATTTTTTCGATTTGACTCAATTTGCAATTTGTTTCGATTTTCGATTCGACTTTGTACACCCTAGCTTTCCCCCACTCATTGGGTGATACAGCCCAATAACGACAGAGATTTCCAGGCCCATGGGCTTCACCTCGAGATGTGAGCCTTTTCCAACGGCAGATCAGATGCTTCTCTATTCTCTCCTCGCCATCGCTCCCATAGAGTCAATACTGACGAAACTGAACTTTCTACCAGAAAACCTACCTTAGCTATTGTCTTGGTCTAAGTTTGGCCCATCGGCCGCCGTCGCAGCTGAATTCAGCAATGGCCGCAGTCGAAACCTCAAATGTTGCATCCTTATCTGAGGTAAATTGCAATTACTACTCCAATTTTCATCTTTCGATTTGGTTAGCGTTTTGTGATTATAATTGATGATCTATTTTATGCTATCTTTGTTCATAATTTGTTATCTGAAATACTTGTGATGTTTTGAATCTGGCAAAAAAGAGGATTGCACGAGCTCGATCTTCAATTTGGTTTTTTATTTGTGTGAATGAGAATTTATTTGTTTATTATTGAACAAAGGCATTAGTTTTGGAGAAAGAAAATAAGAAAAATATAAGGAAGATGTTATTCTCCAGTATTATGATTTTACGAGGAGTAATTCTGATTTAAAAGAAATTCATTTTGTTGTGAATTGCTTGAGTCGTTTCTTATCTGTTAATGAGATTTAGATTTACACGAGCAGTTGATGGAATTTGAAAGGTGTAAGGAGTTAAAGATCTGTGTGTAACCAATTTGTTTGAGCATATTGTAAGTTAAATTTCCATAATATGGTTGTCAATTGTTTACTTTTGCTTTGAATTTCTTCACAAAAGGATAATTTTGATCAGAAGCAATTGAATTACTATTGAAGTCAAATCCTGAAGTAAAGCATTAGTGAATACATAGGATTGTGCTTAAACTAAGTGAAGTACAACCTTATCAGCTCCTGCTTCCTGCTGCGGGGCGTCTAGCTTGTTCTGGTTGTGTAAAGAGGTACACATTGCTTGGTAATATGGAATCCTCTACAGCCAGAATGTTGGACCTTAAAAAGGACAACAAGGAGAACTGAAGCATACTAGAACAGAGTCCTAGTAACAAATTGCAAAAGAACACATCTATTATCCATTTTTTCTCTCTTTTACATCTTTTAATTTAGATTCGTAAAATGTGAGCTTTCTCGCATGGTTCCCTTAATGGCTCACCCTACGAAGTGCACACCTTCTTGAAATTGCTTGCCCCTTGCGTCATTGTTTTGTTGGAGTGGCGCTTTGCATTGATCATCAGGTAGGGAAATATGTTCTAACATCTTTTTTTCACCTAGTTGGGAGCTTATAGTTCTTTTAACTCTTCCATATTGACCTGAGGATTTAATGCTATAATCACGTCGTCGACTTTCTTATCTAAAAACTTCAGGGCATTATACTAGTCTTTGGTTTACTATTTTGCATTGAGATTTTCTTTGCCTTTGATAGAGATCTTTTCCTACAAATGATAAATTTCCTATTCATGGATTTGCAGCAATACTTACTGAAAGACCACGAAGAGAAATCCCCCATGACAGCCAAACTGGTGGAAGAAACTGAGGTTAATACCCCTTCAGATGCTCCTGCTGAAGAAGTTATTTCCAAAACTGAGGAGAATCCAGTGGTTGAGAGCATCAAAATTGCTCCTGCACCTGAGGAAAGCAGTGAAGCTGTAACTGAATCAGCTGAAGCCTCTCCTCCTGTGGAGGCTTCCAGTGATGAAAGCAGTGAAAGTACTGAAGATGATACCTCAGGAGATCAGGAGTCTGCTGTTGAAACGCCTGAGATTAAGGTTAGATGTAGTTAACCATCAATCTTGACTCCATCTTACTAGCCAATAGCATATGCATTGACTGTCTTCTGTTGTTTATATTATGATTGGCAATCAGCTTGAGACAGCACCGGCTGACTTCCGCTTTCCTACTACAAATCAGACGAGGCACTGCTTTACAAGATATGTTGAGTATCATCGGTCAGTATTCACAGCTTTTACTATCTATTCCTCTTTTGTGTTTCTTTCCATGTGTGTTTTATTTTAATCAAATAAGAAAGTCTCACTTATGTACCACTGGTTTGTCTTTCAGTTGCACAGCTGCAAAGGGTGAAGGTGCACCTGAGTGTGACAAGTTTGCCAAGTACTACCGATCCCTTTGCCCTGGTGAATGGGTATGTTTGTTTTAAAGCTTTAGACCATATTTATATGCTTTTGGTACTATGCTAAGTCATCTTGATTTCCATGTTTAACTAAGCTTTTGGCAAATGTGGGATATATTACGTTCTGGACATTCACTAATGAGACGGAATTCCTATTTAGTATTGGATGGATAGATTCAAGAATAATATGGGATTGAACCTATGAATTTGAAAGTGATAGAAATTATTATCACTGGGGTCGTTTGGCTAATGAACAAGTAATATTGGAATTGTAATGCAGAGGATCATATGATTATTTAGTGCAAAATACATTACTTTTAAATGCTCAGTTCATAGTATTAAAATTAGATATATGGTGTATAAGTTGAAAGTGTGTTTAGTTTTAAACTGAATAAAATTGTTTACCGTAGTATCTTTGGCCTTCTTCATAGTTTGTGTAGCAAATGGATAATGTTACAAGATCCAGTCAGATATACTTTCCAAACATGAGTACAAATTTAAATTTCAAAATTAAAAAAAAAATTGAAAAGGATAATGTTTACAGAAGATTCCTGCAGCCTGCACTCTCTATCTCTTGTTGATGCAATGAATTTTAGGAAAAGGAATGACATCAGTGTAAGCTGAAGTTCTGTGAATTAACGGCAGAACCACTGCAAACATGCGAAAGCAAAGTAATACTCCTAGTTAATACAAGGAGGGCATGGTAAAGTTGATTGATGCTAGGTTGGTAGCGAGGGAGGGGAGGGAGTTGACAAAATAAGGAAAAACATGAAAGACAATTGACTTATGCTAAAATTGAGCAAAAGAGATGTCTATCGTGAATTAGAGACTACAAAACAAGTGAATCTAGTGAATAAAGGAGGGCATGATTGACGCTTGTTACAGACTGTTGGCAAAATCCAAATAGGGAGGGGGAGGAAAGAAAGGGGGAAGGAGTTATAGACCTGCTCTCATTTTCTCTCTGTAAAGAGGAAGATGGATATTCTTCTGTTACAAACTTTTTGTTTAAACTGTAGGAAAAGAGTTGGGCTTGGGGATTTGAAATCCCTATGGCCATCCAAAGAGGCCCAAAATGTCATCCTGGTTAAAAATATTAGGAGGCAGTCAGGTAATATACCAGCAGAATGACATCCTAATTCCCAGCCCCACCTTCCACAATGTCGATTTATAGATATTACTTGAAGAAGACGCTTTTGTCTTGATCAAATATACATTCTGGAAGCTGGTGGTGAAGGGTGGTAATTAAATGACGTTAGCAGTGGTCTACGGTGTTTATTATGGCTGGGGCATTGTTGTCAGCAATTGATAGTCATGAAATTACTAGTAGAACTTGATCTGGCATTGATGCTAGATCGGTTAAGGTTTCAACTGCTCAAGGGTAGCAGAGTAGTGAAACGGTGAATGGTTATTCAGATCTAGAGACACAATGAAGCAGTATTTGGTTGGTTGTTTCCACATCTTTTTCACAAAGGAAGCATCTCTGTGTGTGTGTGTTTTCTGGGAGACCAAATCTGTTCTTATAAACCGTTTTATGATGGCTAACATGTGATATCTTCTTAAATCATAAACTTTCTGGTGGTTATTCTCTTTTTATTACATGCCGTTAATACTTTCATGTTTTCATCTTCATGTGTTCTTCGTTGCTTTTGATTATTACTGCAGGTTGACAGATGGAATGAGCAGAGAGAGAATGGAACCTTCCCCGGACCATTATAAATTGCAGTGCCCAAATTGTTCTCATCCTTGCTGCATCTGAATTCTCAAATGAATGGGGGCTCCATTTTTGTTATGAATAAAATTTGGCGTGCTTATTGGATCTAGCTCAAGCCTTCAATGAGTTCGCTGTCACAACAAAGTTATTTTGGATCATCACTTGAGTTATCCTCTTCCTAAATACAATTTTATGCATCGATTTCCTGTAGTTTATCGGTGATGAATCATCTAGTGGAACCTGTTGACATTTTTATAAATGATGTGAACTGATCATTACACAAATAATGCTTATTTTCCTCTATTTAGCTCCTTCCACGGGCATCTGCAGCCACCTAGCTCATACCAAATATTTGCTCATCGGGTTTATAGTCAATGTCTTCCTTGTTATACGAATAAGTTTATTGTTTTAATGTTTAACCAACGAATGAAAACCTGCATTTGTGAATGTGATATATACTCCAATAAGAGTTAAGGTTTTTACAATTGCTGCAGTTATCACCATTAGTACATGCACTCTGTGCTGCTCCCTCGTGATTTTAGAGAACTCTGAGAATCATTGCACTAGTACCCTCGACCACAGAAAGTTTCTGAAAATCTTTATTAATGGATCACAAAGATGATTAGATTTCGTTTTTCACTTCTTCCATTTTGGTATTTTGCTACCTTAACGTATGAGAGACTTTAGTGTCGTTGGCATCTTGCTTGTTTGATTTGCACATTAGCCTTTTACTTATTACGTTGTCCCTTTATGGATTCATTTATTTGCAACCCATAAAAGACCTAATAGAACTATTGCGATGAGCAAAGTAGAAAATGCATCATGAGCGATTCTTGATAGTCATGCACAGATGGGCGTGTATTATTTCATCAAACTATTGAAGTATAGAAAAAACATCATTTTTCTTGACGTGTGAGTAGAAGAGTAGATAGGATAACAATACCACACATGTTTACATCAAACCACGTAAACTTACAATAGTTAATTGATTAATGGGGTGAGAATGCATGTTAAATATTAAAGGATTGTGCAAATACATATCATGCATATATCAACTTGGTATAAACACTCGGTATGAGTAAGTTTTACTTGGGGAAAAAGCATAAATTTCTCCTTTAACTTGTCTCGATAAGTCAGCTACACGCTTAAACTATCATAGTGACATATTACACACCTATACTACTTAAAAGTTAATTTTCTTACCCCTTAAAACTGACGTGGCAAAAAAATAAAACAAAAATAAAAAATAGGTATCAGTTTGAAATGAAAGTTTAAAAAAAAAAGTTTGAATCCTCTTTTACACCCCCACCCCCCACACCTCTTCTTCTCCACACCCCACCCATTGTCCTCTTCTTCTTCATTCTTTATTTTCATCACACTTCTTCTTTTTTATCACAATCTTAAAGAACAATTTTTTTTGATTCGCAACTAGGTTAATTCCCATAGATTTGTTAGTGAATAATTGTATTTTATCTAAAAAAGTTTCGATTGATTGTTTCTATCTTTTTCATTTTTTTTTACTTTGTTGAAGAAATTTTGGTTAATCAATTTTTTGGGTTTGGTGGTGATGGCAGCTTTATGGGTTTGGTGGTGATGGGTGGCGGGTGGCAAAAACTAAAAAAGGTAATTGAAGGTGGTGAAGAAAAAAAAATCGATATTGATAATGGTGGTGGTGATATTTGGTATTGGGTGACAAAAAAGAAGAAGAATTGGACGTGATACAGTGGTGGTGAAGAACAAAATCAATATTGAAGATGGCCAGATATGATTTTTCCAATGAAATGACAAGTGAAATGAGTGGGATTTAGTGATGAAGAAGATATAATTATTAGAGAGTTAAAATAATTAATTATAGTAAAATATAATTAACAAAAGAAAAGTTAATTAATAAAGAAAAGAAAAAAATATATTATGATTTATGACATGGCGCTGACGCGGCACTGATATGGCAGCGAGTGTAATACACCACATAGTGTGAGAGTGGTGTTACACGTCTCAGGGTGGTAATAAATTCACTTTTGAATAGTAAATGTGTGTAATAAGTCACCATGATAGTTTAAACATGTAACTGACTTTTCGAGATAAGTTAAGAGGGAAATCTATGCCTTTTCACCTTTTACTTGGGATAATTCCCTTGGCAGATAACTGATCTCCCCTGAGCTTAGCCTCTATGGGCAGCAATCTTGGTTTATGCAACACATAGGGAACAGCAAGAACCAGAAAATTCTTAGTGGGCATCCAAAATGATCAAGAAGTACCAGGTTAGTATCACCAGAGAGTAAGATGTTTACATGGAGATGCAACTAGCAGAAAAACATGATGAAATTGGAGATACGGTCTGACGATACAGGTGAAGTGAATGTTAATTTGACTATACACACACAGAGAATAGACAACCAAATTGGAGTGCAAACAGAAGGAACTCAAGATACCAGGACGGCAGGACTTATGAAGGCATTCCATTTCTGAATTTAAAAACTAACTAGAATCGGGGCCAGCAATTGAAGCAAGAAGGTGCAGGTAGAAGTTTCTCACAAAGGTTGTTGCCACTCATTATTTTCAAATTTACTGAGGAAGTGGGAGAGCGGCGAACATCATCTCTATCCAGGAATGATCGTAGCTTCATTCATTAGTTGAACCTTGAGAAACACCATTAGCATTGAGGTCAATGAATACAAGCTCAATGTCATTTACAAACATAGTCAAACCCTGCCACATCCTTAATTTTACATCAATCTTCCTAAAGGGCACCAAGTATTCTTGAATGGAGCCCTGAAGTGCTCTGTGAGCCCAATCTGTTTAACATGGACCTTCCGTTATAGAACAGATAGAGAGTGGTGTAGAGATCCACCAAGTACGCTCATACTAGAGGACATTGTGGGTTCAATCTATCAAATTTAAGAGATCTTCTAAAAGCCAACTCGAACAGTCTTCCATAACAGCCTGAATAAGATCTGCAATGTTCCACCCCAGAGGTTATCCCTTACCTCTGAGTCGAAGCAACTCTGCGCTATTTTTGCAAATGCCATCAAATAACTGAGTTAACTCAGGAGGAGCACTTTGCGCGTCCGACCTAGTTGAAGAAGAGCTACTAAAGGAAAGGAAAATAATTAAGGAACCATAGACTATGTCACCCCAAACTCAATTCCACCAAATCCTTCCTTTTAAGCTAAGAGTCTCAGCAACAGTCCAAACAACTCATAGTAGAATGATAGAGGAAGCAGTAAATGATAACCAATCTTATGGAGCAAGACATTGAAAAGAAAAATCCAGAAGAAAATGATGATACAAAATGAAATTTCCAGTACCTAACATTCATCAAGATCTACTTATCTATATCCTCGTCTCGGAAACAACTTTGCAGTTGCAGAATTTTCCACAAGACTTCAGAGTGACAAAGCAGGAACAACCCTATCCCCTCAACTAGCCAAATGTACATCGGACTTACGCTCTCAGAAATAGAATCTTTAAAATTCCTAAAAACTAACCAGTAAAATACGGTAGCATTTATCAAAAATCGTTGTTTGCATTACAATGGCATTCTAGACAACTTCCATTGCTCCAGCACTTATTATTACTGTTAAGTGACTTCACAAAAGTATATTTTTATAGACTTCCTCCCTCAAGTAAAGGACACTGTCTTCTAAGAAACTCTACTGTTCTAGAAGCAGATTAAAAGTCTTTAAAGAAAATATTATTCGAAGAAATTGATGTGAAGAGGAAAGAACTACATCCAACTAAAGTACTGCTTGAGAGGCTGAGAAAAGAGCTACATCCAACTGCCTCTAACGGTGTTCTTTTCTGACTAGGACATCCCTAGTCATAGAATGAAACCAATATGTCTGTGGCCATATTGCATCAAAGAAAGATGCATACCGGAACTCAATCTTAAAAAAACTTCTGTGCATAAGCTGATCCAAGAAGGAAGTTCACTCAAATCTAATTCATATATCCTCACATTCCAACATAATGGCAGCATCAAGATAGAAGCCCTTGAGTAACACCAACTAGGGTTCTGTTAACCCATGAATCAGCAAACTTAACAGGTACATTCAAATGCTAAATAAGCAGCTGTAACTACTAGAGAGTGAGACAAATATGGTTTATATCCAAATAGCAAATCACACATAACAAGCTCCAAAATATGCTACTTGTAAAGACAATGAGCTGAAACTACACAAAATGAGCGATTAACAGAACTACAAGCAGAAACAAACCTAGAAAGGAAGTGTTCCCTAAAATAGTTTACTCTTTCTAGATATCAATCCCAGAAGCTTTCATAGCTTCGCGCATCAGCTTCCCCTGCTCATCAATTAGATTCACCCTCCTCAAGCACAAGTCAGCCTCAGTTACCTTCAAGGATGTCGACTTTTCCATAATCTCATTCCTCTTCTCAATGCTAAGCAACCCAGAATACTCTTCAAGCCACTTCTCCAGAGCAGCAACACTTCCCCCACACGAAATCAAATTCAAATTAGGTGTAACCTCCACGGTCTTCTCCACCTCCGCACTCAGTTTCTCTTCCTCCACTACGTCCAAAACCCCATTATCTTTACTTCCACTGTTGCTTTGCCCCTTACTTGAAGTTACATTCTCCACTTTAACAACTTCAACTGGAACTTTGTCACTTTTATCTTTACCCCAAACCTTTCGAGACAATTCGTAGGCTTTTTGCTCGTGGGGCTTGGAGAAAGTCCTTTCCTTTCCCTTCTTCTCTTTCCCAGCATTGTTTTCATACTTCTTCTTCAATCTCCTAATCTTGTCTTGCAACTGGGCCTTAGACACATCTACGTGCAAAGACTTTTTGATGAATTCATGAAATGCACTCAAATCCGCACCTGGATCGGCTTTTTTCTTCGTCCTGTAATCAGTCATGCCCTTCAGGATAGCAATTTCGTCATCTTCACTCCACAGTCTCTGAAACAGCTGCCTTTTCACGTCATCAGTGGGCGTTTTCGCCACTGGAGTTTCAATCTCTTTATCTGGTTTATTCTTAGACCTCTTCGATTCCTTAGCTTCACCGTCATCCACCGGGCGTTTAGCTCCGACAACGGCAGTGGACTTCCTCGGAGAAGTGAGTTTGGCGGTAGCATCTGCTTTGGATCTAGGTTTCTTCTCAACGATAGGCGCAGCTTTTTTCTGCTCATCCATGGGTTTGGAAGCTATGGGTTTCACAACCGGGTTTGGATTCTGTGTTTCCGGATCCGGTTCGGACTCGGACTCGGACTCCTCTGTAGAAGAAGAAGAATCATCTTGAGGTTGTGGCTTCTTTGGAGCGGCAACTGATGGCTTTTTCGGGGGTTGTTCTTGTTCAGGCTCTGATTCCGATTCCGATTCGGTTTCCGATTCAGTATCTGCGTTTCCCGGTGATGAAACTTCCATTTCCTCGCCGGATTCTTCTTCTTCTTTCTCGGGACGACTCTTAGCCATTTGAGAATGTAAAGGGTTTAGTGATTAGGGCAAAAAAGTGTAGCAGCCTCCCTCTCTCTCTATTTTGTTTATAAAAGAAGTTCAAACTATAACTATTATCTATATGATGAAAAAAGAAAAAAGAAAAAAGAAAAAAGAAAAAGAGTTAAAAATCATTTTTGTGGGGAATGGGGAGGCGGCCATTGGGAAATAATCACTTGTATTCTCAAGGTTGGTCAAATTAAAATTAGAGATGGTACGTTCTTCATACATTTTATTGGGCAGCGAATTTAGAATTTCAATTAGAAAATGTCAAAATATAAAAAAATAAAATTACGTAGACATCAAAAATTGTCAAAATATAATATATCTCTTTAAAATATCTTTATCTATCTATGTCGGGTAATTTTTCATTTTTTCACGCTCCTTAAAAATATATTCCTACCGATTTTTAAATTTTCTAATCTTTTAGATGTCTCTTAAGTCAATATTAATTACGAAAGATTTTTTACTATTTAGATTTTATTAATGTCTTAAAATATACTTTTATTATTGAATATTTTTCTGTTCATGTGTTTATCACCATATAATTGAGATGTTTATAGTTCAAGACAAATAACAACTAAGAGTAAAATTAAAGAGAAAAGACATAAAATTCCCTCTAAACTTGGCAGCACAACTTATTTTAGCACTTAAATTATACGAGCGTTTAAAGACCCCCTTAACATTTTTGAAGTGATTTTTTTTCCACTCTAAGATTTTAACACCACTCTCACACGCCACATCATAGCCACGTAAACACCACATCATAACCATGTAGGCACTACGTTATTAATTTTTATTTCTTTTTAACTTATTCACCATTTTTTCTTTAACACTTTTTAAAATTAATTACGTCAATGAATTAATTTATAAATACATACTCCTCTAATTAATTACTAAAATATCCTAAATAATTGTATCCTTTCCATTGTCGTCCCCAAGTTCATCACCTTCTCATTTTGTCTTTTTCATGGAGAAATCTGAACAACTTCTGCAACACTAACAACGAAGTCTATAAAAAAAATTAAAAAGTTCTCCAATTTTTGTGATTTTGAAATGAAAATGGGTTTCATTATTCCATTTGAAGACCTACATTTTCATATTAAATCAACAATTTCTACACCACCATAATTTTCTCGAAAGTTGAGCTGAAATCTAAACCTCTTTATGAATTTATTCCTCAATCTAAAAATTCTAATTCAAATTTTAATTTCAATTTCAATTTCAGCTATATCTCGCCACCTCTTTCGAAGATCAAAAATATTCTTTAGATAAAAATATTAAATTTTTGATAAGTTGGATGAAGACTTTATAATCTGTTTTTTGCTGGCAACATCTTTGATTTTTTAGTGAAAGTCGACTTCTTCTCCGACATATTCTTCAACTGATGATTTGACATATTTCTTGATGTCGAAAATGAGTCTTCGGAAATGGTGTCGACAAACTAAACACTAAGTTTCTTGTCAAAGTAGAACAGAAAAACAAAGAAAATATTTAAAATGAGAAAAGAAAGAAGAAGAAAATGGTGCGGAAGAAAATTGACATTTGAGATGAGATGTTCTAATGGAAGTTGGAACTGGGGTGATGAACTGAAAAAAGAAGAAAAAGTAAAGTAGAAAAAGAAGAACAAAAATGGATAAAGAAAGAGAAATTTTGAATTAAAAAAATATTTAAAGAATTAGTAAAATATGGATAATTAATTTATTTTGTCATCCAATGAGAAGATGATGTGTGATTTGAAACAACTTTTTGTATTTTTTTCCTTCTTCACGTGCTTGTAGAAAGTTGATGATACAAATCTTGCCACGTCATCATTTAGGGGGTAATTAAATTCAACTCAAATTACATTAGGGGGTAAACAAACGCCCGTAAAGTTACATTGCTAAACTAAGTTATGTGGACAAATTTAGGGGGAATTTTATGTCTTTTCTCAAAATTAAATAATGTAATTAATTTGTTTTGAATTTTTAAAGTAAAAAATAATTTGAAATAATTATTTTTAAAAATCACTTTGAAGACGAAAAAGTATCAACTACAAGAGTAACTTGATTAAATTATCCTTTGATCTCAAATTAAACCAGCTATTTTTAATAGAGTTAATTAAGAAAACTGTAACTGATAATTTAAGCACAAAATAGCTTTTCATTTGCTTATTGTTATTGATATTGAATGATCAAATTAAATTTCGAATAAACTGTTGTTTAAGTAAAGTATAAAAGCTCAACTTAAACGACTTAAATTACTCTATTCAATTTCGAATTAATTGTTTAACCAATTAAGAATTATTTGAACTTCAATTTCGAATCAACTGTTTAACCAGTTAAGAATGATTTGAACTTCACATATAACCCAGCTGTCGATAAAAAAGTAGAAAAAAGTGAAAACCCTTAAATGTTGCACTATTCTTCAACTGCACAAATTCGTTTATGTTTTCAAGAGATAACACGTTTCAACATTTTAAACTTCAAATTTTACCAGTTCTTTGAACAACTTTAAATTTTGCATCTGGAAAAAAAGTTTTGGCTTTCTCAACAGTCTGGGTGAAAAAGTCACGGTTAACGTTCTTGTTTGAACTGTCCATAAAAAGTGTCCACAAGGAGAGTCTTGGGAACTCCTGGTAGACGAATAGGCCCAATTCACAAAAACCTCATCAACGACGGCGGAATTGAAAGATTCAATAGACGCCAAAATTTACTACCAAAAACATGATTTCACCAAGCATTGCTTAGGGTTTCAAGCAACTTGTAGTAATAAACATAATCAGGATAAATTGAAGGCATTGAAAGAGATACCAATTAAATCGACTATATATTGTCAAATACCCAGTAATCCACAACCATTCATATCTATTAAACTATCAATACTAATATCCTAATTAAACTATCAATACTAATATCCTAAAAGACCAAACGAAAAAACACAAATTGCAAAAGAGGGTTTAGCAATCTAAGCAACGACAAGGCAGGGCAGCATTCTAAGCCCTTTCTCCCCTAATCCTTCTGGCAAGCTGGATGTCCTTAGGCATGATTGTAACACGCTTGGCGTGAATGGCACACAGATTTGTATCTTCAAAAAGCCCAACAAGGTAAGCCTCAGCTGCCTCTTGCAATGCCAACACAGCATGACTCTGGAAACGCAAATCGGTCTTGAAGTCTTGTGCAATTTCACGAACAAGCCTCTGGAATGGCAATTTCCTGATCAAAAGCTCAGTACTCTTCTGGTACTTACGGATTTCACGAAGAGCAACGGTTCCAGGCCTGTATCTGTGAGGCTTCTTGACTCCTCCAGTTGTTGGGGCAGATTTCCTAGCGGCCTTGGTGGCAAGCTGTTTCCTTGGAGCCTTTCCTCCAGTAGATTTACGGGCAGTTTGCTTCGTACGAGCCATCTGATTTTCTGCAAACAATTATCTTCGGTCAATTACAAAAAATTAATGAATTTAAGCATAGAAAATTAACACATCTCTAAAACCTAGGGTTCCTGCACTCTAGATTTGATCGAGATACAAACTCAACACTAGATTTGATCGAGATACAAACTTAACACTAGATTTGATCGAGATACAAACTCAACATTAGATTTGATCGAGATTCAAACTCAACACTAGATTAGATCGAGATACAAACTCAACACTAGATTTGATCGAGGTACAAACTCAACACTAGATTCGATCAAGATACAAACTCAACACACACAAAGAGAACAATTTCGTCAAAACTTCAGATCCTAGAAGAACAAGAAAAAAGAAACTCAACCCACTATGCGAAGCTAACCCTAAGAATCCCCAAATCAAAACCCTATGATTTCAAACTTCAAACATAAACGAAACTTTCACGATTGATGCGAAGAAATCACTATTAAAATTCAAAAAGAAAAAGAATTGATGAACAAAGAATAGAATAGAAAAAAGAACTCGAACCTTAAATTTGCTTGAAGTTGAAGGCTTCTAAAGAGCTTGAAAATTCTGGAAAAAGAAGAAGAACAACTTTTCGGTATTGAATAAACGTGGATTGAGACGAATTGTGTTGATGCTATTTATAGAACGTGTGAAAGCCGGGGTTGGTTAGGATTTCTTTTACCGTGTGTGTTTTTTAGAAGTACGGTTCGACGGTTGATACTAGCGCTTTTTGTGTTTTCTGAGTACCGAATGAACGGTTGCGATCTGGAGTTACTTTTCTGACACGATCCGCGAGGACTTGTACTCGCTCTCTGATTGGTTCTTGTTGTGTCACGAGGATTGAAGGTTCATTAAGTCGGTAAATTTCCTCATTGCGTTTTACAAACATCCGGATCCGGACCTTTTGGAGTATCGGGTTATATAGCATTATTTTTGATTAATAATTTAGTTTGTCTTTTGAATATTATATAATTAATCTAGGTAACTATACTATAGGCTAATTTGACATGAATTAATAATCATATACTATGGAGAAAAATTTACACAAAGTGTATTAGAATGGATTATGGATTCATTCATTTGTTGTATGTTCCTAACCATATACAAATTGTTTCAATTAGTCTTGAGGTGTGAGACACATACGTGAGTAAAAAGATAATTATAACGCAATTATATATGTATATACAAGTTCAAAAAAAATTTAAGTGGTCGAAGATAATTAAAATATACGCCGAAGGGCCAAATATGCCCCTATACTATTATAAATAGTTTAAATATACCATTCGTTATACTTTCAGTCCAAATATACCCCTTCCGTTATACTTCAGGGCCAAATATACCCTCCTATTATATTTTGGCATAAATTTATCCTTAATTTTAACTCTCGATCAAATGATAGGCTCTTTTCTTCATTCTTTTGAATATGTTGTTTTTCCCCTTTAATGACATAATTATTCCTTGACCTCGAACTTTATAAAGTGATATCTATTATGTATCAATTTTCAATATGCGGTCATCTCTTTCGTTGTTTAACTTAAATATTGTTGGGTTAAAATTATAGATTTTGATCCGTGAATTAGAGTATTTCATACGAGGAAAATGGATTAGTAAACACTTGCGTATTGATGAGTTTGGCTAAAAAAATATATATATTATAAATTATTTTTTAAATTTCATGACTATACTATTATTAATAAACACTTATTTTCCATGATTTTTAAATTTCATGATTATAATATTATATGTTAATTATACTTATACAATTGTAATCTACAATTTTTATCTTTATATATGATTTTATTTAACCATCCGTTAAAATTAAGAGTATATTTGAACCAAAATATAATGAGAGGGGTATATTTGTCTCGAAAGTATATCTGGAGGAGTATATTTGAACCGAAAGTATAACGAATGGTATATTTTAACTATTTCAAATAGTACAGGGGTGTATTTGACTCTTTTCCGGAAAATATATCATACATTTGTTTTGCATGTCAATAACGATTATGATTTTGGATGATATCATTTGAATATGGCATTACATGTATAATGTATCTTGAAAGTGATTCAAAGTTAAAAATGTTAAATTAGTGATTCATTGAACCTACAAATAGTGTTGTCCAGTCAAAAATTTCATGTTTTGGAGATGTGTGTTGTGGAGATGGGGATGTTGAGGTGGATGTGTGGTCATACTAAAAGCGATAAGATTAAAATAAGGATATTTATAATAAGGTGAGAGTGGCGTCCATGGTGGACAACATGAGGAAAGCGAGACTGAGATGATTTGGACACATGAAAGAGGTGTAGACGCACCAGATAAGAGGTACGAGAGGTTAGTTGTATAGAGTATAAGGAGAAAGATAGGTAGGTCGAAAAAGTATTAGGCAGAGGTGATAAAACTGAATATGACCCAAGTGATAAGACTGAAGATGACCTAGCTTCAGGTTACCGAAGACATGATCTTAGATAGGAATGTGTGGAGAACACGTATTACAATAGAATGTTATTGGGTAGTATAGTATTGTCTTACTTAGTATGGTTAGTGTTTATCATTGTACTAACTGTATTATTGTAGTTCCTATTTTTGATATTTCTTGGATTTTATTGTTGTTTACAATAATTTATCATAGTATGTTATTTAGTTTGTTTCGATTACCGCACTATTTTGTTGATACTTTCTACATTTTCTTCATTATCTCCTTCTTCTTTTGTATTTGAATTTTGTACTTGAGTACGGGGTCTTTCGAAAATAATTTTTCTACCTCCACAAGACAGTGATAAAATTTGTGTACGTTCTATCCTTCGTAGATCCCACTTGTGAAATTACATTAGGTAGGGGTGTCAAAAGAATATGAAAAGTCGACCGAACCGATCGAACCTAACCGAACTGAACCGATTTATGATATTTTTTCAATAAAACTTTGAACTTTTATTCAAGTGTATAACCGTTCCGAACAATTGGGATGGTCTTTTTAATTTATGAAAAAAAACTGAAAAATTTTCGAATCGAACCGAATAACCTTACATGTATGTGAATATATTTTATATATTAACAATATGTTAAATTTAATATATAAATATATTTTATAACATTTTTCAAATATAAATATAACCTAGGTCCCAGGACTTTGGTGACTAGACGGCTTTGGGTCTTTGCTCTTTAATTAACGTTTACTTAATTAGGTTTGAAAATTAAAAGATAGTGTAATAGATATTCTATCAAACAATAACACAAAACATATGCAAACACTCCTATTAAATGTTTAAGATCAAACAATACTACTACAAGGTTTTAAATTCTTGTCTTATTGGTGAAGAATTAAAGTAGTTCTTCAAGAACATATTTGCGAATTTTTTTTTTTAATAGTAGTATATTTTGAGGTGATATTTTAAAAGAAAAAAAATAAAAAATTAACCGAAGTGTACCGATACCGAAAAAAAATCGATATGATTGGGTTGGTTTAAAAAATCTAATTTTGGCTATGTATTATAAAATACTCAAAAAATTGGGATGGTACAATTTTAAAAAAATAACCGACCGAACCTTACCCCTAACATTAGGTACATTATTGTTGTTGAACTCTACAAATAGTGCTAGCAAAATTAATTATTTGATAACTAAAATACCATAAATAATCTGAATTGAGAAATTTATCTTTGTACTTGTGAAATGGTCTAAAATTGCTCTTGAATTTTTAAAAGGGTGGTCACTATTCTAATAACGATACCATCATTTTCTTTAAAATATAGAATCTTTTATCATTTATGCATCTATCCCTTTAAGCTCAGATTCAGTAATTCTTAAGCCTTAAATCATCCTAAATATATAAAGAACGTATTTTCACTTTTATCAAAACAAAACTTCATTATATACCCTTCGCAAATCATCAATAACAATGTCAAAATTTCATAACAATATCATGATGTTGACACAAATCGTAAAAATGATATTTATTTTTTAATTTGTTTGTATCAATATTTTCATAATTAAAATCACGTTATATTGATTAAGGTTGATAGTTTTATATATGGTAGATGTGATGATGATATGAAAAAAGTGATAAAAATGAATTTTATAGAGAATCATTCGAATGACATTTTCTTGGTGAAGTTCTCATGTGTCTTTTCGCAGGTAGCATTGATGTGAGGTCAAAAATATATTTTTTTATTATTATTTATCTCACATTTATTATTTGTAGTTGTCCTTTCAAGCATGAATTTTATGAATCGTGCTAAATAATGTATATTATTTGTAGGAGTAAATTGGGGTAAAATTAAAGATGTTTGGAGCTAAAACGAATTAAAAATATAATGTGACTTTAATTATGAAAATATTGATACAAACAAATTAAAAAATAAATATCATTTTTACGATTTGTGTCAACATCATGATATTGTTATGAAATTTTGACATTGTTATTGATGATTTGCGAAGGGTATATAATGAAGTTTTGTTTTGATAAAAGTGAAAATACGTTCTTTATATATTTAGGATGATTTAAGGATTAAGAATTACTTAATCTGAGCTTAAAGGGATAGATGCATAAATGATAAAAGATTCTATATTTTAAAGAAAATGATGGTATCGTTATTAGAATAGTGACCACCCTTTTAAAAATTCAAGAGCAATTTTAGACCATTTCACAAGTACAAAGATAAATTTCTCAATTCAGATTATTTATGGTATTTTAGTTATCAAATAATTAATTTTGCTAGCACTATTTGTAGAGTTCAACAACAATAATGTACCTAATGTTAGGGGTGCCAATGGTACGATTCGGTCGGTTATTTTTTTTAAATTGTACTATTCTAATTTTTTGATATTTTATAATACATAGCCAAAATTAGATTTTTTAAACCAACCCAATCATATCGATTTTTTTTCGGTATCGGTACACTTCGATTAATTTTTTATTTTTTTTCTTTTAAAATATCACCTCAATATATTACTATTAAAAAATTTCTTTCGCAAATATGTTATATTGATTAAGGTTGATAGTTTTATATATGGTACATGTAATGATGATATGAAAAAGTGATAAAAATGAATTTTATAGAGAATCATTCGAATGACATTTTCTTGGTGAAGTTCTCATGTGTTTTTCGCAGGTAGCATTGATGTGAGATTAAAAATATATTTTCTTATCATTATTTATCTTATATTTATTATTTGTATTTGTCATTTTTAAGCATGAATTTTATGGATTGTGCTGAATAATGTATTTTATTTGTAGGAGTAAATTGGGGTAAAATTGAAGATGTTTGGAGCTAAAACGAATTAAAATAAAAAATTATAGAAGGAAATCAAACAGACAACTCAATAGATTAAATTGAATATAATAATATATAATATAAGAAGAAAAATTGAATTGAATTGCAAATATGCAAGGTTCCCCGTGTCAATCAGCAACATCAAGCATGAAGACGGTTGGGCAGTGTTCACGCGGAACCAATCACTTTTAGTTTTAGATTCCTAATTTGTTTTGGACTCAATTATTTTATTTAGGATTTCCTACATCTATAAATAGCCCATGAAAATAATTATTAAGACACAGAATATACTTTGTAAGGAAAAGTTGTCAATACTTTTTAGGGTTCTTTTCTTCCTTGTTCTGGGGCTGCGGCTACGGGTAATTGTTGAACATTAATTGTTTAATGTTGGTTATCGCTTAAATTACTTTTGCGTTCTTGTTTTAGTATTTCATGTCTGATCACCATAGAGATAAATCTATTGTCTATTCTTGGACTCGAAAGATGAAGAGGTAGATAGACCAAAGAATACAAAGAGCTTGATCTAACTTGCATATCACTTGTTTAGATTTGTGTTTAGGAGTGACGCTCAAACAAACACTAAGCTTGGTTACGAAACATGATGAAATATAAATGCTCGCCAATTAGGACTGTCTATCCCCGCTCAACGATATAGTTAGATAGTTAGTTGGAGTAAGCAATTAGAGATCGAGAGATCATGATCATAAAATCAACCTTGTAAATCAGTAATTTGATAGCTATAATTGATTCATTGCATGAGATGTGATACATGAAACCATTTGCATGCTGCAGCCATGAAATTGTCTCAAGTACTGTAAGTAATTTTTATTATTTTATTCTTGCATTCTTAGTAGTTATATATAAATTAAACTCTTTTGGCACACCAAAATAAATAATTAAATTAGTATAATTTAGTAAATAATTAATTGAAAAGTTCCTATAGGTTCGATAATTCTGCTCTTTTAGAGCCACTATATTACTTGTGCGATCACGTACACTTGCTTGTGCAATTGGAAGCAATTGTAGTATAGTGGTAAGTATTCCCACATGTCACGTGGGTGACCCGGGTTCGATCCTGGCACCGGCGCCAAAAACTTGTTGTTCCCAATAGCACACGCAAGTGTACGTGGGCGCGCAAGTAATATAGTGGCTCTAAAAAAGCCGGATTATCGAACCCATAGGGACTTGCCAATTAACTATTTATTAAATTATACTAGTCTAATTATTTATTTAAGAGTGTCAAAAGAAATAAAAAAATGCAAGAATTAAATAAAAAGATTAACTTACAATAATTGAGACAATTTCAAGATTGCAGCATGCTTAAGGTTTCATGTATCGCATCTAATGTAATGAATTAACTAATGTTATCAAATTACTGATTTACAGGGTTGATTTTATGATCATGATCTCTCGACCTCTAATCGCCTACTCCAACTAGCTGTCTAACTACATCGTTGAGCGGGAATAAGCAGTCCTAATTGGCGAGCATTTATATTTCATCATGTTTCGTAACCAAGCTTGGTGTTTGTTCGGGCGTTACTCCTAAACACAAATCTAAACAAGTGATATGCAAGTTAGATCAAGATCTTTGTATTCTTTGGTCTATCTACCTCTTCATATCTCAAGTTCAAGACTAGACAATAGATTTATCTTTATGGTGATCAGACATGAAATACTAAAACAAAAACACAAAAGTAATTTAAGCGATAACCAACATTAATTCAAAACAATCAATGTTCAACAATTACCCGTAGTTGCAGACCCAGAACAAGGGTTTTTAGCTATTAATGTCTAAGAAAATAAGAAGAAAAGAATCCTAAAAGTATTGACAACTTTTTCTTACAAAGTATATTCTGTGTCTTAATAATTATTTTCATGGGCTATTTATAGATTTAGGAAATCCTAAATAAAATAATTGAATCCAAAACAAATTAGGAATCCAAAACCAAAAGGAATTGGTTCCGCGTGAACACTGCCCAACTGTCTTCATGCTTGATGCTGCTGATTGACACATGGAACCTTGCATATTTGCAATTCAATTCAACTTCTCTTCTTATATTATATATTATTATATTCAATTTAATCTATTAAACTGTTGCTTGATTTCCTTCTATAATCTTTCATCTTTAATTCGTTTTAGCTCCAAACTTCTTCAACTTTACACCAATTTATTTCTACAAATAAAATACATGCTTAAAAAGGACAAATACAAATAATAAATATGAGACAAATAATAATAAAAAATATATATTTTTGACCTCACATCAAGCATTATAACTGTTAAGTGTTGGTATAGCAACATTAATTTTCAACTAGTGTTTTTGAAAGTGAAGATAAATAATTAATTGTTATAACGCTGATTGATTTAGAGTAATGTTGGATGACAGTTGAGAAAAATGAATTTGACATAATTTAACAATTCCACGAGTGACTTGGAATCATTTCAGACAGTTAAACGACAAATAAAACCTTTTTCATCGTATAAATGAACATATGTTGAATAGGTTTTGTCGTTGTAGTAAGGATGTATTTGGTCAAACTCAATAAGGACATATATACTTAACCTCGATTACTAGTGATTTCAAATTCAAACAATCTCACAAAATTACCCCTTTCCCCTTAATTTTTATAAAGAAAACTTCGCAAACAACTATATTTTGAATACAATTTTGTTGAATACACTGAATTTATTTAATTAATGAATGTATTTTTTTAGTGTATGCATTCTCCATGTATCATAAATAGACGTGTGATACATGTATATCCATTAATGTACTATTGAATGTATACATCACTTTATTTTAACTATATTTCGTTGAATGTAATATTGTTGATGTAGGCGTATGTTTTATATACGTTTTTGATTGTATATGTTGTTTTATTTTGACTTTGTTTCAATGAATATATCACTATTAATTGTCAATATTAATATATGGTACAATTAAAGTAAAATATTATATACATGAGATGCGTACATTAATGGTTAAATTCATGAATATAAATATTAATATTAAATGTGTGCTATACATCACTATATTCACTGATCGATGGTGTTTTGTATCACTACATTCACCACTATATTCATGGTTATACAAAGCAACAATAAGCGGTAAAGAGAAGATCCACAAGATCACCGTTGTCAGTCATGATTTTTAGATACAAGAATATAAGTATGTTTTTGAACTCATGAGTACAAATTGATTGTTGACAGAGTTGTGTCTGACAACTTCAATTGTTTATCTTTAATTATGAATTATTTTTTTTTGAAAAAATTATCAAATTCACTTTAAATCTGTATCAAAATTGCTCAAATTCGAAATATGAAATTCTCGTGATATACACCAATCTTTTAAAAAAACACCTATTAAAAACTAATAACAATTTCAAAATCCTACAATTTAAACTTAAGTTTAAAAATTTCTCTCATGAATATCAATTGAGTTTCTTTTTCAAATCTCTCATGGAATAATTTCAATCTTCAAAATCACAATTCAAAGTCCATACAAATTAACAAAACTCCAATTTTTAATTTTAATTTTTTTCTCTTTTTCTCCAATTGGGCTATTCCCAAATCTTTCCAAAATCAACAAAATTCATCTTCAACGATAACAAAAATAGCACAAGCAACTATAAAAGACATTAATGAAATAGAAAAGAAAATGATATGAAATTTTTGGCCAGAAATCAAAGTGAATGATAAAAAAAGATAAATATATGCAATAATATATACTTGAAATAAGAAATATGCTTGTATTTGATGTATTTGCTATTAAACTAAAATGTATTGTAATTTTAACAAACTATAGTTATATATAGGGGTGTTCACGGGTCGGTTTGGATCGGTTATTAGTCAAAACCAAAACCAAACCAATTTAATCGGTTATTAAATTATTAAACCAAACCATTTATAATATATATTTGTCGGTTTGATTTCGATTTGGTTCGATTGTTCGGTTATTAACCATATACGAAAATAAAAAAAAGATTTAACCAATATGTCATTAAACTAAAAAGTTGGCTTGCCAAAGAACAAAATTTGTATTGCTTAACACACAGACAATTTTCCAAAAAATGCTCAGAGGTAATTTGTTAACCCCTATAAAAAAATATAAAACTATAAAAGAAAAGGTGTATCCATTAACAATTTTCTAATGCATTCATCATCTGTAGTAATCAATATGTTATTGTATATGAGGGGAACTCATTAATATATTAATAACCACATTATCGTGACTATATTCCTTGAAACAATTTTATCACTTCTTCAATAACAAGATCAAGTCTTGAGACTTTCTCAACTAGCAAATATATAAAGGCTGCAACTTTCTCAATTAGTAAAGATGCAAAAATTCAAGGGCTGCAACTTTCTCACATGTGTGTTGTGTCACTTCTTTAACAAATTAAATTAAATTGATATTGAGTACTGTACAAACTTCACTCTAAGAAACATAAGAAATAAAATCACAACTAACAAGCTTAGATTCACCCCTTAAACCACACTCAACAATGCAAGCCAATTTACTAGTACTTTTTTTTGTCTACAGAAGAGCAAAGTTCAAAAGATCAAAACCATCACATTAAATTCCTAAATATAAAGAAGGAAAAAGCAGAGAATCAAAGCCGTGAGATGGCAAAACTAAAGTTGCTTGGTCGTTACCTTTGGTATATGAAAGCTGGACCACTTCCTCTGATATGATTTGATTCTCAATAAAGAATTAACAAAATAGGAACTTGTTATCTTGTGGTTCACCTTCAAGAAGTGTTTTTCCTCCAAAACATTATAACAATAGCAATTACTTTCGTCATCTTCCTCAATTGAAGTTCTAATTGATTCTTAAAGCAGCATCTGGATATTCTAAAAAAAGGAACGATCATATTATGCATTAGAAATAAGAAACATAAAAGTAAACATATAATTAATTAAGCAACTAATTATGTAAAGTACCTTTTTCAAGTATCTCAAGATTTTGAATTTCTTCTAAAAAATCTTCAAGCACTCTTTAGAAGTTGATTGTAACCATTGTTGACTACAAATAAGAGCCTCAGCTATCTTTGGCGATAAAGAGCTTCGATAACAATCAAGAATTTGACCACCTGTACTAAAAGTTGACTCTGATGCAACTGTAGAAACAGGAATAGCAAGCACATCTCTCGCAATCTTAGAGACAATTGGATATCTCTCAGATGAAGCCTTCCACCAAGTTAAGATATTAAAATTCTTGCTCTTCTCCAAATCATCCAGTAAGTACTTGTTAAGATCAGACTTATTATCGACATCATTTTCATGTTCAAGAAATTCTTCCCATTGTGATTGCACATTACAATCTTGCATTACATTACTTTGACTTACCACACTAGCTTGAGATTTCATATTTTTACTATGGATCCCAGTGAGAGAATTTGTATAATCAGTATACAAGAGATCTATAGTATCCATCACTTTAGTAGATCTATCAATTCCCTCCACAGGATTATAATATTTCTTAAAAAGGAACTTCACGTACTTCAGTTTATATCGAGGATCTAATACAATGGCAACAAACAATAACATATTCATATCATCAAAATCTCCCCAATATTTAACAATTTTTTTTCATATTCTTAGCCATATTACTCAATAGAGAATCACTTGAAATAGAATATTTAATAATATAACTTTGAAGATTAAAAATCTCATGGAAAAAATAATTAGAAGTGACATGTAAAGTTCTCGAAAATTTCAAAGTGATTTGATAGAAAATTTCAAGAAACTTGATGAAGACCCTCACATTTTGTCAATCATCCAATGATGGGTGTTTTGCCGTTTCTTTCAAGTCTAGACAATACTTGAAGTACTTATGATCATCCTCATACATTCTTGAAAAGACCTTTTCAAACTTTTGAGCTGTGTTTAGCATTGAATATGTCGAGTTCCACCTCGTCTCAACATCCAAACTCAAAAGGCCACAAGTATCTAGTTTGACTTTCTCAACGTATGACTTAAAGGAATCAATTCTTGAAGAAGAAGACTTCACATATTTTACAGCAAATCTTACTCGAGAAATAGACTCATTTTGTTCACTAAGCCCTTCTTTTACAATCAAATTCAGAATATGAGCATTACACATGATGTGTAAGAAATTATTTTCCAAGATGACACCTTTCCAATCATTAATCCTCGCTTTCAAGAGATTAATTGCAACACTATCAGTTGTTGTATTATCCAACGTTACTGTGAATGGATTCTCAATTCCCCAATCTAATAAACAAGCCTCAATTCCCTTAGCTATCGTCTCACCCTTATGGTCTGGAATATGAAAAAAGTTTAGAATTTTCTTTTGCAAATTTCATTCATCATCAATCCAATGAGCAGTAATGACCATATAAGTCAAATTTTAAATTGATGTCCAAGTATCACTTGTAAGACACACCCGTTGATCCTTAATAAGCTTTTTAAGCTTTTTTTTCTCCTCTTGATAAATCTGTAAACACTGTCTAGCAATGGTAATGCGAGAAGGTAATTCATAATTAGGTAAAATGAGTGTCATTAATCTCTTAAACCCTTCCCCCTCAACAACTTTAAATGGTTGTTCATCAAGAATAACAAACTCAGCAATGGCTTTCTTAACCTCAGCAACATTATAAATAATTTTTTCCAAAATTCCTTGTCCCCCTTCTTTAATAGGCTTAAGTTTTAGTGTGTGTTGCATCCTATCAATGATTTTGAAAGGAGATTTGGTACAATTATTATTTAAATGTGTCCATAGGTTAGAAGTCCCATTCTTACTAGGGCAAGAAAATTCTTTAAAGTAATAATTGCATTTTCCCCTCTGTTCACCCTTCTTACCAAGAAATTTTTCAAAGTGATTCCAAATTTGCGATGTTTTCCTACCACTCTCTCCATGACTAGGATCTTGACCAGAAACAATAATTCTTTTTTGTTTTTTATGAGGATTGCACGCAGTAGAACTTATAGAAGTATTAAGAATGTTACCATGTGCTTGAAGTGGTGTTGGCGTGGGTGTAGTTTCTTTTTCAGTCACCTTTGAACCTTCAACATCCATTGTTTCAATCTAAAAAAAATCAAACATTTAAATTGAGAAATTTGATTTACTAGCCGACAACCCATTAATAAGATTCAATAGTTGATAATTTACCTATGACAAACGGATGAAGAGTTGCAGAATGAGACAATCACCGAAGTCTATTGTTGTTGCTCTTTCTCTGTCTTCACTTTGCTGAGATTCACCGATGAAGGCAATATAGTTATTGCATTCTCCAGTGACCTAAAGGCTTAGAGGAATTGGATGGGGACTTTTTTTTATTTACTTCTGTTGCTGGGTTTTGACTTTTGGGCCAATATATATATATATATAATTTGTCGGTTCGGTTTAGTTATTTTTTCAGTTATTTTGAATAAATCTAAAACCAAACCAAATATTATCGGTTTTTAAAAATATAAATCCAAACCAAACCAAAACCAAATAAAAATCGGTTTATTTAATTGGTTTGGGTCGGCTTTTCGGTTTGGATCGGTTATAACCCAAACTATGAACACCCCTAGTTATATATATTGATTCTTAGAGCCTGTTTGGGTTGGTTTAAAATAAGTAACTTTTAAAAAGTTACTTTAAAGTTATTTTAAAAATAAGTAGTTATGTGTTTTTGATGTGTTTGACAAAAAAAGTTGAAAGTCATTTTTTTATCAAAATGTCTGAAATATCCTTAACGTTGTTAACATTATAAAAGAATTAAGGGTAAAAAAATAATATGCTTGGTCAAAGTAGAATGATTTATAAGTAGGGCTACCCTACATTTAATTTTTAACTTATTTTAAGTTACTTTTCACTATAAATATCATTATTTATTCATAATTTCTTAAAAATATACAAAATAAAAAAAGTGGGCGAGTAATATAGAATATTCATCAATGGACTGAATGGAGTAACAATTATGATTTTCTTTTCTTCAAATAAAATATTAGGATAAGTGGAATATATCTTTTTTCAAAAAAAGAAAAAAAAAGATGATAAATTAGCCAAAAAAACCAGTCACACCTTTCCCCTTAGCAGAACACATCGACGACCAACGAAGCAGAAGCGGGAGCTATGGTACTGCATTGCTGCTTCACCGGAACTACCCTCCATTCCCTCAAACTTGCTGCAATTCCTTACTTCTCCAAAACTCTAACCTCTCGTCTAACGCCCTACTATCCAAGGCCTCTGTTCCCTCTTGTCGCTAGATCCCTTTCTGCCTCCGCTGCCGCCACCGCCACCGCCACCGCCACAGACGAGTATCAAGGTAATTTTATATTGACGTTTTTTTAGTGTAGTTTTGTTTTATTAAAATACTAAATTTTGCAGTGGTGAATGTAGTGGTGAAGCCTCAATGGAAAGCTGCAATTGATTTCAAGTGGATAAGAGATAATAAGGAGTCAGTTGCGGTTAATATTAAGAATCGGAACTCTAATGCTAATCTGGAGATTGTTCTCGAGCTCTACGAGAAGTTGCTCAATGTTCAGAAGGTCAATTTTCTATCTCACTTGTTCACTCTTCTGACGATAAAGTCTCAACCTTTCCATATTTTGCATTTATCTTCAAAATTAATAATTCAGTTGTGCTGTTAGTGATTTTTTTTTAAATCAAAGACATCGTCTCTATTGATCATTTATGTGCAAGAAGTTACATATTTGAGTTTGGTATGCCAAACTTTGTACATGAGCATCGAGATGAGACTAGTTTAACCTACCCAATCCTTTTATACAAAATTCAAGGAGGTTCATAAGCTATTTGGGTATATTTGGTATGTTTGACTCGAAAAGATGGTAAATTCCATCTATCCATGTTAATAAGCCCCCTAATGTGTTTTGGAAGCTCAGCAAAAGAGTTGAACACTTGGGTTCCCACAATACTATGACCCAAGTTTGCCAATCTATCAACAGGTTGATTGGTTTCTTTGTAGCTATGATTGATCTTGAACCCATGTTCTTCAACTAAACTCTGAATTTCTTCTATGAAATTGAGAATTCTCCAAGGAATTTTTCATTCTCTTTATGCATTTTGCTTGACTTTCGCCCAATGCAGCTCTAAAGCCATTATGTGCACACCATTTGAGTCCAAAAAGCAGGGCTGATACTTCTGCCATGTTGCTTGTACCAAATCCTAGGTGGATAGTATAGGCAAAAATAAATCTCCCATGTTCGTCTCTGACTAGTCCTCCTCCACCACACGAGCCCTAGTTACAACTGCTATCACTGTTGATTTTCACTCTCTGCGTCAATAGCCTTCACCATCTAACCAATGTAGTGGGTTTTTATTGTAATGTTGCTTCACATGTTTGGCAAATTGTCCTCCAGTCAAGTCCTACTGTAGCATTTTTAAATCTCATATTAATGACCTGCAAAAGAAAAAATAGTTTGTTAGTTTTTGTTCTGTAGAATGAGGGGTTCATATTATTGAATTTTTTGTTGCATTTGGCCCTCCATATCCTTGTAATGAGTTTAGCAATGATGTTAGGGGTCTTATAGTTCCACCAATTTAGGAGGAGCATCTTCAAACTCCTATTCATATGTTCAATCCCAAGAGGGTCCGCGAAATATTTCCAGATTCTCCTAGCATGCTCTCCTTTGCTGAATAGGTGGTCAGTGTCCTCCAGCTCAGTAATAATGTTGTTTGTATTACAACAATGGCATGAAGTGTCCACCTGAATTCCAAACCTGGCTACTCTCTCTTTGGTGGATAGTCTATCTTTTATCGCTCTCCAGGTTGAAGAAATTTCTAAGCATATTCCAGGCAGAGCTGATTGAGAAGAGGCTTGCATTATCTAGGGACCAAATGACTCTGTCATTCTTGTGTTCATCCATCCTGATATTGAGGTCAATGATCTTGGCCTTGGTCTCCTCATTTAATTGAGGCTGCAGAATGTTCCAGTTCCAATTTCCGGTAATGAGGACCTTTTTAATAGTAATCTGCTATAGTGGTTGTTGTTAGGAGTTAGTTGGCAAAGAGGTCCCAATCTAGACCAATTGCCAAACCAAAAGGAAACGTCTCCCTTACCAACTTTCCAGAAGATATTGCAGTCGACCTCTTCCTTGATTTCAGCAAGTATTTTCCAACTCTGAGCTTGCCCATTTTTCCATTGAACTGTGGTGGGCTGGTCAAAGTTGAAGTAGTTAGCTTTCATAAATTGGTTCCATAAGGGGTTAGTCGTCCTCAAGTTCCACCATTGTTTTGCTTGGAAAGCTTGATAGGTGTCTGAAAGACTTCTAAAATTAGTCCCGCCCTTACTATATGGGTAGCAAAGGTTTTTCCAAGAGACCCAATGGTACTTTCCTCTAGATTCTTGACCAGACCAAAAGAATCTAGTAATGTATTTTTCAATAAGTTCTATAGTATCCATTGGGGGATTAGTGGCTGACAGTAAATGGATCGGGAGAGCCAACAAAACATGTCTGATCAATATAGCTCTTCCTCCCATTGAAAGAAGCTTAGTATGCTATCCCTTAATTTTATTGATGACTTTATCAACCATGCCAGAATAGTGAGAAATCTTTTTCTTCCCTGTGATTAGAGGACATCCCAGGTATTTGATAGGAAATTATTGATGGTTCATACTAGTGATTCTCTTGATCCTATTGATAGTAATTGTGTTGGTGTTGGCAGCTACTGCAAAATAACTTTTATCTTCATGAGTTGCTCGGAGACAGCTTCATACGTTTTCAGAACTCTCAAAATCATTTCCAGAGGTCGCTTACTACCATTGCAGAGCAGGATGGTAACGTCTACAAAGGATAGATGGTTGATTTGAGGCCCATTAGAGTTCATGTGCAAACCTGTGTACCAGTTCTATAATGTAGATCATTTAGCATTTTCGATAGAAGTGCCGCACTTATGACAAAAAGAGAGGGGGATACAAGATCTCCTTGTCTCAGACCTCTTTCAGACTTAAAGAAGCCATGCCTACCTCCATTCGCTATATCTGAGTACCAATTGTTGGAAATGTAGTTGTTGATAAAGTGAACCCACCATGGCGTATAGATAGCCTACACTGGTTGAAGATTAAAGATGGGAAGTTCATAGTAAAATCTGTGTGTAGACATTTTGATAGGCGAGCTATAATGATAACACCATGGCCTTGGAAGTGATATGGAAGGTTAAAATACCACGTAAGGTGGCTTGTTTCTCCTGCTTAGTTGGTTGACAAGCAGTACTAACCCAGGACAACCTCATGAAAAGGGGTAGACAGTTATGCTCCAGATGTTTTTTTTGTGAAATTGAAATAGAGACAACAAACCATCTCTTCATACACTGCAGGGTGACAGTGAAATTGTGGCAGATGTTCTTCAATTTTAGAGGTATTAGTTGGGTTATGCCAAGAGACACATCAGAAGTTTTAGCAAGTTGGAACAAAGTAGGCAACAAATCATGTCACAAGGAGAGATGAAAGATTGTCCCTGCATGCAGGTGGTGGACAATTTGGAAGGAAAGGAACCTGAGATGCTTTGAAAACAAGAGCAACCCTTTCCAATGTTGGAAGTTGAACTGTCCAGTAACCTTTTATTTTTGGTGTAATCATGTCCTCCCCAAAGAGGTGGAGGACATTACTTCTTTTTTTGGAAAATTTAGGAGGATTGTAGGTAATAGTTTCTTTTGGTCATTATTCTATACTCCAGATGTAATTACTACTGAAATACACTATTGGCATGTTTCTCTGTTTATAATATGTTACCTTTATCAAAAAAAATAATGTGAACCCACCAATCTAAGAAGTCAACCTTTTTCAAAATTAAGCACAAGTAATCCCTAGAAACTCTGTCGTAAGCTTTTGCCCTGTCTAAGTTTATAACAATATTCCCACCTCGAGTAGGCTTCTTGATATTGTTAACAATCCTTGAGCTAGCATTATATTCTCTGAGATAGACCTTCCCTTGATGAATCCAGACTGGTTTTGAGAAATGATCATAGGCAAAATACCAGCTAGTTTAGAATTGATGACCTTGGAGATGATTTTGGTGGAGACATTACACAGACTGATTGGTCTAAGGTCAGAGAACTTTTGAGGGTTCTCTATTTTAGGAATCATTACCAAACAGGTGTGAGTAAAAAACTTTGGAAGTTTAGCTCCATTGAAAAATGCCTTAATAGCTCTATAAAGATCATTGCTTAGAATACTCCATGTAGCATGGTAAAAGCAACCATTCAACCCATCCGGATCAGGTGCACTTTCATTGTCAATTGAGAAGACACTGTCCCTAATTTCTTGCAAAGTGGGGATGGTGGTAAGCCTTTTGTTATCCGCTTCAGTCACCATTCTTTCAATATGGTTTAGAGCATCCAGGTTGGAGATTTGAGTTTCCTGTCTGAAAGCATTTTTAAAGTCTCAGTAGGGGGGAGTATATAAAATCGTTGCCAAGGTCTTATTAGAAAGGCTGAAAAGAGTGATGCATAAACGGGTAGATAGGCAACAAATGGCTTTCATCAAGAACAGACAGATCATGGATGCAGTGCTAGTGGAAAATAAGTGTGTAGACTCAAGATAGAAAGAAAAACAAGCTGGGATTTTATGCAAACTAGATATCCAGAAAGCATATGATCATTTGAATTGGGATTTTTTAACGAACATGCTACAGAGGATGTGTTTTGGTTCTAAGTGGCTCAGGTGGATCAGACATTGTATTTGCACAGTAAAATTCTCAGTATTGATAAATAGAAGTCCATGTGGCTTTTTCTCTTCCCATAGGGGTCCGAGGCAAGGGGATCCATTGTCCCCTTTCCTCTTTATCCTAGCCATGGAGGGACTGAGCAATCTTATACAAACCGCAAGGGGCAGAGGTTGGGTCAGAGGATTCCAAGTGGGAGACAGAGCAGGAAACAACTTAGAGGTAACACATCTGCAATATGCAGATGACACTTTAGTGTTTTGTAGAGCTACAAAGGACCAAATGTTGATTCTCAGTGTTATTTTCAACATTTTTGAAGCTGTTGTTGGTTTGCATATTAAATGGGGTAAAAGCTTCATTTACCCCGTTAATATAGTTCCAAACATTGAGGACCTGGCAGTAAAGATAGTGGGAAAAGTGGGTGAACTCCCAACAACTTACTTGGGTATGCCTTTAGGAGCTCAAAGCAAATCGCATGACATATGGAGTGGTGTTATAGAGAAAAGTGAAAAAAAGTTGGCAAGCTGGAAAAGTCAGTACCTATCCTCAGGTGGCAGACTCACTTTGGTGAATAGTGTGTTGGATTCTCTCCCTTCATATATGA
Organism: Solanum appendiculatum; assembly: GCA_018342035.1. Taxonomy (NCBI): domain Eukaryota; kingdom Viridiplantae; phylum Streptophyta; class Magnoliopsida; order Solanales; family Solanaceae; genus Solanum; species Solanum appendiculatum. The sequence goes on from JAGDQO010000097.1 coordinate 422,994, forward strand.
CGTCAGTCTACCCTACCCCAGCTAGTGTGACTGAAAGATTAGATGCGATCAGGAGGAACTTTTTATGGAAGGAAAGTGAAGACCAGAAGAAATATCACCTTATGAAGTGGGAGGAGCTGATCCAAAGCAAGAGAGGTGGGGGTTTAAGTATCAGAGAATTGAACACACATAACAAGAGTTTGATGATGAAGTGGTTATGGAAGTTTGCATCCCCAGAAGAAGCTTTATGGAAAGAGGTGATCAGATCAAAATATGGCACGCAGGATAGATGGATGACAGAGGAGGTGACAACTCCTTATAATTGTAGTGTATGGAGATCCATCAGGAACCTATGGCAACTAGTTTCTACAAGAAGCAAGGTTGGTAATGGAGAGAAGGTGGCTTTCTGGAAGGATATATGGTGTGGGCAATGGCCTCTGATGCAGACTTTTCCTGAGCTATACAACTTAAGCCAAGCTCAGGATGCTAATGTGGCTGAACTATGGACAGGACAAGGGTGGAACCTTCATTTTAGAAGGAACCTAAATGATTGGGCGATGACCTTTGTACTAGCTTTTCTGAATACAGTCCATCAAAACCTTAATCTTACAGAAGAAAAAGACAGTTTGGTGTGGAAGGTGGACAGCAAAGGTATTTTTACCGTTAGGTTAGCTTACAAAGACTTGACAGGAACAAATACTCAGGAGATAGGATGGCCATGGAGAATGATCTGGAAGACCAAAGTGCCTTATAAGGTAAACTACTTTACATGGCTTTTGGCAAAGGAAGCAGTCCTCACTCATGAAAACCTTCACAAGAAGAAAATCAACCTATGCTCTAGATGCTATCTATGCGAAGAACAGATAGAGACAGTCAACCATCTCTTTCTACATTGTGTATGGACAAACCAGCTGTGGCAAATGTTCATCCACAAGAGGAAGATCAGGTGGGTGAAACCTGGGACAATCAAAGAGGTGCGAAAGGATGAGAGATGGAAGATGGTTCCTGCATGTATATGGTGGACCATATGGAAAGAGAGAAATCAGAGATGCTTTGAAGGCAAAAAGAGCAACATACAGAAGATCAAGACAGATTCCTTAGGCCTTTACTATTTTTGGTGTAAACAAGGTAGTTATAGACAGCACAGAAGATGTTTTTAATGCAATTGACTGGCTGTAATTAGATACATTAGGATGTTGTAAAGTGACAACTTTTGTGATGGGTGACAACACTTTGTAGTACACCTGTGGATATATAGAAGTAAGTTTACCAATCTCAAAAAAAAAAAAAAAAAAGTGTCTCACTGCTGCCTCAGCAATCCCATCATTTCCTTCAATCCATTCACCATCTTCATCCATGATTCTACTAATAATGAGTCTCCTCCTCCTTTCCTTGATAATGTTATGAAAGTATGAAGTATTAGCATCACCTTCTTCGAACCATTTGGCCCTTGCTTTCTGTCTCAGAATTTTATCCTGAAGCTTGATGTATTTAGTAAACTCTGCTCGATTTTTGGAAAGCTTTTCTCTGTTCTCAGATGTATTATTGATAACACATTCATCTTCCAATGATCTCATATCAGCTCCAATCGTTTAGGAACTTCAAAAATGTCTCCATAAGCCTGTCTGGACCATCGACTAAGAGTTTTGGTGGTTTTTTTAGCTTTTGATGAAGGGCGTACCAAGGATTTCGATATATCTCCTCCTCCCAGCATTCCTGCACAATTTTTTAAGAAAGTCAGTATGTTCTGTCCATAAGTTAAGGAATTAAAAATATTTAATACGAGTGTTATCTTCATTGTTCATTTTGACCAATAATGGGGCATGGTCAGAGCAAGTTCTAGAAAAGTGTGTAATAGAAGTGCTATTGATACTGTCAAACCAAGCACTGTTGTAAAGCATTCTGTCTAATCTTTGCCAGGTAGTAGTAGGTGGATCTCTATTATCACACCATGTATAGTTAGAGCCTGTGTATCCTGCATCTTGAAGTCCGCACTCATTGAGACATTCTATAAAGTTCATGCTTTCTTCTAATCTGTGACTTCTACCACCTTTTTTTTCTTCATTAGAGATGATAGCATTAAAATCTCCAATGACACCCCAAGGGCCCTGAATGTTGTTAGCCATGTCCTTTAAGTCATGCCATAGATCTCTTCTTAGTTCTTCATTACATTTTGCATACTCTACTGTCAGATGAATAGGTGGGCTATTGGAGTGACTAAAGCTAAGAAGGACACATTGCTCTTTAGCTGAGATGATATTCACATCCACTTCATGATTCCAGAGTATCCATATTTTGTTGTTGCAGTTGTGGAAGCCATGTTGCATATTTAACTTCCTTTTGCACTTATCAAGTTTCCTACTATCCACCGTAGGTTCTTTTTTTTTGATAAAGGTAACTTTGTATTCACAAGAAAATATCATCCAAAAATGATGAGATGGTTAGTTACAACCCTCACTGGGCATTGCAAAAAGAAACAAACCAGTCAGGTCTAAGGTTTTACAGTTTTCCTATGAAGTCAACTAACAAATCTATATCCCCCACCATATCTTGTTTACACCAAAAATAAAGAAGGCTAACCTTGGTGGTAACCTTACTTTGAGCTTTGGGCGATTCCCAATTTTGACTCCCATTGCTCCAGCATATGATTGTTTTTGGGTCTGGTTGGCAGCTTCATCAATTTCCATGCCATATTTGTTGCGGAAAGTATAGATCTCAGCATTTGATTTGTTCCCAACGAACTTTGGATCTGGGAGTTGAGGGAGAGGGGGTCCAGTGATGTCAATGGAGAGGTTCATGGAGCAAGAATTGGGTGAGACCCGTTAGGGCTCTTAGAAAAACTAGCCGTTGTTGGGAATTTTTGATCAGAACTTAGTGAGAAGCTGGAGCTTCTCTCTCTAGTTAGCTAGTTCTACTTTGTTAGTGAAATTTGTTTATTTTGAAAATGTAACTTAAGTGGACCTTTTAGGCAAAGGATTCTGGCTTTAGCTACTGCATCACTGTATAATCTTCAAGAACATTTAACATTTTACAGACATATACACATACTATGATGGAAAATTTTATTTAGAAGAATGCCTTTAGCCAAAGGATTCATGGGCGTATGATGATTTCTCTTTCGTTTATCTCCCGTATTCTTGTGGTTGGTTCTGGGACAATTCCAGCCTCCTGTCAACTGAGTAAATTGCATTTTAAGAAGTTCTACATTAGTGTTTCTAACTTTTGGCAAAATTGCTTGCAGATATAGGTATAAGGTGGCTGTTAATTGATTAATAGATGTGTTGTGCTGTGTACATTTTGTAAATTGCCTTTATATTCCAGATATGGTCATGTCCTATGTTGAGATCCCTTCATCTTGTCATCTTGCCCTCTTTTTTGCATTATAGGATAATTGATGCATGACAAAAGGAGCAGAATTTCTGCACATTACCATTGTCTTGATTATTTCAAAGTTTTTTAGTGCTTTGTATTGCATTCTTAGAGCTTTGATTTGATCATAGAAGAAACACATTCATATGCTTGAATGATTATTTTTAGAACTGGTTATTCTCAATTTTAGCTAATTGTTACTCACAGATAACAGGAGGTTGAAAAGTTACGAGCAGAGAGAAATGCAGTTGCAAACAAGATGAAAGGAAAACTAGAACCCTCAGAGCGCCAGAAGCTCATTGAAGAAGGTTCATCTCCTATTCTATGTTCACCTTGAAGTTTTTGGTGGCTAGGTTATTCATTATGCGAATTGTATTTTTCGTCAGGAAAGAATCTGAAGGAAGAACTTGTTACTTTGGAAGAAGACCTGCTAAAATTTACAGTTGAGCTTCAGCAAGAAGCACAATCCATACCTAATATGACACATCCAGATGTTCCATTAGGAGGGGAAGATTCTTCAACAATCAGGAAAATGGTACTTCTAGTTTGATATACACATGCGTGCAGACCACATTGTTTTGATCCTGCTCAAGCCTCATTTACATTCCTTGTATTTCAGGTTGGAAAGCCTGCTGAGTTTAGCTTTGCTGTTAAGGACCACGTCCAGCTGGGAAAAGAGCTGGATCTGTTCGATTTTGATGCTGCAGCTGAGGTATTCTTTCTCATCCAAGGTATTTGCTTTGTAACCTAGAACTAACTTAGCAGCTGTATATTATTAATACAATCCATTTTGTTTTGAAAATAATTAGTCTCTTCCTTACCATGTTACCCTTTGCACACTGGACCATGTTCTTCCCAATATCTTTCTGCTATCGAGTTATCATTCCTAGTGTTATAGCCATTGACTTTCATACCGTATATGCCAAGCTGGTAGTAAACTGTGTTTGGTGGTTGTACATCTAGTCTTCCACTACTTCGTTTCTTGGCAGAGGGCTTGCATCCAAGGATCGAAGGACATGATTAAGCTTGTATACACATAGGAAGATTGACCTGCTATCACTTCTTACTTTCAGAAGATGGGTTGGTTACAGGAGATCTTGATTTAGTTTGCTCATGGTTAAGTTAAATTTTCTTTTCAGGTCAGTGGGTCCAAATTCTATTACTTGAAGAATGAAGCAGTTATTTTAGAGATGGGTCTTGTAAACTGGGCAGTTTCAGAGGCCATGAAAAGAGGTTTTACACCTCTGATAACTCCTGAGATTGTACGGTCATCTGTGGTGGAAAAATGTGGATTTCAACCCCGTGGAACAAACACTCAGGTTTATCTTTCACTAATGTTGATGCCATTTGGATGATTTTGTCCACAATCTGTGATGTGTCCTTTTCATCTTCTATTTGTCAACATTGACATTATGTCTGTAGAGAGGTGTTACACTTTGCTTGAAAATCAGATTGTGAGATAGCCATAAGAGCCAATTAATAGTTATCTTGTACTTTTTTTGAAGAGTATAATATCTTCTTTCTTTTGAACTGATTTATGATGGTGACTTGGATTGTTTTTACTCAAACCAAGTCTTGAGTTACCAAGGTAACCCTGGTTTTACTGAAAGAAGAGTTGAATGACTTTGACATTGTTATTTGAAGCCAGAGACTTATTTTCCCTCCATCGTTTGGGTTTTTAACTCCATATACAGATATATTAATTGATAATTGAGCAAGCTCTTTACATGAATCATATTTGTTGTACAGATGAATCATATTACCTCTTACTTGCAACATGTTAGTCTTTAGTGTGTTAAATCTGTACAACTATGTATGTTTTGCTTTTCTTTTTCCTTCTTGGTTATGTTTGTCATTGTTTTAGGTACGCTTTGTGATTTTTTTCACATTTTTTTTTGGGTGGGGGAAGGAGAAACTGAAGTGATGTCATTCACAAAAATGAATTGGTTTAGCTGATCTGTGATATTTTACTAACGACTGGTAGGTGTACTCCATCGAAAATAGTGATCAGTGCCTGATTGGCACCGCTGAGATTCCAGTAGGAGGAATACATATGGACTCCATTCTGTCTGAATCGTCATTACCATTGAAATATGTGGCTTTCTCCCATTGCTTCCGGACTGAGGCTGGTGCTGCAGGAGCTGCAACTAGGTTATGCGACTTCTTATCTTTCTGTTCATTCTTTTCTATTCCTGTCTTCCTTTGAAGAATACCTTTCTGTTCTTCACCTAGTATGTGACAACATATGATGTATATAGAGAGATAATACATATCCACGTTTTGCAACTTTCATACTTAAACTATGGGGTGTTGCTATTAGCCCTGAACTACAATGTTTCCAATTTAAACCCCCCCGGAGTGCCAAGTGGCATGGAAGAGTGACTTTACTCTCTTTGTGGCGTGTGGGAGCTAAAATTAGGAAAAAAACAGCAACCATGACATGACGTGCTCACCGAGGACATGACCTTAGATGGAAGGTTATGGAGGACACATATTAGGATAAGAGGTTAGTTAGTTGAGCGTTGTCTCGCTTATTCCTCTTAAATATTAGTCGTATTATTAGTTCTTTGTCCTTTGAATTTGGTTATTAGTTGTGTTTTTTTTAACACTTGGTGAGGAATCCCGTGAAATTAGTTGAGGTGCGCGTAAGCTGGATCGGACACCACGATTATAATTGTTTTTTTTTGAAAACCTAACAACCTTTTGTTGATAACAGTAAAATGCAATTGAAAAATCACATCCCCGAGGTAACATTAACACCAAAAAGAAATTAATAAATAATAGTGAACCCAATTGCAAACCACGATAAAATTTGACCAATAATAGTAAACCCAATTAAAAATCTATAACTCTAAAATAACTGTAAAACAAAAAAGAGATCAATCACTAACAATAAACCAGTTGCAAATTAAGACATAATTGTAATCAATAACAGTAAAATCTATAATCGTAAAGTAACAGTAACAATTTTTTTTATACATACCAAGAAAAAATTGGAATATCAAAAGGAGAACCATACAATAATTTAAAAAATACTAGTATTATTTTTTTTAAGGGAAAAGGTTCAAATTTGTCCCTTTACTGTGCGGAAAGTATTAATTTTACCTTCCATTATATTATCGGTAAAAAAATACCCCCACTATAAGTCTATTACCCAAATGATTCAAATATACCCCTTGTCTGTTAGGTGGACACTCAATCCGACATGACACTGATGTTTTGATGAGGTGGACACCATGTGGCATGCCACCTCAATGCCCCAACCAAAATTATCCCTCCCCTGCCCTCCCCTTGTTTTTCCACCGCTAACATTTCCTTACCCTCCACCACAATTAACACTATCAAGTATCAACACTACCAAAATTACAACAATATCTTTTTTTTTTTTTCCTTTTTTCCTTTTTTTCCTTCTGGCAGTAAACTACCATAAGTGACAACTAATAGAAAACAGAGAATTAACAAATGTGATGCCAATCTGTGAACAATTCTTCCTCAATCAGGAATATGTTTGGACCATTAGTAGACCTATGATATTTCAAAGCCACAACAGACGTGTTATTTACACTTGAGTAGCTACTAGCAGCACAACCCAAGATTTATTGATGATGCATAAAGAAATACTAGCATCATTCTTTGCGGTGCCAATGACAATCATCAATTTTGATGCCATTGAATTATGTAGCTATTCATTTTCTAATTTGCTTCAATTGACTCTCCTGTTGACTTCATAAAAGTAACTCAGTATTACAACAGCAACTCCAACAGCACCTTGTGTCATTAATATTGTGTTGTTCTTTACTGCTAACTTGAAGCAAGATGAAGGTTGTATGAATCCAAGCTCCAAGAGCTTCTTGTGTGACTCTACATAATCTCTGAAAAAATACTGTCTCACAGAAATAAGTAGATAAACAAAACAGTGGCGTTAAGGTGGTGGAGGCAAAGGAAATGCTAGTGGTGGAAGAACAAGTGAAGGGGAGAGGTAAAATTGGTTTGGGTGCTGAGGTGGCATGCCACATGGCATCCACCTCATCAAAACATCAGTGTCACGTGGCATTGGGTGTCCACCTTGGACAACCCTGACAGAGGAGAGGTAAAATTGATCCTTTTCGCATGGTTAAGGGGCAAATTTGATCCTCTCCCATTTTTAAAAGATTCAAACTTTTTATAAGCCCCAATTCATCAAACATCTTTATTAAAAACAAAGAATTCTTTTAGAAGTTCAGCCCATCAACCAATTCGACCCTAAAATTTGTTTAGGATTTGAAGTTGGTTTTCTTTTGTTTAGTTCAATTTAGGGGGGTGATAAATCAGGAAAAAATGAAGATTAAGGGGTAATAGAACCAAATTTAGGTATGTAAGTTGCAAATGTGTCATTTTTTGGGGTTTTAGTCTCGGAAAATACCACATGTCATGCTACATGTCTTAAGCTGAAACGTATGGCGGGTGAAATGCACACATTAACTTAGTTTCGTTCAAGAGGTTTTAAAGAGGAAACACTGTAGTTCAGGGGGTAAAAACGACATCCTATTGTTCAAGTATGAAAGTTGCAAAACATTGAATTGTTCAAGTTTTATTAATGTATTATCTCATATATAAATTCCATGAGCCCACTAAGTTTATTATTTACTTTAATATCTGGGGGTTCTGTGATCATTTGTGCTTTAAGTTCCTAGTTTCATCACTGATTTCCATAAAAAATGGCAATTGTGCTGAAAATCATATATGTGAATTGTGAGCACATACAGAGTCATACATATATTTCTTTTCTGCGTCAAATAATTAATGTCAGTGATTGGCTGCAGGGGACTTTATCGAGTTCACCAGTTCAGCAAGGTGGAAATGTTCATACTATGCCGACCAGATGAAAGTGATTCATACCATGAGGAACTCATTGAAATTGAAGAAGAGCTCTTCTCATCACTCGGATTTCATTTCAAGTGCGAATTTTAGTTTCATATTTACGAGGAACAAGTTAATTAGTTGATCACTTTTGTGCACCAAACGTACAATTGTTTTTCTTTCTCCACTTCTTATAAGCAAAGCATACTATGTGCAGGACACTGGACATGGCATCTGAGGATCTAGGTGCACCAGCATACCGTAAATTTGATGTGGAGGCCTGGATGCCTGGATTGGGCCGTTATGGTGAGGTAAGCAATGTACCAAGTCTATTTTTTTTTCAGATGGACAGTTACACATATCACACATGGAACTGCACTGTCCATAATTTCTGCAACTGTTGAATTGTTTGGAGGAGTAGTTGAACAAAACTAGAACTGAATCGCTGCTCTACCTTAACTTTATATTTCTTTATTTCTTTGTTCAACAGATATCAAGTGCATCAAATTGTACAGATTATCAAAGCCGTCGACTGGGAATAAGATATCGCCCTGAATCATCATCAAGCCCTAAAAAGGGCAAAATCGCAGCTCCGACACTGTTTGTTCACACACTTAATGCTACAGCATGTGCAGTTCCCCGAATGATAGTTTCCTTGCTTGAGAATTTCCAGCAAGAAGATGGCTCAGTTATTATACCAGAGCCACTGAGACCATTCATGGGCGGGCTTCAGATTATTAAACCAAAACATATACAGAACTGAAACAGGAAGCATATTTGATATTAGATACTGTATCTTTCATCACATTTTTTTTCCGTCATCTTTTTCGGTAGTTTTCGTGTTCAATTTGGCAGCAGATTGGACAGACGTTTAAGATGAGTTAAAGTTTATATAGAAATTGAACATTTATTCAATTTCAAAAAAAGTTGAATACTTATCATCATTGGAAATTGCAGATTTGTTGTTTGCTTTGAGGTTATGGCATTCTGACATAAGGTGTTTGTTTATGTATCATTTTCTACTTAAATACTAGACTTGTATACAAAAGGATTTGAACCCATGCGCGTCTATTTTTTCAGTTAAGATTGATAGCATGTTTCATCAAGCTTTTGGGAGGTAAAAATACTTGTTTTTAAAAAGTGAGGTGTTTGGCCAAGCTTATGAAAGAAAATACGTGCTTATGGGGAGTAAAGAAAGTTGTTTTTCACAAGTTAAAAAATGTAGCTTTGTCCTAAAAGCACTTTTGGAAAAAATACATTTTAGAAGATTGGCCCTGCTATAAGTCATGCTGTATTCAATACTGTCTTCGTCCCCTTAAATCTCTTGTTTTCACTTGCTGTGTAAGGCATTGAAAAGAAACACGAAAGAATAGACAGACACTACATATTAATGCTCTTCTAATGAAATATGCTGTTGATTAAAGCATGAATGATCTAGAAAGACAATCCTGTTGGCGGCCAATACATAAAGAGGTTCTACAGATGCAACATACCTGCATATATCACTGTGATTGAAAAATCTTATTGTAAATACAGTTCTAAATAAACAGTTCCTATCCCCTCTTGTGGGAAAAAAATAATCTCAAACCTCTCAGTTACTAATCTGCAATTCTTAACCAGTAAGCATATGTATCTCTGTTGTGCGCGGTGCATTCATAGTGCAAAAAACTGCAGCTGCCACCTTTCTACAACTTGAGTTTGGTAACATCAATTTTCCTGGGAGGATACGTATATGCCTCATAGTTTATTACTTGTCCCAAACTGCTTAATTTTGTAACAGTAGTAATCAAGTCAACCTGAAATTAGACAGATTTGCTGTTAAGGTTTAGCATTAAGCATGTATTATTTTAACATTGTACAACCAATAACGAGTAACTAATCATGTGGACGGAAACCAAAGGGAAAGAGAGATAACAAAGAGGAAGCAATGGCACGTCTAATATCCCAGATAGTTAGTAGCTCTAATATGAGTTGTTGAACTGTAATGATGGTGGTGCATTCACACAAATCGATAGCCTCTTATTATTTATCCTCGATGAGATTATCCTTAGATATTGCGAAGGTCTTTTATAAATTTAAGTGGGAAGCATATACTAGCCTCATAATCAGTTCGAGACACTGTTTCCCTGCTCCTTTGGTACTTCTGAATCCAAGGAAGAACTTCTGGATCACTGGCGAGTAGGGCCTCTGTTGCAGCTTGATCAGGACCCAAGAATACAGACATTACTGCTAACTGCACAGAAATTGAAAATTATAGTTAGTTATTTATGCTCTTACACATTCACTACAAAGATATTACAACGGGAAGAGAAAACATTACCAATGTTCTTGTTGGTAGATGCAAAACTACTTATTGACAACTGACAAAGACGTGCATAGAAAATATAATGCATTTGTAAATTGCCTAGCTCTTTGGTCAGAGTATCATTAGCTAGATGCTGGAATGATGGATTGAACCTTAATGTTTTATTTTTCGGTTACTTCAGGTGGAAACATTACAAATAGAAATCATACCTTTTGCCAAAACTAAGAAGGAAAATATGTCAATTACCAAATTGATGTTTTTCAGCAAGTTGCAGAACTACTTTTTGGCACCTAACAAGGACACACATAAAAGTAATGCTTTTGTAAATTGTTCTACAGTTTGTCTAGAGTATCAGCTATATTGTCTTTGTAATTGTGAATGAAACTTAATATTTTATTTTCTTTAAGCAGGGAGGACGTGCATGCTCGGAATTTTTTTAACTTTCAGTTGATACATCATTCTTATCTGGTTATGAAAAATTAGGGGAACATGTTCCTCTGTCCCGCCTTTTGCAATTTGGCACTCTACTGAATGCATGTAGAAACAAGGTCCAAAGTGGATCACAAGCTAATAGAGGAATGCTTATGGCAATATTCTGCAGCAGTAGCAAAGCTGAGGATCTACTCCAGACAGTCAAGGGCATTCCTCCTATCTTTTCCATTTCTAGTTTGAACATGTAAGTGATACCAGTTGAAAGAATTGCTAAAGGGATCCAAATTATTTATCCTCCAAAAGGAGATGTTACCATAACTAGGTCCAAAATGTACAATAGTAACTGCTCTTTTACCTGACGAGGGCCCAAGCCAACAGCTTTGAACTTGTCTTTCATTTCCTGCACACTTGCTTTATCCCACTGAGGCACCCTCCCCTCTGGATCAGGCTCCTGGGCATCTGACCTTCCAAATATCCTATCAAATTGGCCCCACTGTGGACAGAGAAAAATTACACACAATCAATCTAAAGCAATAACTTCCTTTTTTGGAGATTAACCTGAAGCAACTACTTAATCGAATAACCATACAACCTACAGGTAATAAATGATTGACATTTCTCTTCATTTTGTTTGAAGTGTTTTTCTAAGTGAAGTTTCACAAGTCATGATATAAAATTGACCTTTCAATGTAATTTTAAGAATCACAAAGAACTGAGGTTATAGTGCACTGCCCATTATTCAGATGTGGAAAGAACATAAATTAGTTTGAGGTTTGCCTCTCCTCTACCTGTGTTCATAGCCTCTCTCTCTCTCTCTCACGACATTTCCTGCTGTCTTGTTTTATCTTTTCAGAATGGTATCTTCAAGACATTAAGTAATAAAAAAGGGAAATCCATGGAGTTCAACGATACATGTTTCTCGACTAATCAGGGAAATTAAATACATCCAAAGAAAGTTAACCTGTCCATTTGAACCATATGCAGAGTACAACAAAGTTCCCTTCTCTACATTACCACCACATTTGCTAATTGCAGAAGCGAGAAAGGTTGATTTGACTGCACTTTGTGCTGCATCAAGCAAAAGAAACTTAAGTGACAAAATTTGCCAGCAAGGTGCTAAAATTACCTGAGGGGATTATGACATTCAAAAAAATCCTAAAGTTATCTGTCTTAGGCTTATGAGATTCATTAGCTTTTCTTACCAGTGCAATTTTAGCTTTGGTCTATATGTGGACACTAAATGACGCTATACTTGGAAAGGAAATGCAGCAAAAAACAAGTCAGATAGAAGAGATTGTAGAAGATAACAGAACAGTCAATGTTGGACTCCGGAAACTGTTACATTTGAGATGCTGCTTATCGGTGGGTATATGAGTAAATCCATCAGACATGAGACAACCTCCCACCAAATTAAGCAAGAACATGAATTTGTTGGTAAAACTCCTCTAAGGTGTATTCATATTAATGATGCTTGTTTTAACAGAAGCGTGAAGTGAAACACATAACAAACTAGCATCGATCTAAAATTGCTTACCAGCAAACTGGATGAGATCTGCATATGAGATTGGTCCACCTTTGGAATCTGAATCTATAACCTTCTTTGATTCCTCCAACAAATTCAAAGCAGCATCAAGTCCCTTATTTTCTGGTCTGCTGATCTCTGAGCTTCACATAGGGAATAAGGGTACAAGAAAGATGTATAAAAGGCAAGGTAATATCTCAATGGTCAATCAACTTTCAGCAAAAAGTGAGATCTCATCCTATAGCATGACACTTGATGCAGATAATTAGCCAAGCTAATGAACACAGTTCATATATCCATAACATTTCCATCAAGTTTGAGTCTATGACAGTAGCAGTCCTGAAACCTAACAGAGAACTTAAATGCAATTGGATTGAAGAAAACATGACCAGACAATGGCGAAAGCAGGGTTTTCATTGAGGGGATTCATAAAGTAAAAAAAATAGACACACGAAATTCAACATCTAATATACATATATAAGAGTCTTTTTTATCCAGTTTCAACTTGAAAAACAGGAGATACAAAATTGGTATATCTGACTTCATGGGAGTATAACACTTCATCCAAGACAATAGGTTGATGAAAAGAAAGTACCTGAAACGAATGGATCCATTGGGACCCCCGGTTTTTGTTGCCTGCAAAATATTCCTCAATTACACAAGTCTTTTACTTTTCTCAGTCAAGATAAAGGAGATAATGGTCTCTGACCTTATCATATGTTATGGCATCATTAAGTGCTAAAGTTAGTATGGATGGAATTATATCTGGATTTGCCTGGAAGAGATCAAAGACAAATAAGGTACAGGGAACTTTTAGAATATGTATGTTCAAATTGAGTAATTAGCATCCGTTATTAAAGATTCACCTTTATAGCATCAAAAAGAGTCAGTTTGATCTTTGCTGTAAATAAAGAAAAAAGGAATTTCAGTTCACTAAAATGAAGCATGCCATATTAGCTTATGAGAAGAAAATGAAAACTTTGACAAGCTTACATTGAAAATCTGACCGCTGTCTGCGTTGTATCAAATCAGCAGCATTAGCTACTTCAATGAATGCGCTTGATCTTGCTATCAAGTCCTAACAGAAATTACAGCTGAAAGTAATCATCATCTCAAAACTCTTATATTGTTAGATGAGATAACAGTCCATAATGTAAATTTGTAATATTTATAATTGCATATAAATTTGACCACAATATTAATTTGTATAATTATAACTACATATGCATTTGAATAGTTTTTTTCAATACTTGGTCCACAATAACTTTATCTCTAGGTGTACATTTTTCCATCTATCTTACGTAGACTACTTTGAGTTTATCTGCATGTAAACCCTTTATTTTTTCTTTCAAAAGATAACTTGTACTACAATGAATGAGTCTGAAAATAGAGAAGAAACCAATAATCCAATATAGTTACCTTCAGTCAGAGAAAGAAAGTGCAGACATATATAAACTGTTAGTACTAATATTTACTCACTCCGTCCCAATTTAGATGATGTAGTTCGAATTTTTCTGTTGGAGGGTTGAGAGAGGGAATGACCTTAGAGCCTTTGACAGAAATCACGTGCAACAGAATTGGATCTTTAATAGGATGTATATAAGCAAAGGCCCTAGATAGTAGTAAACATTATTTTTCAGCACTAAGTTAGTTGATTTTTAATTGGAAAATACATTTTTTTTACTCATTGTTAGACACAACGTATGATGCTCAAAATGCATGTTGGATTGCAACTACATGACAACATTGTTGAAGTTCGACTCATTTCTTCTGTTGATGGTTAATGTGAACATGTTAGACATTTTTCACATGTTGTTGGACACAATTGATGGGCTCAAGATGCATATTGGATAATCACACAACACTACATTGTTGAAGTTTAGCTCATTTCTTCCAACAAAGCAATTCTGGTTAAATGGAAATAAGGGACTCACCATGCTTACTGCTGCTCCTACGGATTGAAGAATATCACGTCTACGAAAGCGTTCCTCATTATTAAGATCTGGTCCAAACTTACAACAAATCATACCCTGAAATGTTCAGAAAATAAAAAACATTGTCAATACCACTTCAGAGAAAAATTAAATTCATTCAGTACACCCGGAGGTTGATTTCTCATATGATCACTCAATTAATACTTATTATCTCAGAAAGTCATCTTTACTTTCTTCTTGATTTCAATTTTCTTCAACAAAAAAAAAAGACTTCCTAAGATAATAACTATCAATAGAGTGACCATCTAAGAAATCAACTCATACAATGGGCAACATTCTGCCCAACCTCACAACTTTCCATCCACTCCATGACTTATACTAACAAAAATACTCATAAAGTTACAATCTTTATTATTTTAGTGGCAAGAGAAACAAATGTAAGTGATCATGAATAGAATAGCGTGCAAGTAAAGATTTTTAAAAAACCCAACAGCATTAATTTCAGGAAAACATGAGGCAAAGCACATAGGAGTTTAGCAATTCAAAGAAGAAAGAAAACAGATAAAGAAAAAGAGGTAGCTTTACAGGTTGAGGAGGGTGTCTTGAGGCATTGCTAATGGAAGATGGTGAAGGAATCAATGAAACCAAAGAGGGAAGTGTTGAAGCAAAAGAGACCATTCCTTCTGTGTTGTTATTGATTCCAAGATTCTGAGTGTGCAGCACAGGGAAGAATGAATTGAAGAGAAAAATGGTTGGAAGAGTAGTGAAGGAGAGAGGATAGTGATGAGTAAGTGGGGCCTTCAAAATCTTTAGCTGTGTGTTGAAGACAATTGTGTTATCCTATCCAAACAATGGCCTTTTGCTCCTTTAGCTATAAAAAATATTCATTTTTTCCGAAATAATTTTTCACTTTATTTGAAAATTAATGTCATGCCATGAAAATTTTGAATTCAACTCAAAGTTAAATTCCAAATTTAAATGTAACTTATAATGTCTTTTTTAACTCCGTCTACATAATTTCAAATAAAATACTTTCTTCTTTTCTTTGTAAAAAAAAGGCGAAATAGTCTGGTGGACCCTTGTACTTGTATTGATTTGTATTGTGGACCCTTCTACTTACCCATTTGTCATCTGGACCCCTGAACCCATCCAAACCCAACATTTCAAACACATTTTTTGATGTGGCATCCTATGTGGCAAGAGTCCACACGAAGCGTGTGAAACACACAAAACAGGAGCATGAGACATCCCAAAAAGGCATTAACGGTCCTTTTTTGAGGCATTTAAGGCTTCTTCTTCCTCATTTGCACTCAACACCATTGTTGGGCAAATTGAAGCTGTTTTTTCTTCTCTTTCTCGATCTTGTCTCTCCACATTTCTTCTCCTTTATTTTTTTCCTTCGATTTAAAGGCATCTCTTCTTCCTCTTTGTGCGATTCTATTGTATTTTTGTTGGTTTGATTTTGTTAGTCGTCACCATGACGCGGGTTCGATGTTGCTACTATGGAATCTATGCTGAACTTAAGATGTCAAGAACACCAACTAATCCTGGAAGAATGTTTTGGGGTTGCCAAAAATATTCATCTGGTAATGGGTGTGGATTCTTTCGATGGGCTGATGCCAATGATTCAACATGCCAAGAACAATACAACATCAAGAATCCATCAGCGAATTCAGGGCAAGGAAGACAAGCAAGACATAGAAGACATGAAAGGCAAGAAAGACAAGGATCAAACACTAGTATTGATATCACTGTTATTGTGATTATTTTTATTTGGTTTCTAGCTTTTATTTTTAAGATATATTGATTTGTATTAGCTGTTATTTGATAATGAAAGACATTGACTTCATTTAAACACAAATTTGTTGTTAATTATATGCAGTAGTTGTCAATTGCACAACACAGACATTGGCTTCATAATAGCCTTTTAACACAAATAACAAAAGCATTCACTTCAATCAAACACAAATTCATATACAAAAACAAAGTCTTCCCAATTAAGTCATAACCAAAACAGTTGGGATCAAGTCATTAAGATAAATAAAGTCAGTTGGGATTAAGTCATTAAGCTAAGCAAAGAGAAATCTAATGTGTGCCTTGAGTGCTTGGTGTGGCATGAGTGTCTGTTGTGGCTTGAGTAACTGCAGCTCTTCCCTTCCACCTTAGTCCATTGGGTTTGTAACCAAGATCAATATTGGTAGGAGTTTGAACTTGACAATGTAGCACTACGTAACACTTTATCAGTATTTCCAGACTGAGAAAACAACCAAGATCTTCACTGAATGATGAATTAATATCAATTAAGACAACTAAATGTGTTTTGGTCATAAAATACATACCCTCTCAATTACACTTCCACCGGATCCAAATAAAAGACCATAGCCAGCTGTTTTTGTATTTCATTGCCTTGGTCTCTTATATCCAAGAGTTGCACAACCTCTCAAAGTTGTGCTAGTCTTTCTTTTTTGGCCACCTGCACTACAAGTTGATTCTTGAGTATCTAATGGAGTTGTTGTAGACCTCACACCACTTGATGTAACATTTCTAGGCCTTCCACCAGATGTTGAGGCAGTTGCAGGCCTCACACCATTTGATGTAGCACTGGTAGGCCTTCCAGCAAATGCTGAGGCAGTTTTGGGCCTCAAACCACTTAATGTAGCACCTATAGGTCTTCCATCAGATGTTGAGGCAGTTTCAGGCCTCACACCACTTGATGTAGCACTGGTAGGCCTTCCACCAGATGCTAAGGCAGTTTCATGCCTCAAACCACTTGATGTAGCACCTGTAGGCCTTCCACCAGATGCTGAGGCAGTTTCAGGCCTCAAACTTGGACCTGCATTGACACTTGATTGACTTCCAATTGCAGCATTTGTAAAATCAGATATAGTGAATGGATTTGTTAAATCAGCCTTTGTTCTAGCAGTTGAAGTTTCAATTCCAGCAGTTGAAGTTCCAACATTTTTCTACAAACATATTTAAAAGTATAACTAAAAAGAGTAAAATTCAGCAACAGAAAGACATTAAATTAAAACACAACTTACCAGAGTTGGACATCCTTTCTTGTTATGTCTAAAAGTCTTACACACAGAACATTTCATTTTTCTTCCCTTCCTTGTAGCCTTTCCAAACTTCTTCTTAACCGGTTCATCACTATCTTTTCTCCTGTTTTTACCTAGTCTTCCTGGCATAGCAGTAATTTCAGGTGGTTCAATGGCTGGTCTTGTGCTTTTTGGACACATCTTTATGTTTGTCATAGGTTGTATAAACATATTATATGCTTTCGAGTATGCTTCCCTTCTTATACCAGTGATCCACAAATGACTCAACAATCAAATCTTTATAATGAATTGTTATAAGTGCATGGCCACAAGGAATTTCCTTTAGTTGCCATGACCTACACCTACACACCTTCTTTTTTAAGTCAACAACATGTTTATAAGGTGGATAATGAATCTCAAAGCCAAGATCACCATTAAACTTCAACTCACAATTATTTGCAATTTCAGCATTTTTCTAAGAGTGTCCATAGCCATTGGAGATACATCAGTAATCCATTTTTCTGAAAATTCTCTCATTTGATTCATTCTTTTCATGACTTTGACTCTTATTTCCTCTAGCATATTGATGATTGATTTGAACCTAGCACCCAAAATCCAACTGTTGAAAGTCTCACACATGTTGTTCTCAACCACATCACACTTGCTATGTTCTTTAAAAAATGCCCTACACCATGCTTCTTTGTTATACTTTAACAAATCTTCCACAATACCTTGTCCTAACTGACTCATGTCATCAAGTTTTACCTGTAAAAGGACCTCAAATGATGCCCTGGCAACCTGCCAGAATTTTCTTCTCCTTTCTTCACCTCTTCACTCTTTCTTCCAATTTGCCCATATATGCCTAGCACACCATCTAATTTCAGCATTTGACAATAATTCAGTAAGTGCAAGATTAAGACCCTGTCAACAAAGAACATTAGACACACAACAATGTTAAATATCAATTACTACAGAAAATAGAAAGAATAAATTTAACAAATAATTTAGTAATACCTTCTACATATCAGACATCACTATTAGTCCTTCACCTTCAGTTTCTGTAAGTTCCAAATCATGTTTGATGCACTTGAGAAACCAAGACCATGTGTCCTTGGTTTCTTTATCAACTATTGCCCATGCTATAGGGTACATCTGATTATTTCCATCTTTGAAAATGCAAGATAACAGTTCACCTTTATATACACTCTTGAGAAATGCACCATCTAACCCAATAATCCTTCTACACCCTTCTTTCCATCCACTTTTTAAGGAACCAAGACAAATATAGATGCCCATAAACACCTCATTTCCTGAAATTATGTTCTTGGATGTCCTAATAGATACAGTAGTTCTACGATTTGTGGTCTTTAATTCCTCAGCATAATCATACAGCCTAGCAAACTCCTCTCTGAAATCTCCCATATGTTCATTCATAACTCTCAGTTTCGCCTTTCTACAACTTGTCTTACTGACATACAAACCATACTGTTTTTGTATCAAAGATTGAATCTGATAAAGTTTAATGGTAGGCTCACTCATAATCCTCTCTTTGTAATGTTTACTAATCCAAATGGGGGTACACAGTTTGTTTCTTGTTCTTTTACAACACTTGTGGCTAGGAAAATATGTCTTAACATTGAAGTTTCCAGTGTTACCATCAATACTTCCAAGAATATGCCAAGGACAACCCTTTCTTTTACACTTTGCCCTTATCCTTTCCTTCTCATTAGGTTTCAACTTAATGCTCACACCCTTCTGAATAGAGTAAGTTTGCAGTGCCTCCCTAAACTCAATATGATTCAAAAAAATCATATACAATTGAAATAAAACCTTTTTAGCAGTTGGGTCAAAGTAGATCTTGGTACTTGTTCTTCTAGGTGGTGGATCTACCACTTCATCATTCTCAACAGCATCCCCTTCATCTTCACTAATGTCACTACCAGGATCTGAGCTATCAAAATAAGGGTCATCACCACCCAAATTGCCTTCAAATCTTTCCCTTTTCTCCTTATAAATGTCTTCAAAACCAGCATCTATACCTACAGGATCAGATGGTATCTCATCTAGATTTACTCTATCAACCTTCTCTTTAACTTAATCTTGAATGTTAGATTGTCTAGCTTGAAGCAACTCCTCATCCAAATCACTCAAATTATCAATGTTTTCATCAAGATCATTGAGAGAATCAAAATCATAATGAAGCTCTACATTTACTCTAGGGGACTACTTTCTAACCCTAGGAGACTGATCTTAGTTTAAATTCCTATTTTCATTTTCATCAAATGGTTCAGATGAATATACATCAGCCCTATCTTTTTGTGGGAGGATGACACATCAGCCCTATCATTTTGTGGGGAGGACACATCAGCATTATCTTTTTGTGTGGAGGACACATCAGCACTAGTGCTTGGCAAATTAGGTAGCTCTTCAACAACTAAAGGTATACTAATTGGATGTACCACAAATACATCAACAAAATCTGCAGCCTTCAAACTATTATGAAACTTTAACATATCAGAATCAGTATTTAACATGTAATAACCAACCTTCTTGTTGACTCTACATCCAAATGTTTCAACACTGTCAAGACCCAATTCACTTGCTATTTTATGAAACAACATGATATGCAACTCATCTACATCTATATTAATCTTTTCAATATCAGTGATTCTATTGGCATACCTAAGCTCAGGATCAGATATAAAACAACCTCCATAGTGAAATTGAAGTGTCACTATTGTTAAAGCCATTTACTTACCATGCTTGTAAAGTGACAAGAAAAACAAGTTGTAAAAGATTCTAATTTTAAAGTAAAAATAACAAAAAGCCCTAATTTTTTAAGGAAACAAGGTGTCAAGATTCGTATACACCTCTGATGTGTAAGAATGGACCACTAACACAATCAATACCCAAGACAATTGTCGAAAAAAATAGGCTTAGTTTCAGTCAAAATTGAGATTTTACGAATAAACCCTAGAATCTACTCGAATTCACGAAATATGTCATTGAAGTCCCTCGAAGTCATAACACTCACTACGAAAGCATATAACACTAACATTAGACACAAACCAAAGTTAAATTCCCAAAATTTTTCAGAAAATCCAGTGACAATCGACCCTAAAAGCAAACAAATACATACAGCGAAAATGCAAGAAATACAAACTGAGAAACTGAACAATGAAAAACTGAGGAACTTACGATGATAAAACGTCCTTCAGCTGAGCGTATGAGTTCGTCGGAGAAGGGAAAATCGCGATAATGAGTGAGTTCAGTGGGAGAAGTCGTGGAGAAGGGGAGAGAAGAAGAAGTGTCTAGATGAACAATGAAAAATTACTTTTCTTTGTTCATACTAGTCATTGCTTATGTGGACTAAAGTTTTCTTACGTGGATTAAAAGGTTTTTTTATTTAGCCAACGTGTTAAGTGTTTGTGCAACACGCACCAGGCCACATCAAAAAATGTGTTTAAAATGTTGGGTATGGATGGGTTCAGGGGTCCAGATGACAAATGGGTAAGTAGAAGGGTCCACAATACAAATCGATACAAGTACAAGGGTCCACCAGACCATTTCTCCTAAAAAAATAACCAAACAATTTCTTTTTCAAAAATTTCAAATAAAATGAAAAATATTTCATTTCTATAACCGAACACCTACTAAAAGAAAAACATCAATTTATAGTACGTTTGGCCAAATTTTTGGGAGATCAAAAATATTTATTTTAATAATAAATACTTTTAGAGTAATAGAAACTATTTTTTATATGTTTTAAAAAATCTTTTTATCAAAAGTATATTTTTTTACAAGCACTTTAGAGAGATTAAACTTAGAAAAACACTTGCTAAAAATTGATCAAATTAAAAGTATTTTTAAAATTAATTTGAATACACATACTTTATATATAGTTATGGCTGGCAAGGGGACCGGGACAGCCCGTCCCGTCCCGGTACCGGCTCGAGACCCGTCTCGCCGGTCCCGGTCCCACGTGTCGAAGCGGGATAGGGGATAGGGGGACGGGTAGCGGGACGGTTCACGATTTGGTCCCGGTCTGTCCCGGTCCCGTCGCGGGTTCCGTCCTGTCCGGTCCCGTTCCGTCCCGTCTCGTCCCATTTTTTTTTTTTTTGAAACTTTGTATGTTAGATGTGCTGCACATATATTAAATTTAATTGTACAAGATGGTATTTCATTATTTGATTGTGGTTGTATGAAAATAGAATATGCTGTTTTATGGATTTTTTATGCTCATAGACCTGCTAGAATTAGGGAATTTAACGAGCGTTGTGTACTATGTAATCTTACACCACGAAAAGTTCCAAAACATGTTAAAACTAGGTGGAATTCTTTTTATGAAATGCTTTCAGTTGCTTATGAATATCAACGACCCATACAAATGGTTTTTAATGCCCATAATTCTGACCCACTAGAAAGAATTTGTGATGAAGATTGGATAGAAACCAAAGAACTATTGGATTTTCTAAAACTTTTTTATAATGCTACAACCATGCTTTCTGGAGTTTATTATCCTACTATTTCATCAGTCTTAGTAAATATTTGTGTCATTTCAATTCAATTTCAAACATACAAAAAAGTTGAAAAATTTAGACCGTCAATTGAAGCTATGATTGAAAAATTTAAAAAATATTTTTTTCCTATTCCTCAAATTTTTTTAACTGCGACTTTACTTAACCCTCAATATAAATTACGAGGTGTACAAGGACTTGTTCAAACTTTTTATGATACTTTAGAAATTTTACCGGAAGAAGTTCCAAGTTGTGAATTTTGTAAGTCTAGCATAAAAGTGCAAGCCAAAATTTTATATGAAAAATATAAAACTATGGAAATTAATGAAGGAGTTGTTGCTCAAACTTCTAATGCTATCAACAATGATTATATTGATAATTATATGCTTGGTTTTCTTGGTCTTAATTCTACTAACCGTGATGATTTTGAAGAATATCTTAATCAGTGTTTGGAAACAGTTACCGACGAGCAGGGCAACGTAAAAGTATTAGATTGGTGGAGGAAACGTGGTAGTGCATTTCCAACTCTTAGCAAAATGGTTTGTGATGTTCTAGCTATTCAAGCTTCATCAGTTGCTTCAGAGGCTGCTTTTAGTGCGGCAAGGTTTCAAATTGGAGATCACAGACATTCATTGGCTGAAGAAAGCTTGGAGTCATCAGTTTTATTTAGAGATTGGATCAACGCCGAGAGAAGAAATTATAATTTGCCAAAGTTAAGCGCCAAACAAGACTCTTATTTTAATTCAATATTTGGATGTAGTAGTAGTGACGATGAACTAGATGCACAAGAGTTTCAAGCATCATTGCCAACACCGGAGGATGTTACCGTCGATTTGATACAAGAGTTAGAAAAAAGTTTTATTGGACAATACAGATATTAGATTTACATACGAGAACTAATTGAAACAGAACCCTTCCTAGAAGGTGACTGCGTAGATTAGTTACTTATGTAATATTTGTTACAAATATTAGATTTACATACGAGAACTTTTTGAAACAGAACCCTTCCTAGAAGGTGGCTGCGTAGATTAGTTACTCCTCTAATATTTAATTTGTAAATTGTAACTTGTAAGTTGTTAGTTGCAATTAAATTTTATTTGAATAAATTTAAAGGCTTTATTCAAGTCTTTTTTATACAACTATTGTGTTGCATTTAAATTTAATACTTTACTTATCAAAACTTACTTCAAAATTTGAAATTTGAATTTTGAAAGTTAAAAGATGAAATTTGAATTTTTCAAAACTTAAGCATTTTAACTTAGCTAAAAAATAATATTCAAAACAATAAAAATTAAAAATGTCATTCAAAAAAAATATAACTTCAAAACAATTAAATAAATACAAAAAAAATAAAAATCCCGTGTCCCGTCCCGTCCCGTCCCCTAAAACACTGTCCCATCCCGTTAATCTAGTGGGACGGGACGGGACTTATATTTGTCCCGCGAATCCCGGCCCGGTTCATCCCGGGTCCGGTTGAATTCCGATCAAACCTCGACCTGTCCCATCCCGTCCCCCTATGTCCCGTCCCGGCATCCCCGTCCCCGTCCCCTTGCCAGCTTTATATATAGTAGGGGTGGCAAAATCAATCCCAACCCGACCCAATCCATTTAGATTTGGGTTGGTTATTGACCCGCCCATTAGTAAGTTCAACTCATTTCAACCCAACCCATTAAAAATTCGGTTGATATGTAACCCGAATTGGATTTTGAGAAATCTTGTGAAATATTATTAAAAAATATTTTTTATTTTGTATGTTATACATAATTATAATAAAGAAAAAAAATAATTTTATTAGGTTTTAAAAGCTTATAAAATAACAAATAAAACTATTAAAACTTAGTAAAAATTGGGCCGGTTGGGTTATAATCCGTTACCTAACTCGTTTTGACCCAAACAAATTTGGGTTGGGTTGGGTCTTGACCCATTTATTCTCTTAACCCATTTTGACCCGCCCAAATTTAACCCAACCCGCCCAATTGCCACCCCTAATATAATATAATTAGTAAAAAGGTTTCAAAGTAATCTCGTTTTGAAGCATATCGACCAAGGGTATTTCTGACATTTCATGCGTCCGGTAGAATTAAACAGCAGCCACCTTTTTTGATGTCTTCATCTATCTATCTATCTTTGTTCGTCTTCTCCACCGGCTTGATCTTCAGGTCCGTATTATATCTCTCTGCTCTGTTTACTTTTTTCCCCGTTCGGAGTATTTGATTTGAACCTTGGGTTAAAAACTGGTAATTTATGTATTTTCCAATTTGTGCTTATGGTAATTGAACCAAACTTCCTATAGGGTTCTTGCAATATATCGAAGGAGTAGCTACGGCATCAGTTTAGTTTGTTTTGATCTTGCATTCAATAACTCCACATGGAATATTTTGAGCTCTCTGCATTCAATTTGGTTTCGTTGAACTAAGGAATAAAAAAGGATTGTCCTAATACAATTTTGTTTGGTCAATATTTCTTTGGTACTAACCCACTAGGCTGGCCAATTCATGTTGAATCCTCTTTATTGTTAAACAGTTTGACATTGATTAATCATTCATGTATCATTTTGTACTGTTGGTTAAATGATTTGATTTGTTGGAGCTGCACCATCCTAAGCAAATTATATTATTAGATTTTGGTTGTGATCGTGACCGTCCTGTTTGGATAAGCCATTTGGGATTGATTCTTGACGTAATGACATCACAAATTAGTGCGCTCTACATAGGAGTTCATTGCTCAATTGTATTTTCATGTCGGTGATATTCGTAAATATCAGTTTCAGAGTGCAAACAGATAGTTTGTTGTTTGGGTTTAATGTCTAACTTTCGGCTACATTTTGATATTTATACCGTTCTATAGTTGCATAAAGAGAGAACAGAAAGGTCTTTCATTTACTATATTTTCTTAGCTAAAATGGACTGGAGTTTTACAATATTCTTACTCTTCTTTGCTTCATGATTCACGACTCCAAGCATTAGTTATATGGTATAGTTGTTACATATTACCAACTTTTTACTACAGCTGAATGTTTGTCAAAACACTTTTTATTTGATAGTTAAATAAACAGAAAGTGAAGCTGTGCAAATTGCTCAAAAGAGTTCGGTTACTCTGTGTTTTACCTGGCTGAATTTCATTTGTGATTGGTAGATGATCTGGGAAATTTAGGGAATCTTATGGCGGATAGGGCTAATGCAAGGCACTCAGCTGACTACTTATGTCTGTGTATGCTAAAAAGGGTATTTCAAGTTTGTATCCTCCAGTTTGTGCAACTTCTTTGTTTGCTGAACTTGAGTCTGTGGTTGTGGGTAGCCCTAGGATACATAGAGATTGTGAAGAATGAAAAGAAGTAGAGGAGGGACTGAAGGTAGGGTCTATTGTTGGGGAGTAGAGAGGCCTGATGACTAAGTGAAACATTTACCTTAAAGATGACTGAACCTAATACTAAAAGTTTTCAAACAATCATGCAGCCTCACCTAATCTTCAAAATAAAGCTTGCAATTGCTTGATAATGAGGTGGAATAGTTAATACAGGACCAGCATACTTATATTGTCGAACTTGGAACAAACAGTCAGGAACTTGACCGGCAAGGCAAACAAAGCGAGCTGGCAAGACCAATTAAAGCATGTTGCTTGTGAACTGATAGAGTCTCGCATTTCTTTTTCTCCTATAAAAAAATATTATTTTTCTCCTATAAGAAAAACTTATTTATACTTCAAATAGTCCAAGAAAAGTGGAGTTGTGAGACAATTGGTGCAGAACCAATGAATGTACATGCTTCATGTGTTGAGTTCATTACCCTAGCCTGTGGAAATGCAATCTGCTTTATAGAAACAGATATATAGATATTCTAATTTGTTAATATTAGTTGCTTCATATTCAATTTGTTGCTGCGGCTTCATATATTGTATTCTGGCAATAGAGTAACATAAATATTTAAAAGGAAAAGTAAAGACTACTGCTTTGATGGTAAACTGGAGTAATATTTATAATAGCTGCCCTAATCTAACTACTAGGTCCTATACATGCGGGGAATACAAGCAATTAGTTAGTGATTTGAGACAGATAGTTGAAATATTGATGACTTCTCATGTGGAATCAGTCAAACCTAAGGTCCAGTCCCTCCTAGCAAGCCGTAAGATATTGATGGGTCTAAATCAAAAAAGGTAACTACAATGTTAAATGAAGAGACAACTTAGAGTATTTGCATACACCTTATAGTTATTCTTACCCAACAATGTATCAAAAGATATCAGGATATAAAAGACAAGCCCTTCACGCTTTTTTCCACAATGTTGTAGAGTTGAGAGTGGGATATATGTCAAAGTGATAATTTAGGATATTAATTAGGGGATCCAAAATAACCAAATAATTTTCTGGAGATCCTCTTTAATGATGAATTGGAAAACAATTTGAGTCCATGCTGCCTTGGTTACACACAAGGCACTTCTTTTGTTAAAACTATTTTACTTAAGAGATATCACATAATCAAAAAGGTAAGATAGGAACCCTATTTTAAGAGGAGCCCTACTGTGAATGCTGGGAAGCTTGGTAGACGAAAGAATTGCTAACATATATGTAGTGCAAGGTTGAAGGACAATTGCAAAAGCTCCCAGGCACATTACCCTAGGTAAAAGCTTAGGGACCCTTCTGGCCCTGAGCTACACCACCTCCGGTGGACTTCCTTCATCTGAGACCTAACTCTTCTTTTTTAAGACGACTCACACCCTTTCTTTTTTAGATGGCCGATAGAATCTATTTCCGACTTGGGGGGAAGTCTTATGATTTGACAAAGTCACATCTCTCTTCATAAACCTGGTTTGAATGGGTGGAGAGCGCAAGATTATATATGCACAGGATGAAGCTTAGCATAGCTGCTCTTTTTTGGTTGTGTAAAAGATTTCAAGAGGCTTCAAATATCAAAGGAAAATCCTTTAAAGCTTGGAAATGCAGAGATAGGACTACCCATATCTATTGCAATCTAAAGTTCAATAAGTTTGGGAGGTTTCTGTCTGTTATTACAGTTAATGGAGAGGAAAGATCTGTGATTATTCTTCCGGAGAACGCATTTAATGAAGGGTGGACCAATTTATTGCAAAAAATTGAGGCTTTCATTAATGATACCAAACAGGTACATAAATTGAATGGTAATACAGGGGGAACAAGTACAAAAGGGGACAAAGGAAAGGGGAGTTACGAGGATGCAATCCAAAGGAATAGATGGTCAGCAAACTATTCATCACAGTCTTTGGAGAAGAACAACGAGGATGACACAAATCCACTGAGAAAAAGTCTGGTGGGATGCTTTCCTGGCTGTGATGAGATCCCAACTCGTAATGACCTTCGAAAATGGGTTCATCAAACTTGGCAAGGCATTTTTAACATCCAAATTTTTGATTTAAATGGGATCCAGTTTCCGTTCGAATTTCAATCAAGAAGAGATGCTGAAAATGTCCTAGCAGGAAGATGGATGAGAAATAATCAGTGCATGGAGTTGGAATGGCGGTCCCCTACGACAGGGGCCATTCCAATGCAAAAGAAATTTGATTGGTTTTGGATCCGCATCTTAGGGCTCCCTCTTCAGCTATGGTCGGAAGAAGTAATGAAAGACATAGGAGACCAGTGTGGCGGGTGGCTGGAGACAGTAGAGGAAGCCCAACTTCTAAACCACTTGAGATGGGCTCGGATTAGAGTCAGAGGACCCATAGAAGATATACCGGCAGTAGTTGAGGTCGACGACGGTGATTTCACTTTCACCTTGCCGGTATGGTGTGAAGCTCCAGCGAGGTTCAGGCCCAGCAATGACAAAGTCCTCGAGAACCGAGAAGCAAGGAAACAACTCCTTCGAGGTGAATCAAGCTTGATGGGGACCTCTCAGACCAATTATCCTTTGGATAATGGAAAGCACAATGCGGACAAAGGCTTGCAGGAAACTTTTATTTCAAAAAGAAAAAAGGACCACGTGGCTTTGACTGAAGGGCACGTGGTTGCCCTAATTCAAAAGATGGGGCCTGATTTAATTAAAGAGCAGTTGGGCCTTTTGGGCCATTTAAAAAATAATAAAGACTCTGGAATGAAGGAAGCCCAATGCCTCCACAATTCAAAAATTACTAAAGCAGAGCTTTTCATAGATAATATTCTCTGGCAAGAGGCTACGACTACACCAAGACCAAGCCTCTCTAAGGAAGAACTGGGAATGCTGGAAAGCCTCTCTCTTGGAACCCTAGAATGTGTTAAAGAGAGAGGGGATGTTTCAGTGGAGGGGGGAACAGATTTGTGGCTGTTATTGAGTAATATGGGGGAGGGGAAAGTTTTATTAATTCTGATAGGGAGGTGGAATCTCGAGGTGATGAGAGAGTTGGGCAACTGACGAACTTCGAAGAGCCATTACCTCTCCAAATTAATGATTCCCTCTCGGAGCAAGAAATTGAAGATAAAGCTTCTCCTTGGGTCCAATCAAATGTCCTAAAGCTTAGTCAATTGTTTGGGGCTGCCTTCAAAGGCTGCGATAAGGTGGCCTTTGATCTTTTTTTAAGAATTGATCAAAAAAGGAGTGAACTAAAACAAAAGGTAGCACCTACTGCATCTACCAGTGGTAAGAAACTCATCCCAAAAGAAATTAAGAACCTGGAATTTCATGTTAAATTTAAAGAAGGTGAGCCTAAGAGTAGAGGGAGGATAACATCAGCCAGTTATCAATGAAGTTGAAAATTTTCAGCTGGAATGTGAGGGGGTAAATTGTGAATATAAGAGGAGGTTAGTGAGGAGAGTAATACAACAATAGGGGGCAGATATATATGTGTTAGTAGAAACCAAACTAACAGAAAAGAAAACTCATGTTTTTAGGCAGTTGTGGCAGAATAGGTGGACAGGGGAGTGTCATCTGAATGCAACATGCAGAAGTGAGGGGATAGTTGTAATGTGGGATAAGGGATATTGGAGAGGGGAAGTCGTGGCAACTGCCAACCAGAGTCTAACAATAAAGTTTGATGGCATCAACCAAGTTCTTACTTGGTTCCTTAGTACAACGTATGCTTCATGTGATATTGTGACTAGAAGAGAGTTGTGGCCAGAGTTGAGCAACATCAAGGAGGTATGCAGTGGCCCGTGGGTATCTTGTGGTGACTTCAATGTCACAAGGTACCCTAATGAAAGATCAGAAGGGCACATAATAACAGGGGACATGGGGGAGTTCACAGAATGGATAAGTGAGATGGAATTCATGGATCCCCCTCTTTTGGGGGGTTCTTTCACTTGGAGAAGAGGAGATGACCATAGCTCATTTCCAGAATTGATAGGTTTTTGTATTCATCTCAATGGGATGAGTCCTTCACTCATATCAAACAGAATTGGTTCTGATCATAACCCCATCATGCTTGATTGTGGGGAATTGAATTTGAATAAGTCCTATTTCAAATTTGAACAATGGTGGCTAAGAGTGGATGGTTTTGCTGACAAGATCAAGGAATGGTGGATGTCTTTCAATATAAATGGCACATGTTCTTATATCTTAGCTACTAAACTAAGGATGCTGAAACAAAAATTGAAAGAAGGGAGACTGACACATAGAAATGATTGGAAACATAAGAAGGAGGAAATCCTTCACCAGTTAGCAGAGACGGAGAAGACTCAGGAGCTGAGATTACTTTCAGAGGATGAACTACTCCAAAAGGTTCATCTAGCTATGGAATTTGAGGAGGTTGCCAAACAAGGGGAAATAGCTTGGAGACAAAGATCTAGAATACAATTGATTAAAAAAGGTGATAAAAACACAAAATTTTTCCATAGGGTTGCGACATCTCACAAAAGGTTTAATTCTATTGACACTTTGATGGTAGAAGGGAACTCTATCTCAGATCCAGAAGAGATTAAAGGAGAAATCATCAACTTTTATCAAAAGTTGTACACAGAGACTGAACAGTGGAGGCCGGAGTTTAAGTTGCAAGATTTGGAAACTATTAGTGAGGAAGAAAGAGATTGGTTGCAAACTCACTTTGAGGAGGCTGAAGTTTTGAAGTGCACCAAGTCATGTGCCAGTGACAAGACACCTGGCCCTGATGGCTTCCCCATGTGCTTTTTAAGAGTTTTTGGGAGGTGCTTAAGTTTGATTTTATGAATGCAATAAACCAATTTCATGAGAGACACGTGTTTGAGAGGATCCTCAATGCCACCTATGTGGTCCTTATCCCAAAGAAGCCAGGGGCAACTGAACTTAGAGACTTTAGACCAATAAGTCTTATTGGTGGAGTTTATAAAAATTTTGTCAAGCTTCTGGCAGAAAGTGAAAAAAATAATCAGCAAGCTAGTCAACAAACATCAAATGGCCTTCATACAGGGCAGACAGATTCTAGATGCAGCTATAATAGCTAGTGAATGTGTAGATTCAAGGATTAAAGGTGAAACCCCAGGAATCATGTGTAAGCTTGATATTGAGAAGGCCTATGATTATGTGAACTGGGAGTTTCTTATTAACATTTTGAGACAAATGGGGTTTGGAGAGAAGTGGCTGAAGTGGATAGGATTTTGCATTAAAACTATCAGGTTCTCTATATTGATTAATGGAGAACTTGCTGGTTTTTTTCCCTCAGAAAGGGGGTTGAGGGTGATCCTCTTTCTCCTTTCCTCTTTATTCTAGCTATGGAAGGACTTAATAGATAAGGGTGGCCACTCAGAAGAAATGGTTAAAAGGGTTCAAAGTGGGCAACCAAGTTGGGGAAGATCTACAAATTTGCCAATTACTGTATGCAGATGGTACTGGGTAAAAAGCAGTATGTTTCAAGTCAAGGAAGTAGCTAACATCCGATGTTTAGCAAATATTTTGAGTTGTAAGATAGAAAATCTCCCAACTACATATTTGGGGATGCCACTGGGTAACAACCACAAAAAATTAGAAATATGGGATGGAATTATGGAGAAGACTAGGAAAAAGTTAGCCACCTGGGAGACACAATACCTATCTCTGGGAGGAAGAATAACAATGATCAATTCTGTCTCAGATGCTCTCCCTATTTATGTTATGTCTCTCTTCCCCTTACCTGCCAAAGTGGAAGACAGATTAGACAAACTAAGGAGAGATTTTCTTTGGCTGGGCAACAAGGAAGGAAAGGGCACTCACTTGGTCAAATGGCAAACTGCTCAACTTAGCGAGAAATCAAAAGGGCTTGGCTTTAAGAATCTAGGATTGCAAAATAGGTGTTTACTGTCAAAATGGCTATGGCTATGGAGGTTTGGTAAAGAGTGGCAGGCTCTGTGGAAGGATGTTATCGTTAGCAAGTATGGACAAACTGATTCATGGACCTCCAACATTGTGACCAGTACCAGTTTGGAGGTCTATTAGAAATTTATGGCCAAAACTAGCTAGGAACATATGCTACAAGGTGGGTGAGGGGACTAGGATCCTTTTTTGGAAAGATAAGTGACTGGGACAGAACTCCCTCATGGAGGACTTTGCAAATTTGTACTCTTTTTGTGACAATATTGGAGCATCTATTGCTGAGATGTGGTCTCAGCAAGGGTGGAATATAACCTTTAGGAGGCTCTTAAATGACTGGGAGGTGGATAGCGTGGCCAACTTACTGCAAAGGTTGGAAGATTTCCCGGGACTCAACACTGATCCTGATGCAATCAGATGGAAACATGATAGGGATGGGGAATTTTCTGTCGGAAGAATGTACAAAAGAGACCTGGCAACACACCTGGGGGGCATTTTTGGACCTTGGAAACAAATCTGGAAGTCCAACACTCCAACCAAGATAAAGTGTTTCACATGGTCGGTGTGCAGAAGAGAAGAGCATGCCTGACTGAAAAAAAGAGGATTTCAGATTGTTTCTAGGTGCTTCTTCTGCCATGGAAAGGAGGAAACAAACAATCATTTGTTCCTTCACTGTAGAGTGACTGCCCAAGTGGTATATGTTTCAAAGCCTTATCCAAGATCCTTGGGTGATGCTTGAGCATACTGCAGACCTATTAAGCTGTTGGATGAGAAGAGGGGGGGAGTAAAACACAGAAAAAGTGGTGGAATCTAGTTCCATCTTGCATATGGTGGCCAATTTGAAGGGAAAGAAACAAGAGGTGTTTTAAGAATATTACTAACTCAATGCAGAAAGTAAAAGAAAACTGCATTAATACTCTATATTTTTGGTGTAAAGAAGAGGGTATATATGAAGTAGATCAGTTAGTAGATTTCCTAGGCTCTTTGTAATCATGACTACTTGCCTTGGAATTTTTTGTTTGGTTGCGAGCATACCCTCATTGCTGATGAATACAACTTTACCATTTTCAAAAAAAAAAAAACATATATGTAGTGCACATGACTCTCAAAAACTTTTAATATATCAAGACACTTCTTTTTGATGAGGTAAAAGATTTCATTAATAATAGCAGGGCCAGCTTGGCCATATACAAGAGGTATACCAGAAAAAGAGAAACCTACAAAATATGGTTTTCTCCAATAGACACCCAATTCTTTATGCAAACAGGAACTACATGGGTGCACCAAAAGAAAATAAGGGATCGGAGAGTACTCCTCAAATGAGCAAAGCTCGTCTCCACCCTTTCAAAAGCTCTCCTATTTCTCTCCTTCGAAACGACCCACATAAAAGCAAGAGGAGGTCGGCGCCTGTACCATTCATACTACTTGAGTAACATTTCAATCCTTGTGTCTTCTTTGGCTAGCTCTACTCTTCCAGCTGAACATCAACTCCTCCACGTATCTTGGCATTACCCAAGTAACACCAAAACATCTAAAGATATCCTCCCATTACCTTGTAGCTAATTTGCAATGTAACGGAATGTGGTCCACATCCTCACCCGCCTCCTCACAAAGGAAACACCAGCTCGTACATACAACCTTTTGTTTCCTAAGATTCTCTGCCGTCAAAATCACCCCTCTAGTAGCTAAGCGAAGAAGCAAACCTTCCTCGGCACCTTAGGAATCCAAACCGAGGAATGTGGAAAACTAACTCTGCCATCTGCCCTAACCAGAAGCTTCTCATAGGAGGACTTAACTGAGAACAAATTGTTATTCCTCAACTCCCGACTCAAAGCCTCAGGTCTGTCAATCAGCTGGAAACCTTTATTGATACAAGTAAAGTAAAGTTTCAGTAGGATATTGCGTGTTCAGTAGATTGTATACAAAGATATATTATTACAATACACATTTGTCTGCATTTCATTGCTTTCTAGGACTATCTACGTAATATGGTTCTTAGTTTTTAGGAGTTCAAGAAATTTGCTACTTCATCAAAAATATTTTTTTTGGGATCCGATGCGGACACAGTTCAGATTCAGACATGTTGCATATTATTCTGGTTATGTTTTGTTTTCAGCATTTCTATAGATTATTCTAACCAACAGTTAATACACATTATTTGCAACATACAGTCACTTATTGCTTTTATTTTCAGATAATACTAGCCCATATGCACTATTCTTGTGGAAGTAAAAGTTGTCGTGCCATATTTGTTCTTATTTTACTCCATTACTCGGCTGATATGCAAATTGTTTCCTCTATTTCTTCAAATAATGATGTTGCAAAAGCTCTTTTTCAATTTACTCTAAATTAGAACTTTAAATAGTTTTAACCATACCAAGTGGCCATCTGATAATCACCACCTCCTGTACCTCCTGTTAGCATATGCATAGTTGGAGCTTTTCGAAAGAGTGAGAAGTTGCTACTAACTTTGAGAATCATGTATTTTACTAGATTGGTTATTTCAAGTGTATAGTAAAAACTAATGCAGAGTTGAGTGCATTACGTTGTGTAAGAATATTTAAACTAACACTTTGGGCGCTCTAAAAGGATTGGTTATAGTGATACAACAACCACTACCTTAATCAGGTTTTGAGATCTGTGACTACCAAAGCCTTACTAGTTCTTTGCTTCTGGCATGATTGTATGGAAGCAGATGAGCCATACAATCACTTGTTAAGTGCCTCTGCTGGTAAGAGCTGTTTTAATCTGGCTTTTGCTTTGTGTACTTGAACTTCTAAAACTAATTAAAATTTAGAAGACTATGATAAACATGTTTATCTGGCAATGTTCATTTTCAAACAGAAAGTTATGATAAACTAGCATGTTATCTACAAGTTTAATTTGTGTTAATATATATATGGATTTTTCTTTAATGAAGTCAGTGAGAATATCTCAAGCATGCCCCTCAATTTAACACTACTTAGTGATTGCTGAGTGCTGGTAACTTTGCTACTTCTATGTCTTTCTTTCCCTTGTAATGGACTTGGCTGATAAATCTTTTTATTCTTCTTGTTTGTTAGCTTTCTGACTGGATTAATTACTTTTGCAGGAATTGTGGATACCTTACTATTAGCGTTACTTAATTTGTTCTGTACACATATTGTAATTTACTTATTCTTGTGTACCACTTATGTAATACTTAGGTAATATTTGTCAATATATAATATTCTCTACCTCTACATTGGGGGTTAGGTTTTCCACTCTAACATAGTATCAGCCTAATCTCTCAAATTTCTCTTCCTGGTGCCGCCGCCTCCTCTCTTCTTCTTTTTCCTCCTTCGCTTTTCCCCTCTCTGGTGCCGCCGCCTCCTCTCTTCTTCTTCTTCCTCCTTCGCTTTTCCCTCTCCCGTCCCACTCAATGGCTGCCTCCTCTACCAGCGACGCCACCCTTCCCATTGCCACTGTTTTGCACATGCTCACGATTAAGCTCTCCTCAACCAATTATCTCTATTGGAAAAATCAGATGCTGCCCCTACTTTCTTATCAACGCTTATTGGATCATGTTGATGGGTCCTCCATAGCTCCTCCATCGTCCCTTCTTACGGATGGAAAAGAGGTTCTGAATCCTCTTTATGATGCCTGGCTTGCCTCTGACCAATGGGCTGTCATCATCCTTAATTCTTCACTTACGGAAGAGGTGGTCTCTGAAATTTTGGGTCTAACAATAGCCCGCCAAATCTGGGTTGCGCTCGAATCTGCCTATAACAATTCTTCCGTTGAACGCGTTCATAATCTGCGCGATCAACTTCGTTAATTGGTCAAAGGTTCCTTATCTGTTGCTAAATTTGGTCGTCAATTTAAATCCATTTGTGATCAGTTGGCTGCCATTGGTCAGCCTGTTGATGATATCGATAAACTTCATTGGTTTTTATGCGGCTTAGGAGCCTCCTTTGAAACTTTCTCCACTGCCATTCGTGCCACCAAACCGGCGCCTACCTTTCGCGACTTACTCTCACAGGCGGAGAGTCATGAACTTTTCCTCAAGTCCCTTCATTGTGCATCATCCTCACCGCCTGCTGCCTTCACTGCCCAGTCGCATCGGCAGTCCCCTCCCGTCAGTGGCCGTGGTCGTTCTAACAGAGGCGGTGGTGGTTCGGGTGGTTGCGGTCGTGGCTGCAGGCCCCCTCACTGCCAATTATGTCGTACAGATGGCCACTATGCCAGTGCTTGTTCTACTCTTGCTACCTTTGCCGCTCAAGCTGCCTCTCGTGAAGCAAACTTGGCTCAAGCGTTTAATGCCCAATGTCATGTCACTACTTCTGCCCCTGATTGGTATGTTGATTCCGGGGCCACTGATCACATGACTTCGTCTTCACCAAGTGTTCCTCATGCTTCTCCATACTCCGGCAATGCTAACGTGATATTTGGAAATGGTACTGCTCTTCCTATCACTCATACGGGTTCATCTACAATTTCTAATAATCTGCACTTGCGTGATGTTCTGGTTGTTCCACATCTTGCCAAGAATCTTTTGTCCATTAGTAAACTAACACATGATAATCCGGTGGATGTTTTGTTCTCTAAATCGTTTTTTCAGATTCAGGACAGAAAAACGAAACAGGTTCTAACTCGAGGCAAATGTGAGAATGGGCTATATGTTTTGCATAATGAGCATCAAGCTTTGGCGGCTACTACAAATTCAAGTTTGAAGGCATCTTATGAACTTTGGCATAGTCGGTTAGGGCATGTTGCCTTTGATACTGTTTTACTTTTGCATAAGTTAGGTTGTTTGTCTGTTACTTCTATTTTACCCAAACCGGTCATTTGCTCTTCTTGTCAACTCTCTAAAGGACACCGTTTGTCATTTGATTTAAATAATAAACGATCTTTGCATCCTTTGGACTTGATACATTGTGATTTGTGGGGCCCTGCGCCTATTACATCTACTGATAACTATAGGTATTATGTGGCTTTTGTTGATGACTACTCTCGCTTCACTTGGTTTTATCCTCTCCAAACCAAGTCTGGATTTGCCGCTGTTTTGTCTGTTTTCATGAAGTTTGTGCAAACTCAATTCTCTCGGAAAATTAAGGTTTTTCAAAGTGATGGAGGCACAGAGTTTGTTAATCATACTGCTCGTCGACTATTTGAAGAAAATGGCACTTTTCACAGGTTATCTTGTCCGTATACGCCCCAGCAAAACGGCAGGGTTGAGAGAAAACACCGTCACATCGTGGAAACTGGTTTGGCCATGCTTTTTAATGCAAATGCTCCTACCTCTTATTGGGTAGATGCGTTCAGCTCCGCTGTTTACATCATCAATCGTCTACCTTCAAAGGTTTTGAACAACAAGTCTCCTTTTGAACTCTTGTTTTCTGAGAAGCCCAATTATCATACCTTCAAGGTCTATGGCTGCCGAGTATTTCCATATCTTCGAGACTATACAAATCACAAGTTATCTCCAAGAAGTCTTCCGTGCATCTTTATCGGTTATAGCTCTCAATACAAAGGTTATCGGTGTCTTGATCCGGCAACGTCTCGCATCTATGTTACTCGCCATGCTCGTTTTGATGAACACTTTTTACCCTTTTCGGGCGTTACTTCATCAAAGGACTTAAACTCCTTGCAACTCTCAACCTTTTTGGAGCCTTTTTCCATGCCGGCAGAATCATCCGTGGTCACTGGTCCTTCGTCTCCGCCAGCCTCACCGCATTTGCCTTCCCTGTGTCCTCCTTGTTTGGATGGCTTTCACAGTGATACCCCAGCAGTATCCCAGCCATTACATGCTGCTCCGTCTGATGTTTCACCCACTGCAGTGCCGCCAGTCCTTGTTCCTTCCGCACCGTCTCGGGTCGGTATTCCCTCGCAACAACCTGCTGCCTCATCTCCGCCGCCTATGTCTGACGATTTGGGTGATTCCTTGGCTCCAACTCAGCTTCCTGCATCAGTGTCCACTCCAGCAGTTCACCCCATGGTAACTCGGTCCAAGGCGGGCATTTTTAAACCTTTCACTCGTCATCAAGCCAACTTAGCTCATCTTGAAACTCATCGCCTCTTTACCACTTTATTTGCTTCTTCTGAACCAAAAGGGTTCAAGTCGGCTGCTAAGAACCCACAGTGGATGGCTGCAATGCATGAGGAAATGTCAGCTCTAACTCAAAATGCTACGTGGACCTTGGTGCCTCGTCCAAAATCCAGTAATGTTGTTGGTTCCAAATGGGTTTTTCGCACTAAGTACAACTCAGACGGGTCTGTTGAACGTTTCAAAGCGAGACTGGTGGCTCAAGGCTTCACTCAAATCCCTGGCTTAGATTATTCCCACACTTTTAGTCCGGTGGTTAAGGCTTCTACGATACGAATTGTCTTATCTCTTGCCGTCATTAACAATTGGAAGCTTCATCAGCTTGATGTCAAAAATGCCTTCTTGCATGGTCATCTGAATGAAGTTGTTCATATGGAACAACCACCTGGCTTTGCAGACTCTCGGTTTCCTGATCATGTGTGTCGCTTGAACAAAGCGTTGTACGGCCTCAAGCAGGCTCCGCGTGCTTGGTTTCAGCGCTTAAGTTCCTTTCTTCTCAACAATGGTTTTACGTGCAGTCGCTCAGATACATCTCTGTTTGTTTTCAAACATTCCTCCTGCATTATGTACCTGCTCGTCTATGTTGATGATT
Source organism: Solanum appendiculatum (assembly GCA_018342035.1). Classification (NCBI taxonomy): domain Eukaryota; kingdom Viridiplantae; phylum Streptophyta; class Magnoliopsida; order Solanales; family Solanaceae; genus Solanum; species Solanum appendiculatum. Next base: position 460,782 of record JAGDQO010000097.1, read on the forward strand.
TAATCCTAACTGGAAACTGAACTGACCTCATGGTTGCGTTTATCTCTCGTCTAAACCAGGAGTTTGCTATTAAAGATCTTGGAGCTCTAAATTACTTTCTTGGTCTTGAAGTGACCTACACTGATAATGGGTTATTTCTCAGCCAATCCAAGTATGCTCGTGATATCCTTGAACGTGCAGCTTTACTTGATTCTAAGCCTGTGCACACTCCCTTAGCTCCTCATGAGTCATTCATCACCACTGGTGATCCCTTTCAAGATCCAACACGTTATCGGTCTCTAGTCGGTGCATTGCAGTATCTCACAATTACTCGTCCGGATCTGTCATATGCAGTGAATCAGGTTAGTCAGTTCTTACAGACACCGACTGTTTTTCATTTCCAGTGTGTCAAGCGAATACTTCGGTATGTCAAAGGCACACTTGCCTATGGCCTGTTGTTCACCAAGCCGCATGATGTCTCCATTCTTGGTTACTCGGATGCTGATTGGGCCAGATGTCTCGAAACTCGCCGATCTACTTATGGCTACTCTATTTTTCTTGGTGGAAACTTAGTATCCTGGAGTGCCAAGAAACAACCAACTGTCTCCCGCTCCAGTTATGAATCGGAGTATCGAGCCATGGCGAATACTGCGGCTGAAATTGTATGGATCACTCACTTGCTTCGAGAGCTCCATGCCTTGCCTCCTGATCGCCCCACGCTGTTATGTGACAATCGGAGTGCGCTCTTTCTCACACAGAATCCTGTGTCTCATAAGAGGGCGAAACACATTGATCTGGACTATCACTTCATTCAGGAGCTTGTGTCGTCTGGTAAACTCTACACTAAGTTTGTCCCGACCACGCTTCAGGTGGCTGACATCTTCACCAAGAGTCTTCCTAGGCCTCAGTTTGAATATTTCCGCGCAATGCTTGGTCTTCGTCCGCCACCGTTTCGCTTGAAGGGGGGTATTAGCGTTACTTAATTTGTTCTGTACACATATTGTAATTTACTTATTCTTGTGTACCACTTATGTAATACTTAAGTAATATTTGTCAATATATAATATTCTCTACCTCCACATTGGGGGTTAGGTTTTCCACTATAACACTTACCATACGACAAAACTGTTGATTTTCTATGGTTTCTCATAGAACTCAACCAACTCACGGATATCAAGAAACTTGAAAAGCAAAGCGACATAGAGAAAACCTTGCTTTGCTGACGTGGATTAAACCCTAAACGTTTGACGTCCTCATTTTTTAAAGATATAAACAGGGAGATTTCGCACACCGTTCAGAAAATAATGGCTTCATTTGGGTCTCTTAAGCAGGCTATCTTAGATAGACAAACAAGAAAACAGCAATACCAAGATCACATACGAGGCCTGAATGCTTATGATCGCCACAAGAAATTCCTCAATGATTATGTTGGATTTTATGGAAGAGAGAGATCCACACAAGAAAAGCTGCCTGTTAAAACAGATCAGGATACTCTTAAAGAAGGATACCGATTCATACGAACTGAGGAAGATGATATGAACCCATCTTGGGAGCAAAGGCTGGTGAAGCGCTACTATGACAAGCTTTTCAAAGAATATTGTATAGCTGATATGACACACTATAAGAGTGGCAAGATTGGTCTGAGATGGAGGACCGAAAAGGAAGTGACATCTGGGAAAGGGCATTTTGTCTGTGGTAACAAACACTGTAATAAGAGAGACGGTCTAGCAAGCTACGAGGTGAATTTTTCATATGTTGAAGCAGAAGAAAACAAACAAGCCCTGGTGAAATTGGTAGCATGTGAGAGATGTGCAGAAAAGCTTCTTTATAAAAAGAGGAAAGAGAAGGATCAATCTAGAGAAGACCTGAAAGATAAGCATCCAAGGAAAAGGGGAAGATCTGTGAGTGATGACCTGAAAGATAAGCATCCAAGGAAAAGGGGAAGATCTGTGAGTGATGATGAACATAAGGATGATAATTACGAACGAAGGAAAAGGGGAAGATCTGTGAGTGATGATGAAGATAAGGATGATAATTACGAAAGAAGGAAAAGGGAAAGATCTGTAAGTGATGTTGATACTAAGGATGATAATTACGTACGAAGGAAGGGAAGGAGTAGAGGGTCAAAGGTTTCAACTTCATCTGACAATCCGGATAATGAAAATATGGATGAGTATCTGGAGGGAATGTTTCCTTGACAGGAGGATACTGATGTTTTTGTGGAGATTTCAAGTTTTCATTAAATTTATTTAGATTGCAGCTAGGTATTTTTGTTTGGATAATGGAGAGAGGAAATTTGGTAGGATAAGCGCAAGCAAGTTTGTATTTTTGAAAGGCTAGACTGGTTAAAGAAATACATGAAGGAACCTGGAAAAGCTGGAAGTGGAGAGCTCAAGTATTCTATTTGGTTGTCTCATCCATGTAAAAGCAAGAAGTGTAGCAAGTGATATTTCTACTTAGTTTTCACAGCTTTTGCTAAAAGTAGCTCCTCGGAATGTAACTATATGATCCATGCACACTTATGCTGGTTATGAAGTTTACTCCTTTGACCTAATGGATGTCTCATCTTCAATATTGTAGACCAATTTAACGCACAACGGCTCAAGTTCATCGAAAACATAATTCATGTATGGTTGTGTAATTTTAGTAGGCAGTGAAGTTCATAAATTCCTATTGCTTTCCATGTTAGTTTGCTGTTTATCAAGTACCCATTGGGTTTCATTGGATATCAAAAAGGATGAAACTGATTTTCACTTTGGTATTTGTGAAAATAGTTATTCAGCTTAGTATGCACTGCTATTTAATTATTTCAATCATGTGTCTCAAGTAACTGTGTTTATGCCAAAAGTAGCAGTCATAAATTGCCCGATTCCTAGTACGATGTACAAAAGAGACTAATTAGGGGGAGAGTTGAATTGATTAGTTTTTCTTTTGTTGAGAATGTCAAGAATAAACAGATACACCCAAAAAAAAAGGAAAAAAAATAGCTAAATTTAAATAAGAAAACAGGCATCTCCATAATGAGACCCTCCATCTGTACAAGTGTGACATTTAATTTTGACTTGATCAACTTCCCCCTCATGGAAAGCCTCATCTCAATCAAACTCCTCTCTCTGCTAAATGGAGAAACCTATTTTCTTCAATCATCTACACCTATAGTCACTTGGAACAATCTTCTCATTGTATATGTACATTTCGCATGCTAATCAGCTCGTTGCCTGCTCCAGCATCAATAAAATAAGACTGAAACAGCAAGACTAATGCAACACATGGATCTTGTGTTTTCGTCTGAACTACCTGATACTTTGAGAATTATTCCTGTATGACGATTCCTTACGACATAAACAGTCTGGTAGAGGATTTACATAAAATGCCTCCTCTGAACGAAACCTATCTGTCCCCTTTGTACCTGAAATTGGCCCTTTCCTCTTTCTTGGTGATCCTTGCCTGCACAATCAAAAATAATGAAGACAAAAAAAAATTAGATCAGATACCATTGTATTGGTTCTTGGCAAAAGTTCCTAATCTTCAATCTAATGACCATAAGAAAAACGAGTTTACACAATGCAGATGGAACAACAGACTAGAACCAAGATCTAAGAGGCACTCTAATTGTCACAAGGTTTCAAAGATCTACTGAAAAAGTAGTAAAGAGCAAACAATACTAAAAATTGTAATTTCAGTTTTCATCTCTAAAAATGGAAGTGACAAAGATATCACTCGTTACTGGCCAGTGCCAGGAAAAAACTTCTAAGAGCATCCAGTTGCAAACCTTTGGCCAAACACATGACAAAGAAAGTACATCATCAGACTCCGGAAAGATAGGACAAGAATAATTGCAAGCAGATAACTATTAGAATTCATATAGAAATTTAACCACTACATCGGCAGGACCATCTAAATAATGGCATCAAGAATGTCATTAGCACCCTGATTATATTTCACAAACAGAAAAATATCTCTACATTTGACATACCGCCTCCTGTGGATTTCAATAATGCGATTGGACAGATTTTTCCCCTCTTTCATCGTACCCTGGTCAATTTTGTCAAAAAGCCGGACAAGAGTTCTCCTGGTGATTACAAGGAAAGTATTAGCAGGAGATAGTTATAATCCTCCAAGCAGACTAAATACTAAGTGGGAACTAAAAGATACTGAATATAGCATGTGTAGAAAGGAGGTCTTGCCTATCAGGAGATATTGTTTTCCTATGCCCCAGAAATCGACGATGTCCCTCAACTGCTCTTGCCATATTTCCCGAGTATGTAGGAATGAATATGTCACTCTCAACAGACACGATATAGTCCAGGGCAGCCAATTGAGATGCATGATTGACAAATGGCTCAAGCTCCTCAATAGAAGCCAACTTTTCCTGCAAGAAAGATGCAAATCACTCTTTAAGTAAGCGGAGCCTATCACATAGATCAGAAGTGCTTTGTTTTGGGATTATATGGCTTCTATGAAAATGTGCTTCATACTTAGGGGATTGCGAACAGAAGGAACATGCGTTGGCAGATTGAAATCACGAAATTGATACTCAATTAAAATTCATAAGCGATGAAAAGGTAAATAAACAATTGGTTCATGCCAATATTGATGCTGCAGATTCAGCACCTGAACAGAATAACCAAATAAGTTCTCTTTGGGATCTCAAGAAGCATCAAACAAGAAGATGGGCTTTCCTGACTGAAAAACAATGACTTTAATTTGGTCCGAATAGCTGAAGTTTTTTAGAAACTTTGCTCTTCTCAATGGGGACACCACAATTGTCATTTCAAATATTTCCGAGTGACCTGTTTTCTTTATGACAGATTACAGTTAAAATTTTACGAATCTTTCAAAAGATCCAAAACAAATTCTGTTATCTTTTTCTGGTTCTGTTCTATTCACTTGCTGATGAGCACAAATTGATTTTGCATAACACAAAAACAAAGATCCACGCACACAGCTATAAAGAACGACAATATCAATATTTAGCAAAATTTGTGGATGATTTTATTCTAATTCACTCTAAGGAAATGTTCAGATTATTATGCTGACTGGACCAACTTAAGTTGTACCTTTATGTTTTTAACATGCATATACAGACATTGAGGCCAAGAATTGAGCACATCGAGTTTTTGAATTAGTTTCATGTGATCCCCCCAGTAGTCTACGTGGAACTATTTTCATCTTTTATTTTAGTTTAATTTGAATGTAAAATAACTCTAGAGTTGTGTACTAAATGGACTTGACTCAATGTACTTACAGTTATGTCTTGGTTATTGTTTTCATCGTCATGTTTAAGTTGTTGAGACACCATTGCTTGTTTAAACATATTAAGTATTGCCTTGAGGTTGATGAACGAGTCCATCAGGTTCTGGGTCACGGGCCCAATTTGGGTGGTGTTTTTTTTTGGATCAATTTGGGTGGTGATATGATGTGTTTGATAGCACCTGCTATAAAATTATTTCATCGTGTTGAAACTATCTACAGGCCCATTTCAAATTCTTCAATATTTGACCACTTATCATACCTACTGAGTTCATGGGTATGGACATTCGTAAAATCCACTAAAAGTTACATAGAAACCACAATCACGTGAGATATCTAACCAACAAAAATCATCCAAGACATTTTAAGCAACAATGCAAGGAAGGTTTGCAGACCATATACCTTATTCATTAATAAGGGGTAGCGCAACAACAGATCAGACATATGGGAATCACCCCCATATATCTCTCCAGCAGCAATATATATAGGAGTATTTGATGGAAATCCAAGAGTGGAAAGGAATAGTCCAACTTCTCTTGGAGTTAATGGACAATAGCCTTTACTTCTCTGTTCTACAGGGTCAATTTCTTTCACCTTCCACCATGTGGTGTTTTCCCTACAAATAATCAAGATAATGAAATGGCCATCATCAGATTACAAATTCAAACAATCTAGTCAATGGCATGCTACTAATTCAAATAAAAGTAAGGAGAGAACATTTCTAAAAGCTTGGTGGATGTGACAGGGGAAGGGCTCCATCCAATTCAGGCCAATCACTACACATAGAAACAAACAAGCACCAACATCATAGATTTCTTTTTAGAAGAAATGTACCAATCAGTATGGCATCCGGATATCCTTTTCTTTGTGAATGTTCTTTTTTTTTAAAACTAACTTCTTGAAATGGGTGGTTTTAAAGTTGTTTAACAATACAATTGAACCCCACAGGAACCAAAATAGGAGACCAAAGAGCTAGGCATCTCACAGGTATCTAATGCTCAAACAAAATGAAAGCATATGGTTGATGTTCAACCTGTTAAAAAGTGTCCTTGCTTCTTAGCAGACAAAATTTTGTTTGAACAGGTCAGATTACCCAACAATTAATCACAAGCACATGCTCTGGCTATCAAATAACGATACGTCATAATAATCTACCTAATTGCCTTCAGTTCCTCAGCTTCTTCTAGGGATAGATCATGTGTGCATCCACTAAAAGCAAGCATGTCCTTTTCAAATCGCAAATGTAAAGCAATATAGGGGCCATATGATCTCATCCGATCAACCAACATCTGTAAATAGAAGTTGAATCAATGAAATGGCTCGGACAAAGAAACACTTGAACATGTTTTTGAACTAAGCATCAATAAGTGGTGACCTTTCCCATTGCTTCAATCTTGGGAGCAAATCGAAGGGCTTCATAACAAGCTCGACAGCGCAGCTTCTGAATATCAGGAGGCAGGTTATTATTCGCCAATCTTGAATCAGACTTGGCAGCTCGAATGATCTAAAAAGATTAGATTGCACCCATTAGTTACAAATGAACATTATTGCTTGCTTGGTACACTGATTAGTTTTATGTACCTGGTATTCATCCCACAGTCGTGCAATCTCTTCCTCATAGTAATCCACACCAGACCAACTCCTAAAATGCTTAACTGCTTTAGTTGCAGATGCCAGTTCCTTCGGTAGCTTTTTGACAACATTTACATCATTTTTCAAAGAATTAATAAAATGGTCTTCATCAAAGACATCGGAGAAGTTGCTGCAATTCAGGCGTAGAAGAGTAAATTTTACCAGTTTATGCACAATTTATGCAGCAAGCATAATACACTCAATTTTTAAGGATGAAAAGGATGCAGATCCCCTTGCAACCAACTGTTCAAAATGAGCATGAAACCCCAAAAGAAAATTGCTCATTAAAGGACATCACGCACCTAGAGTCCTGCCACAGTGAGCGCTTATCAAGCTCAGGGATCACAAGAGTAGCATTTATGATACGAGCAACAGCAACCATGTCACATATCTGCAGCATAACAACCATTTCTTTCAGCAGAAAGCCACAAACAATGACAAGTAAATGCTTTATGCATACATTGTGGGAACTTTATAAGGATGACATAATTTTCATGAATCCACAACAAAACAAAAAAATATTCATTAAGGACCAATCACGTTATAAAGAAAAGAATTAACTAATATGCAGCTAAAAATTTGGGAACAAACATGTATACTGGTTTACGGGAGAAGAATTGTCTTCTAGAAGATTTGAAATGTAAACCAAATGTTAGAAATAAGGGACATAAGACATATCCATTGAAGAAGCTCATGCTGAGTTTGGTCATGATTAATTAAATATGCATATTTAACATAACAGACTTCCACTCATCCCCTTCCCACCAACCCATAGAAAAGGAAACACAACTTCATTTTCTCTGAGTAAAAGTCATGTCTGGTGATAGATGGCTTGGGTTATGATCACCAATCATCAGTTATTCAAAAAAAAATGAATGAAAGAAGGTAAGTCATAGCACTAATTTTTTTGAATCATTTCTTTCCTTCAAAAGAACAAATCCTAACTTTTAATAGTTACATAAAGGATTAAGTTCAAAACTTATGTTTTAGTCATTTGGATCTTTAAATAAAGAGAGACCTCAATGGTCTGAACCATACTTCAAATTTAGTGTATTGTCCAACAACATAAATATTCCAGTGGAGCATGATACTGAAAGGAAAAAAAAAAAATCCTGAAATTTAAGAGAAACAGACATCATTTATATGTGAAAAGGAAATGAGATGCAAAGAACAGAGACCCCAGCTCTCATCTGATTGAGCCCACCGTTGGCATGAACCATCAGGTAGCCTCGAGACTCTAGAGGAGCTGCAAGTAAATTGCAAATAAAGATAAGCAACATAGAAAAATCATATACATTTGATTCAAGAATGCACAAAGCTACTCTCTAATATTGTATTGTATGGGAACAAGGAATTGCTTACGTGTATATAATGGACTTGCAGCAACACAAGGTACATGGTCGCGATTTTGGGGCGGTTTCCATAACTTTTCCAAACTCCCATTCCGACTTGCAACATCTAACTGTCAATTCTAAAGGAGTGAACATGAAATATGCATAACTACATATTTACATATTCCTATGTTGAATGTCTACATACATATGTCAAATCATACCAGATCAAACACTAATGCCATCATAAACTCAATTTACTTAAAGAAAGAATGTTTTTCCATACCCCCACAAAGTGGGATTACACAGGGTATGTTGTTGTTGAGAGATAAATCGAAATATAGATTTTTGAGGGAGTGTAAAACCTTGCGAGCAGCGAGAGGAGCCTTTGCCAAATGGGGAGGGGCAAGTTCTTGAATCCAGCTTCGTTCTCTACTCAGCTTTTGGGATGAAAATTCATGTTGCTATAACAATAAAAAAAAACCCGGATCAGTAGTTAAACCTTGAAGGACAACCATAACCAAGAACAAATGTCAAAATGAAAGAAATGCTAAGAAAGTATTGTTTTTCAATATTAACCATGGCACAAAACGCAAAAAAATTGATGAAATTCAGAAAATTAATGATACAATTGAATTTCTAGTTAGCATTGATAGTTACAGCTTATTTTAGATCAACAAATAAACCCACTTGAAATCCCTTATCTATCTTTAGAGAAATGAAATAGCCCTAGTTTCTAGCTTAGCTCATAATTTCACCCTGTTTTCGCCTTCCCTGCATTAATTTTTCTTCAAGTTCAGTTAAGTTCCGTTTCCAGATTGCATCAATTAATCAACAATTTAGTCAAATAAACCTAAAAAATACAATTTTTATCAGGCCCGATACCATAAATCATAACAAGAAATTACACCTCAACACCAACTCAGCTGATTTCAGGTATATGAATCTTCAATATCCATTTCATTCTATGTGACACCGTTGCCATATTCAATGGTTAGTAAAAGAAAGAAAGCCATAACGGGCAAAAATAGAGAAAACCCAATAGAGAAAACAAATTACAGTTCAAGAAATGTACCGTGGGAAGTTTATCAGGCAACTTGGTAACTTCTGAAGCAGGAAATTCGACATGAACATATAGAAGAGCCACAAGGGCTATTGCAGCGATGGCAAAAGTTAACATCTTGCGCACAATAGACACTTTTCTCCATCTTTTCTTCTGCATCTTCAACACCGCCACCCTTTTCTTTCAAGAACCCAAAAAATACACAAAATCTCAGACACCCTTTTGATATGTATGGCTGATTATGATTCTTTGTTGCGTGGAATTCGCAACTGTGTTTGATTCTTGAAAGTTGAAATCTCTGAGCTTGGTGGGGGTTAAGCTTTTGGCTTTTTTTTTAATGGCATTTATATGCAGTAATTAGTTTCCATTATTATTAATAGTTGGGGTTTTGGGTAGTAAAGCAAAGAGTGAGAATAACCAATAGGGGTTGTGGTCGAGTAAATTTTTCGGGTTTAAGTCTTCTAGAGTTGCTTTTGTTAGGAAATTTACTTTCAATTTCACGTGAATCAAATTTAATCGGGCTTAAATATAAATATCAGACCTTGAATAAAAAAAAAGAGTGAGAATAAATGGGGATAGAATAATGGACCAATTACTATGAGACACACAAAGTAAAAAAGGTCCAAACATAATTAGTAGATCCTCTTTGTAACCTAATTATTCATATTTATTCATCACTAATCAAAATCAAACACTTTAAATTTCAAAATTCTAATTCCATATTTAGTAGGTGTTTGACTTGGCATAATATCACTTTTAATTATTATAAATCATTTAAATGTTAAGAAATAAAAGGAGTAATACTTATTGACAAGGATATGTATAAAATATAAATTGTCTTTTTAATTTTTTAAAATTAAATAAATAAAAATAGACATTTGTTTTTAGTAAAGTAAATAAGTAAAAATAAACGAGAAATAGTAATTTACTACTAATACTACTATTCAAACTGAATCAGCTCTAAGAAAAATCAAAATCCAATTTTAAGAAATTAATAAAAAAGGAAATGCGTAAAATTAATTTCTTTTCCTTCCAATGTAAATAATTCATGATTAGCAAGTCGTCAATTTCTGAACTTCAAACTTGAAAATTCTACAAAAATTATAAGAAACAAACGTGCCAATTTAGGACAAGTTTCCTAGGAAAATCTTGATTATAAGTTCTCTAAGTTAAGAAAATCTTGACTATACTTTGATCCAGAGATGTAAAAATTAACATACGGTGAAATGTATGTAACAATTTTTTGAATTAACGGTGATAATATTTTGCATAATTAATTATATGCACAAGTAAAATTATGTTAAAAATTGGTGAATATGAAACTTTATCTCATAATTTAATTAATTACATTATGCAACTTTGCCGTTATAATAGATAAAAATTTAGTGATTCTACACTAAATCAACTCGTGATATTCACAACCTATTTGGATTTTTTTTCTCATTTAAAACTTTCATTTGTTTCGTCTATTTTTTTTTTACATCTAAATAAAATTAGAATGCTGAAAGCCAAATTACAATAAAAGTCATTAAATATAAACGCATGCACACAATATTAATCATAATTTAGAATTGGTTGTTTCTGTTTGACTTTGTATACGTATTTTTTATATTAGCCTCCCTCAAATGGTGATAAAATAATTGAAAATAAAAACGAATTTTTAAGAATTAAGGGGCAGCAGAATAAAAACAGATCTCAAGATGACCTATGCTATTAGTTGCATTTAATATCCATCTTAGTAATTAACATGATGTATGCCTTAGAATACGTCTAAGTTTGTCATAGTTTTCACAAGAAAAATTGGCATTATCCTTTCTATTTTATACCCAACAAGGAACCTAAAAACATAAAGATGTATAAAGAATCCACTTGTAATGGAACTATTTAAGAAGTTATTTACTCCTATAAGAGATAAGAATCCTGTGAATATTTTGTATGAAATATTACACAAGTTGTAAAGTTTTTCCAAAAATATAAATATATTATAGAATCATGACATATTAACACACGTAACCATTTTTATCAATATAAGTAAAAGAATGTTTATTTTCTTTTTATTTATAGATCTTCATGTTGAATATATAAGAATGACGTTCAAATGTTCATGATTAATATATATATTGTTATTAAGGAATTGAAATTAGATAGGGACCAAAAAAACTGAAAATCTTAGAATTAATAGCATCATATATAATTATAAATATTAGCTATATCAAAGCATCTAAATGCGCTCATACTTAGGTAATACTTTACATCAATCACTATCAATAATTAAAAGTTTATATAAAAAGAGCAATAACGTAGATTTATCGTTTTGGTGTATATATATGATCTTGTTGAAATAAGTATCTTTTTTCATTATATTATGTGCAAAATGTGAAGTCCAAAAGCAATGTCTCGTCCAATTTATGTACTAATTAAGCATGGGAAGCCTATGTGCACTAGACTTGCTATATTTGTTTTCACATATGCTTATAATGATTTTTGTACAATGGTATGGACCATTTATCAATTTTAATATCTATATATCTAATGTCATCAAAGCTGGACTATTAATAATAATAATAAAACAATTGTTTACATGCTTGCTGGATCTTTCTCCTTTATTGGTAAGAAACCATTAATGCCTCTAAATTTGTAATTAATTACCTGTAATCTCTTAATTGGTTTTGCTTGGCTTGATCTGTCACCATTATCATTTTAGATCAATTCCAAATATAGACTCAACTAATTTAGCTATAGCTATAACAGCCTAAAAACATCTTTTTTCAGTTTGAATATTATTATTTTTAATTTAAGCAGTAAGTGTTTTGTGTAAGTCTGTTTTATTATACGAATTAATTAGAAGCAGTGTGAACGTTTCCGGAAATATATTGAACTCACACCTATTACGCGGAAAATTCGTACTGATATTATTATTAGAAGAAAAAAGGTATTACATAATTGCATCTTTTCACTAGTGAGAGTACAAAATAGCAAGGAAAAAGCAACTTGCATTCCTTACTTCACCTATTCTCTTTGAGTTCCCGTGACTCTTGGCCCTCCTTTTATTACCCAAAAAAAAAACATTATACCTTTCCATCTGCAATACTTCAAAGCTTTGGTGACCTTGTTGTGGAAATAAAAATATGGTAAAAATATATTTGTAATTCGCGGTTATATTGAATAATTAACGTGACGCTCATGATGGAGGAGGACCGACAAGGGCGGGTTGAGAGGAGGGACTGACAAATTTTTAGATTGATAAATTTTTGAAGAAGGAGAACACATGACGATATTTTAGACGAATCTCACATCATAATGGAAGGAGATTGTGAAAGGCTTATAAGAAATAATAAATTTTTACACGGTACGTGTGTTATTGATCTCAATGATGGTGTAGTCTGAATAGCAAATCTGTAAGACCTACTATACCAAAGCTGATAATTTGTGTCATGTGCTTGGATTTTGAGTAATGAATGCAAGACATTTCTTTTTTTTTCTACAGACATTTATTACTTAACTGTAATTAATTAGCGATATGTACCCTTACTATAATTTGTAATTGCTAAGGTTAAATTGTTCAATTTCGATTTTGGAGTAATTAAACACCAGACGTACACAAATCTTTACCATATAAAGAATACCAAACAAAAAAATAAAAGTAGATTTCTGAGAACAAATAAGGAGACAGCTCTATATTATAAGTTGCCTTTCAATTTTTCATATTTTTTCTTATTCAATTACTCAAGTAATCATTTTCAACTATGTTACTCTCGTATATTCTTGGATATAAAAGTTGTATTATAACATCCATATTAACTAATATGGCTATAATGTTACTTAAACATATAATGCTTAACTTGAGAAATACAATTACAGCTATTTAGATGTGTCATACCCTCGCAATATATAATGATTAATAGTGGAGTAATTTGTCTTGAGGTCGATCAAATCCGAATTTGTGCGGACTCATTTGTGGGGGCGACGCTCCTAACATTTTTTTTCTTCTATTCTTAGGGTCGGAGTTGGAGCATGAGACGTCTAGTTAAGGATGGAGGGATCGATTAGAAAAAATAAACATGCCTTTCACATCAATAAATTATTTATTTATTTTTCAAAGATATTATTGATCTAGAGAAATGTGAATTTAATTTGAAGCAAAATCATATGCGTAGTCGTGTCTCGCACTCTCAAACACAGAGAACCACAATAAATTTATTAATCGTATATATGCTTTTTTTTTAAAAAAATTCATGTGGTGTCTGGAGCATTTTATTTGTATATCGACTAATTCAATAAACTATTTGTTATTTCTCATCAGCACATGTATCAGATAATTATTTTATCCTCCAAAACTTGGACATATAAGAAGAAATCACCTCTTATTTTTGTCTTCACTAAAATTTGAACACGAAACTTCGTAATTCTCAACGTCTCATTTCATGTACAGTATATATTTCTATCCCATAGTTTTAGTATTCTAATTGACAAATCGTCCATTCGGAGGGTTTTTAAAATTTTCTATTACATAATAATTAATATAATACTCCATCTGTCCAACAATAGTTGTCCACTATTGATTTTGCACACTTATTAAGAAACTATAAATAGAAGGCTGATTTTACTATATCACCCTTTGAATATAATAAATACAATGTCTTGAAAAATGTAATAGGGAAATGACTATAATTAATGATAAGGTTAAATTGGGAACTAAGTGCAAAATTATCTATTAATTTCATAAAGTGGACAAGTATTGTTGAACATCCCAAAATAGTAGAATTAATATCCGAGATGGTCACTCAACTATGCACTCTTTTCTCATAAAGTCACTCAACTTTGAACTTTAACTCAAAAGTCACTCAACTATCTACTCTTCTCTCAGAAAGTCACTCAATTTATTTAGTTGCTATTTTAATTAAAATTTGTTGATATAATTTTTTTTTTATACAAAAAACCAAACTTCTTAAAAATAAAAAATACCATTTAAACCATTTAGTGATCCTCCCACTTGACCCGACCCATTAAAAAAATATTATGGATTCCCTTTCTTTATGACTCTTTCTCCTATTCTCTTCTGCATTTTTTTTCTCCTTCTCCATTGCTGCTGCCTCTTCTTCCCCTTTTAGCTAGATTTTAATTTGGCATCTCGACTTCAAGCTCTATATTATGTGGGAATCACAATGAATTTCTCCTCTTCCTCTATTTTGATTTAGGCATCTTCCATTATAGTCCAAAATTCAACTTTTGAAGATAGGGTATTCTACTGAATCAAGGAGAACAACAACTGAATCTCAAATAAATGGCTCCAACTCATCTCCCCAATCCTTGTTTCACGAAGAAAGGGACCCTCGAGGAGAGGGTTTATCCGTTGCATAAACTACACAGCACATCTACGAAGATGGTCAATTCCTATAACTAGATCAACACAAATGGATGAAAAATATTAAAACGTTAATAATGTACATAGTTGGTACTGAGACAATGTTAATTAACACTACAATTCAGAAATGTCAGCTGAATATATTGCTGAGATTCCTAAATTAAAACCTAATTAATATAGGAAGAAGAAACTGCCATGGAGAACCAGAAAAAAACGCACAGGAGGAGAAAGATTCAATAAAATGGGTCAATATTATATTTTTAGCGGGTTGGATCAAATTGGGCGGATCACTAAATGGTTTAAATGGATATTTTTTTATTTTTAAAAATTTAAATTTTAAATAAAAAATCTATATAAGCAAATCTTAATTAAAATATCAACTTAATAGGTTGAGTGACTTTTTGAGAGAAGAGTGGATAGTTTATTGACTTTTGAGATAAAATTCAAAATTGAGTGACTTTCTGAGAAAATAGTGGATAATTGAGTGATTTTTGAGATAAAATTAAAAGTTGAGTGACTTTCTGAGAGAAAAATGCATAGTTGAGTGACCATCTGAGATATTAACTCCAAACTAGTATTATAGTAGACAAATATTATTGGACGGAGAGAGTAGATCTAAAAATAAAAGGCAACATAATCGACTCTTTTGAATCTTTTTACGGAAATGAAACCTCTAGCAACACCATTCCCATCCAAAGAAAAGAAAATGAACACAGAAAACACCATAAATCTTTAATACTAATACTCCCTCTCTCCAACAATACTTGTCCACTGTTGATTTTGCATACTTCTTAAGAAACTATAAATGAAGGGTAATTTTACTATATCACCCTTTGAATATAATTAATACAATGTCTTGAAAAATATAATAGAGAAATGACTATAATTAATGATAAGAGTAAATTAGGAACTAAGTGTAAAATTATCCATTGATTTCATAAAGTGGACAAGTATTGTTTGGACATCCCAAAATAGTATAGTGAACAATTATTATTGGACGAAGGGAGTATAATAGATCCCTCAATAGTGCCAGTATAAGTGAGCTACGTGTCTCCCATTATTACAGAAGAAATTAAATTCGACATATGGTACTCATTTATGTCTTAAGTTTTAGCAAATCTTGAAATTAGTAACCCTAAAACTAATAAGAATATGACAACCACTACAAGGGAATATAATTATCACCACTGCCGACATGACACATCACCACACTTGGAACTAAGTAATTCCTTATGTAGAGAGTAAATGCGTGTCACTCATATATATATATCGCGCGTCCAAATATTTATAAATTAAGTTTCACGTTATCACACTGCCATTTCTATACTCATTCTGAACCATATAGGATCATTTGATACTAATTGTTGGGTTTATTCAACCCAATGATATTTTCATATTGTGTGATATTGTTTGTTTTTTCTCCTACAATCAATGGGACACTTTACCGAGAAGAATCTTGAAGCAACAAAAATATTGTCTTTGTGTGACCTATAGTCTTCAATCCGTGAAAGTAGTAACTAATGTTTGTTTTAGGTAGATTGTCGACATCATACTCCTTAAGATGCGATCCTTCTCTAAATTCTGTTAACACGGAATACTTTGTGCATCAAACTGCTTTTTACCAACTATGTGAGACTTTGTACATCATATTTAACGTAAACTTAATTTGAATACTTAAATTCGTTAAGTGACATTGATTTAATAAGCACCAATAAATTTATATATTGAGAATTTAGTTTGTATCTTGCATTTTGTTTTGATCGTTAGGTTATGTTTTAGTTATGGTGGATGTAACTGTACCACACTTTTATTAGTGGTGTCCGTATCATGACTGATCAGTGTTAATCTCTATATATAGTAATTAAAACTCAATAAAAATCTACTAAGCACAAGTCATTGCTCACATAAGGACGTTGGGGATAATTTGGCACATTTTATTTTTATTAAATATTACCTTTAGTATCGGTAAAGTCATAAAATTACTTGTCAAATTACGTTTTGAGCATAACTTACGTTCCAAAAATTAGCTCAAAAGAGAAGAGAATTGTCCAAATTTTATAAAGAGCCCAAGATTCTCGTCCTCAATATATACCCTCCTCATGCCTTGATTCAGACATTATTTATTCGGAGTTTCACTGTATGGTATGGAGCGTGACATTCAAGGATCGGACCTATATTCACAACCCGGCCCCACACACGGGACATAATGAGTTTGACTTTAATACCATTTATGATGTATAAAATAGATCTTGAGTCTAATTCGCTTCCCAAAAACAAATTCAAAGGGTTTTAAATTGTCCAAATACTATAAGGAGTTCAAGATTCTTATCCCGATCTAATATAGGATCATTTTCATCAACAATATCCTTTGTTTCATTAAAATCAACGAACTATATATTGTAGATGTTACATTTCAAATAAATAACACATCATAAACAAGTTTTTGACATTCAAAATTAACTTTAATAATTAAGAGAAATAGATAGATAATTAAGTAATATGATAATCAAAATACATTGAAGATTTACTCTAAACGTGGGTCCTTGGGCAAAACTCAAAAGCATATTGTCTGACTAAATATGAAGAAAAGAACAAATGCACATGGGGAAATTAAGACCCTTGTCTAAGATTTCTTCTATACTTCACCTCCATGAGAGGTTCATTAACTACTGTCTTTAATTTCATGTGATCAGTGAGTGTGACAATTAAATTTGCCTCAAATTCAGCTGCTTAATTTAAGGCACCAGCAATGAAATTAAGTTCGTTTTCTCAATTAAATGAAAACATATTTGTAGTGTACATATTGTAATTTGTAAGTACACATAACAAAAATTCACGAGATGTTACTTTCATAATCTATTTTTACTTATTCACTATACTTGTCATCGATATTAATCTCTAGCTATGATACCAAATATAATAGCACAAGCTAGCTATGATATTGATCCATTTGTGTCTAGACTCGTATGATTTTAAACTGTATCGCTAAAATTTAAAATTTACGCTTTTAAATACTATACATATCTTCCATGTTTTGCCAATATACATGTTATTTGTGTAAAGCGTAGTTGCTAAGAACACTAAAATATTGTACCTAATTAATATATAAGAATTTTATTAGGGACATGTTGAATTATTATTTTCACCCAAAAAAAAAAACTACCTACCTAGAATGTTGAACTAGTAAAAAGTCAATGAAACCTCTATCGTGACATTCCATTGGTCGTTGAAATGTGATAAAAACTTCTAAACTCTACCAACTATTTTGTAATTGATATTACTGGTGCTATTCTTGTAATGGGTCATTAAACATTTGATTTGACTCATATGGGTTGTAGTGTAGTGGTAGGAATGTTCCATCCTTAATCAGAGGTCGCAGGTTCGAGCCCTTATATGGAGAAAATCATGTTGGGTGCGTCACCCCTTGTTGAATCATGCGATGCGATCCGAATTTAGTTGAAACTCCAATGTAAATTTTAGACACCGGATGGAAAACAAAATAAACATTTGATTTGACTAACAAACATCTTTTCATTTTCCGGTCCCAGAAAACAACTCTCTTTTTTATTGAAAATGAAAAAATGAGAAGTCTTTGATATGCAAATTGCCATATTATTCGTAATGAATTACGTTATTTTAATGGTCATGGGGAGAAAAAAATGAATGCCATGGACTAAAATTCGTAATAAAAAAAAGAGGGATGTACACGTTAACCGCATGTTGTCAAGTTTATCAAAGAAGAGGATATACAATATTAGTTTCGCTTAGAGCAATAATTGATGATTATAAATATTTGTTGGAACTTGGAAGCAAATAAAACATATTTGGATAAGGCGAATCAATATGCAGATTTTTTGGCCATGAAGGTCCCAATCACGATAACAATTTGCTAATCTGAGAGAATGTACTAATGAATTTCTTTTCTAGATGATCTGTGTCATGCGACTTAAGAAAGGACTTAAGATTTTTATTTAGTTATTTTCCAAATATAAAGATCAGAGTAATTCTCCGCAAGTAATTTTTTTTTCCAGAACCACCAAAATTATACGTTTAGAACTTTATTAAGCTTTACTCAGTCTCAACTTATAATATCCTTTTTTAAAAAAAAAAAGAGAGTGTATTTTTGGTTTACCTGAGTTTAAGATTTCAATTCATTCAAAAGTCAAGTGCAAATTAGATAATTACTCATATAGAATCTATTGACTTGGCTAAGGGTAATATTTTCCAAGTCTTACATGACTTGGTAAAATTATGATATAATTAGGTGGAGTGGAAATTAGGGAGCAAACTGAGTCAATAAACATGTTAATTATTACATATTATCTTTATACAAATATCAGGATTTACTATTTACTTTTTTTTTAAAACCGATATACATTGTTATACGTTGATTGTATATAATTATACATATATTATATATGAATTATAAATATATTACATCCTTCTAATATTTTTTAGACAGTTATTTATATTAATTCTTCTTTTTAAGGACAAAAAAAGAAAGAGAACCCTTCTTCCTTTTTTCTTAATTGGCATCATTAGTGCTTGTTTGGAAGGTAGAATAACACTAAAATCTCCAATTGACCTAACTAGGAAAAACACCAAAATTGAAAAATAATGTGATAGCTCCAAATGGAACTTAGTCTATTGAGTGACAAATGACAATTTATGGTGGGCAGAGGCGAAGCCAAAATTTTAATCTTATAAATTCTGAATTTTATAAGGATGATTTCAAGTGTTAATAGCTTAATTCTAAATTTAATATTTGTACATGTTTAATAAACTTCTTAACATAAGTACATTATTTGAACAAAAACTATTGAGTTCTTCAAAACTGTACTCGGACTTCTAGCTCCGCCCTTGATTGTGGGGTGGGTAGTTTGTTCTTTTTCCACTAAAAACTTTCACAATATTGGAAGACTTATCCAAAAGAAAACAAAAAATTCCATATTGGATTTGCTTAGAGGAGATGTCTTTTTCACTCTCTAATGGTTGAGAATTAGTTGACTTACACCAAAATATGGAACCAATCCTTTTATTTCTGTTGGACCAATAAATATGTAAATAAATCTAATAATTGTATTAGGCTGCTAAATATAAGTATAATTTTCTTTTATATAGTTGATTAGGTATAAACAAACAACATTATCAAGTAACTATGCAAGAAGGAAATAAACAATAATGTCATTTTTCTAAGGAAGGTTAGGAAGGTTGATCACTTAACATAACCATTTGATTAAATTACTTGCCAAACTTTATTATATAGGAAATATTCTCAGAGTGTCATAAAACAAAATCTGTCTAAAATTTATTGCTCTTATAAATAACATTTTTCTCTGAACAATATAAAATTTGTCTACATTTTTCATTTGGGTTTTACAAAGACATTCACCAAAAAGGGTCCATTTTGAGTCTACTATTTAAATTATGTCCATGTTAGCTTAGTGGATTAAATTTATCTACAGAAAACAAATCGTCCAACTACGTTCGAGACTTAAGCCCACTGGGTTACGGACATGAAAAATAAAGAATGGCCCAAAAAGGTCATACTTTACGATAAAGGACAAAAATTAAAGGCTAACCATTTGAAAAATAATTTAGTTTCTGTTAAATTTATGTCGTTTCAGAACCCACAAAGTTATGCTTTAAGTTTTTACAGTTTTTTTGTTTGGACAAGGCAAAAAGTTGTGTCAACTTATGCCTTGTGAATTAGATATTACACAACTTACATTAGACATGACAAAATTCTCTAAATTTACATTCTGTGAATTAGATATTACACGACTTATCCCAGACAAAATAAAATTTCTCTTAATCTTTATCTGGTGAAATTAGATCATAATTAAAGGTACTTTGACCCATACATTTTCATTAAATAAAAAATAAGAACAAAAATAAAAGACCGATAATTTGAAAGACAAAAATTAAAAACATCCCAAAATAGGGAAAATCTGTGCAAAAACTTATTAGACAAAATGTCATATTGGATAGGCTTTGAATGACCCAAAAGCGTGCTCATCGACCCAACCATTTCCTTCTCCCAGAGCAGGGCCCAAAACATATAATTACTTGTTCTTACACCTAATCAATAAATATAAAATACGTATTTTTCATACACAAATTTATCATTTATTTATGATTAATGATATATATTATTACTTTACTTTTTAATTAGCTAAGGTTAAAATGATTCAGATACGGGTAAATATATACCAAACAAATAATTGCATATTGTAGGCGTTTGTGAAAATATTTAGCTGAAATTGAGAAATCGAAAATTGAGTATTTGAAGTACTGAAATTAGGGGTATCAAATGAGCGAGTTGAGTTGCAATTGGAGATATTAAAATAGGTTGAGATAGAAATCGGGTTGGATCTTGGCCCATCCAAGTTTACTTTGGGCTTAAATGGGCTAAAAAACGGGTTGGGTCTTGACCAGTTCAATTTAACCCTCTTAATCTCAATAATTTTAACATATTGATATTTAGCTTTTATAGCCACAATTTGAATTTCAACTTAAGAATATTTTTTTTTAAAAAAAGTTACAAATGAATAGATAAATCCTAAAATATATAATAATTCATACCTTCAATATAGGAACATATATTACATCAATGCAAATAATGAGTCTTAAAAAGGGTTGAAATTGAAGATTGAATTGGGCTCAATGGAGGATTCACTTAAAATGGGTTAAGACTTAAATGGGTTGAGATTAAATCCAATTAAAATTATCTTGAGCCCAACCATTAAAATTCTAGACGAGTTAAGCGGATTATCTATATATGGGTTATTTTTGACACCGCTACCTAAAATACGCACTTATTATTGAGTTAAAGGAACATAAATAACACTGTTTGATGTGATTAATTCAATTATTTAAAAGTTTGAAGGTGATAATTAAACTCATGACTAAATACTTTGAGGATATTTCTAGTTAATGACCTGGAGTCTTCTGAGTAAGTTTCATCATAATTATATTCCAAAGAGAAAACACATTTTTCTAGCTTGTCCCATCAATGAAAATTTGAATTGAAATGGTCTAATTGTAGACTAATATGAGGCCCAATTAGAACAAGATCCCCAGTCAACCAAACAAATCTAGTTTTCACTTAGTTACATTCAAAGTACTCCTTTTTGATGTATTGAGTGAGCATGTAGATTTCGTGGCAGAGCCAAAAATTTTAATTTCACAAGTTTTAAATTATAAAGTTTAAATTAAAGTTACTAGTTTTATCGAATATGTATTCACTATTGTGGCCCTGTCCATAAAAGCACTCCTTAATTCCCAATTTTTTATTTTCATTTTTCAACTTCTTTTAATATATTTAATAAAGTCACTAAATGAGCTGGCATAATTAGAGTTTCAATGCAAATAAATCTTTTCCATGGAAAATATAGTGAAAATGTCGACAGAAAGAAATGGGGGTGGACCAAACTTGGCCTTACCTAAGTTGTTGGCATGGCAATTATGGTCCTTTTTCTTTGGACACAGATAAAGTGAAGTAAAAGAGACAAGGCAGAAGACTATGTGCTAACGTACAATAATAATGACAGCGACGAAGTCAAAAATTTAAATAAGTTAATTTCAGAAAAATATTAAAATATCATAATTAAATTTATGTCAAGAGAAATTTAAAAAATTATATACACATTCAAAAAAGAAAATTATTTCGATCTTTTTTATACAATATAATTTTTCGATTTACGGAATAATTCCATCTACTAATTAAGGTAGCTACACTACATACGTTACGTTCTAACATGACACAAGATCAGAAAGCAAAATTGCCAACTATAAACCTGCCCTGTTTGTTTCTTTATGTTCCTATTTAGTTTTGTATATAGGATAATTCTATAAAAATTGGAATATATGATTAATATAATATACTTTAATACACTTTCTCAACAAATTTAAAAAGAAAATATATTATATTCGAACTTGTAAAAATATTATGTATGAAAATAAAGAATTACTAGTAAGCAACTTTGCTGCGCGCACTCAAATTCTTTAATCTTCTGTTCAGTATACTATATAATATTCAACTTTTAATAAATAAAAATGCAGAGGAAATTGCTGAGAACTTACAGTAGCTAGGGTTCATAATATCTCTCTCTTAGCTGTCACGGAAAATGTTAAAACTTTTTTACTTTTTAATATGCAAGAAAAGTAATATAAGTGATAAGAAAAAGATAAATATAATTAAATTTTCTTGTCAACTAACCCATTCAAATGATTTAGAGCCCGTTTGGATGGGATTATAAATTGGTCAAACTAACTTTTAAATCAGTTTTTGACTTATTAGAGTGTTTGACAATTAAAGAATAACTTAAAATAAGTCAAAAGTAACATAAAATAAGTTAAAAGTTAAAAGTAGGGTGCCCCCTACTTATTTTTTTAAACTTATAAATCATTCTACTTTGACCAAGTATATTACTTTTTTACCCTTAATTCTTTTATAATGTTAACAACTTTAAGGGTATTTCAGACATTTTGATGAAAAAAGTGATTTTCAACACTTTTTTGCCAAATACATCAAAAACACATAACTAATTATTTTTAAAATGACTTTAAAGTAACTTTTTTAAAGTTACTTATTTTAAGTCAATCCAAACGGGCTCTTATTTAAATAGTGGTAGCTTTTATATTATATTATTACGCTAACATTATTTTATATGCTATGATTTTATTATCAAAGCGTATTTCTTTTATTTTGATTATCATTAATATTTATATATACAGTCTCTAAGTATTTTTCGTCATTTTATGAAAACCGATTCTGCTTAAGCTGAGGATTTATCGAAAATAGTCTCCATATTCCCACAAAGGCAATGGTAATTAGGATATGTGTCACAACTTAAAATCACTTTTTTTCCTATTGAAATTTTCTACTGAAAAATGTTAAGTAACTATATATTCGCACAAATATTTTGATTGAATCGGTGAGAAAAGGAAAAATAGTAGTGTTTTCACATGGAAAAATTAGAAGCTTTCCAATATTTCAATGAGAATTTGTTTTCCACAATGCGTTTTCCTAGTGAACTGGTATGGTGGGAAATGAATGGAAAAATTATATCTTATAATATAAATTTCTCACTAATTTGTGATGGAAAAAATCTCTATTTTTAGTAATGCGTACACCCAACCCTCTTTTCGAACTTTATTTGTGGAATCATACTGAATATGTTACGGTTGTTTTTATGGTTCAGTGGTAGCTTTTATATTAGGATGAAGTTTCTTGGAGAGATCTTTTTGACACACTCACCAGCATGATAACAGCCTAGCAACAGTACATACAAGCTAAGTTTGGACTTTGGTGTTATGTGAGGAATATTTAGTCTCATCATTAACCTCATATATAACAAAAATGTATTCTACTAATTAACTTCTCTGAACTGCATAACAACAAATGCATAAGATCTCTAAAATGATCTGGCTAATAAATTTTTGGCTAAGTACAATGATTTGCCAGTCTTTTTTTCCATTTTTCTATTGTTATTTGCATGTGTCTAGCTAGCTCCATTGTGTATTGTAATTTAGAGGTGGCAAAATCAGTGGATTAATTAAATCTTAATTATAAAAGGAACATTATATTATTATCAATCTAGAAACAGATGCAAATATATATATATACTTACACATCAACTTGTATTCTTGAGTCGTATGAACTACTCCTTTAGTTTTCTTTTAAAAACTACATAAAATGTAATAGTTAATAATTTTTAAAAATATATTCTTTGAATGTCTAAATAGTAACTTAGACAAATAAATTGAAACTGTGGGAGTAGCAAATAGATAGTGGACTCAATATGTATAGTATTCGAGTAAAATATACATATGTCTCTTAATTATTAGTATTTGTTTCTACTATAATATTGGAGTGGATTTGGAATAACTAGATGCATGAATTGAGTCGTTTAAGAGGTCAAATTGCCCCAACATACATGCATTGATATCGAAAACAAATTACGTAAAAGTTTAAATTTAGAAAATGTGTAGCTGTTTATGGGCTCGAGAAAGAAATAAAAAAGAGGTTGAATGGAGAGATTTGGTTTTGTGATCTTTTATAATTTTTTTTTAGTTTTTTTTTCAGTGAGAGATTTTCATTTTTATGCGAGATCTAAAAATTTAGTTTCTTTTATTTAATTTGTAAATGATTAAAAGAGATTATTCCCTCGATCAAACCGTAGCACTAGTTGTATCAAAGCTAGAGTGTAGACGTAGTTCAATTTTTTCTTTTATCAAAAGGATAAAAAAATAGGTGGACTAGCTAGCTAGTTGTTAGGAGGCTTTTAGTACAAGAGATTTTTAAGTGAATAGTTTCTTATATGGATAGGTTATATTATATGGCAGTGAATACATGTTGGTTTGTTAAAGTCCAATATATATACATATAAAAATAAGTGTTGCAAAGATGCAAATATTAAGATGGATGTATGATTATATTAAATAAGATGAAAATTAAAAATGATCATACTCGCAAAAGGTGCAAGTAGTTGAGCACACATTAAGGATAAAATGTGAGAAGGTCGTTGGAGATAATTTAAACATGTTCTATGCTAATTTATAGATCCATCCGTCTGTAAGTGTAAAACTATGATAAGTGAATGTGCTAAAAGTTAGAGATGAGGTAAACCTAAAATTACATGGAAGCTAAGGAAGTAGTCTCAAAAGACCTGCAATTGCTGATATCAATATAAACTTAGCTAAAGACAAGACAAAATAAATTAAAGAAAATGATCCATATAGCTAGAGAATTGCTTTTAACGTACTTTTTCCTTGTATTTTATTTATGATAATAATATTATGATATGAGCTTAAATAACGAAATAAGAATTTAATCGATCCCAACTTATTTCGGACCTTGTACATCAAAACCATTAATTTCTCTTTTGCTTAGCAAATACACGAACAAGAAACATCTTGTTTTGATTAAAAAGGAAACTTTTCATTTACTTGATGAAGTTACAAATATTTATCATAGCATTATAAATGAAAAACAATTAAAAATGAAAATTGAAAATTGTTGTATATTGATCAAAAGTGATTGCTTTTTCTTATAAGCACACCAATGAATTCAATAGTATATCATACATATATACTTCGTATATCATTTTCTTAATTTTGTGTAATTAATCGACCTAGCTAAACTAAAAAAAAAAAATACAACAGATCTCATAAAAAAAATTAAATAGAAAAATATCATGCTGCAGTAATTCTAAATCTTCTTGTTACTCTTTCTCTCATTGTTCTTGAATGTGTCAATCCTTCCTCCTTTCTATTTCTCTTTGGATTTAACAATTTCGACAAAAATCCTTCTTTTTTCTTCTTCTTCTTCTTCCCAATACTATTATCTTCCAATATAATTCCACCTTCTTTTCTTCTCATAATCAAAGCTAATGATCTACTTTTCATGAGCACATTAGTGTTCGTTCTATAACGAGGTGGAGATGAACACGAGGACACGTCTGAAGACGAGGACAAAGAAGATAAGGAGGAAGAAGAATAACAAGAAGAAGTAACGGTTGTTGTATTACTTCTTGAAGTTTTTGAAAGCAGGGAGAGTTTTTCACTAAGACATACAGAACAAACCCCGGGATTTTGCTTGTGCTTCGGATGCTTCTTGCATAATATAATGGAAGTGGATTTTGATTTGCTTTTGTTGATTTGCATTTGATGATCTCTAAAGTTCTTGAATAATCTCCTTGTATTATTTTCCATTTTTTTTGGGTAGATGTTCTTGGAAATGAAGGGGGTGTGTGGGGTATTTATAATAATGTTAAATAGAATGAGAAAGGTTGGCAAATGAGGTTTCTATGATATTTCATGCGAGGTTCGTAATGAGGTTCATTAAAATGACTTTTTTGACCTGTTATGTGACTTTTTTTTTTTTTTTTGAAAAGTCTGGTTCATGGCCCTATATGCACGGCTGGAAAATTTGTGACAAGTTGAAAATTTGGAAAATGTGTTAGAACAATTCATTTCATTGATCATTTAATTGATCACTATTCACTATTTCACACTCTCGAATATTGCCTTGCACCAAACCAAACATCTTACTCTATACCCTAAATTGGGTGCCTAATATTGATATACTAACATATTAATAATTATATTGTTAGTATATATAACTCACAGAAAATTGTATTACTTAAATTATTTAAAGATGATTACAAAAAAAATATATTCGAATACTAGCAACGTGAAAAATAAAATATATTATTATAATTATAAATATATTAAAATCCATTGATAGACAATAAAAAATTATCTAATACTATAGTACCAAGTAATAAATTATACTGACGGGGGATTTGCTGAGTCGGTGACTAAAAGACATGAATCCCTGAAGCTTTCTTACGTGGGACAAGCGTGGAAATTGACTCTCTTAATTCTACTTTGATTTTAGTAATATTTAATACTATAGTACCAAGTAATAAATTATATTTTTGCGTAAGTTAGACGATTATCCTTTTTGTTCGACCACAAGAACAGACTCCCAAAATTCTTCAACTTGTTATACCAGTATATCTTTAAATCATATTGTATTTTGATTTCATAATTTCCAATCTGAAATATGATTTTTTTCATTTTGCACGTTTAGTCATGTCTTTTGTTATTGTTGTCATCTTTTGTTTTAAAAATATTTTAGAATTGAATTGTCTAACCATCAATTACTGGGCCAGATATTATTCAAGATTTTAAATCCGTTAGGTTACATTTTTTGTTTATTATTTCTTACCCTTGTTATTAGAAAATATCTCGTATTTGACCTTGTCATTAACATAGCTCACCGTGTGAAATGAATGAACTCCACGTGTCCGAATGTTTGGATAAAACATGTCCAAATTTATCTTTAAAGTTTTGACTATACTTCAAAAACTACCCCAAGTTGGAACTTCATTAGGAGTTGAGAGCAACTTTCTATGTTGGGACATTTTTTTCTTGCAGCTACTTTGTCTATATTTCAAGAAAATATACATCGAAGACTTCAAATTAAAACTTATATTTCCTTCTCTAATGTTATTTTAATAAAATACTACATTAGTGTAAATGGAATATTTGTAAAAGAAGAGCAAAAGACAGTTAGTGCACCTACCATATCACGCCTTGTATCTTTTTTGCAGAAAAGGTTGTGCCTCCAAGTATCTTATTTGATGTAATCTAATCAGCAAAGATACTTTTGTTTAAACTTTAAGCTTTCAAGCTGCAAAAATTATTCCTCCTACTTTTGCCAGTTATTCCAATATATACTGATATTATTCCTATCCTAACAACCTCGCCGTTTTCTCGTCCAAAGTGGGTATTCAACCAAATTAGTTAATCAGCATAAAGAATGTTTAGGCATCAAACAAGAGTGATCATGTCACCCATGACATGTTTATACAACTTTTTGATCCCAACAAAAGTAGACGTTGTAGAGGTGTGCAAGAATGGAGATCAAACAAAACGTCGCCTTCATGTTAAGCTAGAAAATGAACACAGAGAAAATCTAAATATCCTTGAAGAGGGGGAGGAAGCGTTCATCATTTTTCTCCTTTCTACCTTATTTTGCAGATTTGTTTGCCTCCGTACTTGCAGTTGTAGTTCCTATCGGGCATTGGGATACATATGGCTTCAGCTGAAAAAGAAAGAGAAAAGAGAGGAACTATTCAATCACGAGGTTTTACAAACTTCACAGATAGAGTAAATAAAAAAAATCACAAGTTTCATAAACATTCTCTACGATCTAGTGAACACTTAAAACTTTTTCTAACACTAGATTGAGAGACTAGTTTCTTTTACCTAAAAGTATAGACTATGTTTTTTTCTTTATGGAATTCTGTATATTCAACGATAATTTCCAGAGAAGCTGAGACGAGGAGCACTATCTTGGAAAATAGTGGAAAGTGATTCCTCCAATATTGAATGCTAAGAGGAGAGAAGGCAGCAGCACCACAGAACACAAGAAAGTGCAATCTGATCACTGAAAATTAAGCTCATTTTGGGGTATGCTGAAAAGCCCATGCCCTAATCCACGGGCTAGAAAATTGCTAGGTCTAACCTACCTCAAGCACTATCAGTTTCCAAACTTTAAAAAGACTTGGAGGAAAAGATCGAAGTGATGGAATTACCCAAAGAATGTAAAATATTCGATACTTTTTGGACAAAAAGAAAGTGAATGGATGTAAAGACAAATCAGAAGAAGGTGGTGATCTAAGCAAGTGCTGGGCCGGTGGGCCCAACGGAAATCACAAGTGACAATGTATTTCCTAGAAGGGACTGAAAGTTATATACAACTTTCTTTTGATAAATCAAAAAGAGTTCATTAATAATACACCAAGATAGTGTTATCTTAACCGAAAGTGTCTTGTAAAAGTTATGAAACTGGCAACCTCTAGCTGACCAACGTATTTAGCATTTATATCATTATCTACTCTTTTAAGGCTCTTAGCTCATCTAAGATACGTCATGGCAAAAGAATAAAAGTAGGAATGAGTGAAATAGAACAGCGGTTACTTTATAACCCGATTCCCTATTGACTATAATCTAGCTCCAAATTTATATACTTTTCTTAATCATCGCATGGATAGAAATAAAGTTGGAAGTGAGTGATTTTGGTCACTATGTGAACAATAGAAATTATAATTAGTAAATACATCTATATCATATCTACTCGGTAAGGCTTTTAGCTCAACTCATCTAAGATACATCATGGAAAAAGAATAAAGGTAGGAACGAGTGAAATAACACATCTATTACTTTGATAACCAGATTTCAAATTGACTACAATCAAGTTTCAACTTCATATACTTTTATTAATCATCTCATGGATAGAAATACAGCTGAAAATGAGTGATTTCGGTAAGTGTGTGAACAACAGAAACGATAATTAGTTCTTATACATGATTGATCTTTTATATACTGGTCTGTATAATATCACAAAGGCCTTCTGTGCAGAAACAAGATGATTACTTCTCCAAAATTTAAAAAATAAAAAAGAGGAAGGAAACTAGATGAGTAATGAACGAAATTGCAACATACAGGTCCAGTTTAACAGAAAGGATTGTTTACACAGAGAGATATTCTACACAATTCCATCTCATCACCATAAACAGAACAAGCTGCAAGAATTATGATATCATCCATCCAAAAGTTCGAGACTAAGAGACATAAGAACTCCTAGGCTGTCCTAAGGAGAAACACAGTTTGTGGCACCGTCAGAAGAATGTAGCAGTACTTACAGAAGTTGTTATTTCAGAATATACATGTATGCTATACAACTACCTTTTACCTTTCTCTCTCCCACAAATTGAAAAGAACGAAAGAAGGTAAGTAAAGTTTCTACATGACATCTTTTAGATTATGAATGACACGATAAAACTAGGTTTTGGGCTTGATAGAGATATATGTTTAACATAGCAATTATTTGGGAAAATTACTGATAGAGCTTCTATTTCATTGGCAAAGGCAGATCCTGATCCCCGCAAAGTAGGGGTAAGGTCTGCGCGCACACACACACCTTCCCAGTTGAGACCCCATTTTTGAGATCACACTAGGTATGTTATCATTGTTGTAAAAGCAGATCCTAATCCAGGAGGAGGAGGTACAGTCAGTGTATTCGGAGTGTTAGCTGGGTTGGGAGAAAATACACTGGGTAAATACATACCCGCACCGAGTATTTACACCAAACCAATAAATGCAAGACACATGTCTTTCACATACATATTTAACACTGAACCATGGTTAAGTGATATGTGTTTTCCCTAAATTGTTAACTGATAAAGTTAACTTTATTGGTTTGATGTAAAAACTCGACGCGGATAAATTTTTACCAATACACCGCACCCGTTGCTCCCAAAAAGATTGGCGCTCTGCCCCTACTTGTGGGCTGCACTTCTAAGACCTATTAAAACTCTTAGGGGTAGTTTGGTAGATAACAAGTTATCTCAGAATTATAATATGGAGATTAAATAACATTGGATTATTTAGTGGGTATACTTCTATTCAATGGCGGAGCCAGGATTTTTATTAAGGGGTGTCAAAATATAAAGTAAAAGTTGCTATCAAGAATAGAACACACAACCTCCAACAAGTTTTGCAACCCCTTAACCACTACACTAAACTTTCAACTTGTGTCAAGATGTGTCAAGATGTGTCAACACTTGTATATATATTCATTAAATTAAATTTTGACCTATATATACAAAGTAATTTTCCGACGAAGGGGTGTCGCTCGACACCCCTTGCTCTAGGGTAGATCCGCCTCTACTTCTATTGTTGGATGTTTTGGTTCATTGGGGAGGTACAGTCGGTGTATAGTGTTAGCTGGGTTGGGAGAAAATACACCGGGTAAATACTTTCCCGCACCGAGTGTTTACACCAAACCAATAAATGCAAGACACGTCTTTCACATACATATTTAACACTTAACCATGGTTAAGTGATATGTATTTTCCCTTAATTGTTAACTGATAAGGTAAATTTTATTGGTTTGATGTACACACCCGACGCAGATAATTTTTTACCAAAACACCCCACCCATTGCTCCCAAAAAGATTGGCGCTCTACCCCTACTTGTGGGCTGCACTTCTAAGACTTATTAAAACTCTTAGGGTAGTTTGGTAGATAACAAGTTATCTCGGGATTATAATATGGAGATTAAATAATACAAGATTATTTAGTGGGTATACTTTTATTGTTGGATGTTTGGTTCATTGGACTAAAAAGGGGATATTGGGGCATAATACAAAACATGTGTTTGGTTTAAAGTTTAAACATGATAAATTGGGTAAACTTTTATTCCAATTTTTACCCTTTTTCTTTTAAAAAAAAACTTCGGGAGAAAAACTTTGGGAAAAGGCAAACGTATCATTTTGGTGTTTCATCCCGAGATCAATAATACTAGGATTGTTATCCCACATATCGATTGTGGTATAAAAATAATACCACAATTGTGGTATAAAAATAATACCACAATTGTGGTATAAAATATAAACAATCTTTTCCTTTTACCCCTCCCTATGAGCTTTAACCTTTTTGCTTCCTACGTGACTCCTAAGCAATCTCCACTTGTCAATTAGAAACAATCCCGAGATTGCTATTCCTGAAATAACTTTTTTTACTAAACATAGGATAAAATAGTCTCACATCTACCCCAGATTATAATTCCTTATCCCACCAACCAAACGACCCCTTAGGGACTAAAAACTAACTCCTGCTTTTCGTACCAATTTTTCAATCTCATTCTTAAATGCTATTAGCACCATATATTCCAACAGTATTCCTAATCAATACTTTATTAAGAGAGTTAGTTAACTAATTAATTAAGTTATTAAGATTAATTGTCAGTATAGAATAAGCATCAGATACTCTTTTAGCTAGTTTCCAGCGACCACCAGTTATTTTTGCTATCCAATATTTATTGGATAATATGCAAATGTTGAAATAGATGAATGTCAGAATGTGATGCAATAATTTAAAAAATTTAACATGCATACATATGCTTGCACCAGTACATGTACAAACTTAAAATATTCTTGATTTTAATAAAGAATCAATCACCTCAAGAAGCGAGAAAATTTAATAGTCATATGTGATAAATATTTAAATAAGTTATAATCACATAACCATTAGGAATAGCTCTGAAGCTTCCAATGCCTACATAGCCATTCTATCATTCTTCTATAACAAGCCTGCATTGTTATTATATCTTCATCATCTTCATTTAATAAGCGTTATTTGCATTCCTGGTACTTGTGTAGCTAAGAGGTAGTAGGTATTAAGTTCTCCACAGAATTAGTCGAGGTGGGCACAAGGTGATACAGACACCATGGTTTTCTCAAAATAATAATAATTATAATTATTATCAAAGAACTATTGTTTTGTTTGAGTCTGGAGATCCATCAAGAAACAACTTAAAGAAGATTTGGCACACCATTCCAACTTGCATGTGCTGTAATATATGGAAAGAAAGAAATGACAGATATGTATTGAAGATAAGTCAGTTAGTGTACAACAACTTAAATTCAATTGTTTAGGACTATTGGCTTTTTGGTGTAATCTTCATGATGTAAAGAATGAAGAGAATATGTTACATTTCATTGATTCCCTGCAAACATAGGTTTTTCACTGAAGAAATCCTTCCATTTTGTTTTGTTTGGAAGGTCTCCTGATACTTGTATAGACTTAGCACCAGCTTGGTGTTGGGCAATTTCTCCTTTTCAACATACTAGCTACTTACATTGTCCAAAACAAGAAGGAAGTATTATTTTAATTATCATACAGAGTCTTTTCAAACTATAAACTATTTTAAGCTAGGTGGTCTGATAGCCAATTACTAATTTAAGACAGCATTGGAACAAAATATAATGTTAATAGAATTCAGGCCTTCTTAGGAAAGAGTTGGGAGGAATCGAACTTGTTGGACCCCAAAACTTTGAATAGGACTTGAAGTCCATTAAAGGGAGATAGGACTTATGTACAAACCTATTCCAGTTGGTTCGTGCAAGGATGAGAATTGACGCCGTACATTTGAGCAAGCACTGAATTGAAAGAAATAAGGGAAAAGAAAAAGCACATTGGACCCATTTCTCTTCAGTTTCCTAGATCTTTTATTGATCAAGAACTACTTAACTATAGATGATCAAATCCAAAAGCAAAACATCCTAAGAAAATATGAACATGGAAGCAACTGCTTTCAAATACTAAAATCAGAGATTCCCTCCTTAAGCAAGGGTGGGAATGGGATGAGGAGGAAAACGGTTTGTTTGCTCTCTTTCTGTCTGCTTGATTCCCCTTGCAGAAGAAAGAATCTTGGAATGGTAAAAGGATAAAGAGATCAAAAGAATACAATCGACTTGCTAAGTTCTAGCTGAACTGTATAACGTAAAACGGGCTAAGACCAGAGGTGGAAACACGGGTAAATGAAGAATGAAAGCACATGGCCCTCTTTTACTTTTAGCAAATTATTTACAGAAAACTCACTCTTGATCAGTGTTATCAAAAGTGAAAAGCGCAAAAAAGCTACAAGGTCCTTTGGAGTTTGGGGCTTTAAGTGAAAATAGTGTGGCCTTTGATGAAAAAAGTCTAAAATGGAGAAAAACTACAAATATGTATGCCTAGTCCAAGATTAATAATAATAAGCATGAAATAACAAGTATATGGACTAAAAATTGGAAAAAAAATATGATAAAGTGAAATATCAGTTGTTTAGTGTCACATCTTCAGGATTACACTCATTGGCAAGGTAAAGTATGCCTCAGAGCCTTGATGACGACACTGAAGCGCCCATAAAGCGAGGTGAAGCGCTCAACATGTAGTATGACTCACTTTAGGGCTTAAATGTGCCTTTGACAACACTGCTCTTTATGAATGTAAATGGGAACAGTGATTATTATAATTTTAAGTTCAAATGCCCTTCATCAAGCTGAAAAGGCTGGAAGGTGAGCAATCAAAAAGTACATTGATCAGAGAAAATATGATTAGTCCAGTGTTCAGTCAATGTTAAGTACCTTGAAGTCGGTCAAATCTGGAACTACGTAGTTAGGCAGCTTCTCTTGCACAATAACATAACCACCTGGAACAAGAAAGAACGATCTAACATTAGAAATAAACTTAAATACAGTGTGTTTCTATGTGACTTAATTGTTGATTTTCAGCTTCAAAAAATGCTGGAATATTTAGCTTTCAAAGAGAAGGAATTCAGTATTTCTACTTCTTTATCATGGGTACATTATGAACTTAGACAAACATGGTCTGGGCCAAGAGAACAAGAAATATAAAGGCCCTAATAACTTGTCATATGTTGATACTGCAACCACATAATCTTTATACATAAAGCTATAGAAAACCTGTTTCAAACAGGGAGAAAAGACAAAAGAATAGCACTCCTAGTTCACAATACTTGAATAGAAATTTCAAACCTTTGCGAGTGTGAAAACCAGTAGGCTTGCAATTCTTTCCCTTGTAGAAGCCCCGAGGAACCTTTTTTGTAGTAAGAATATCAAGAGATGAAGTACGCTTTCTTCTGAAAGATCTCCCTAAACCTAATAACAGTCCCAACGGCATAGTGTAGTCTTCCAACTAAAAGAATCGTGCCTAGAGACAACAAAATACAAAGAAGAAAGGATATTATATATTTGCATAAGATCAAGATTTAATCTTTGAAGTTATAGGCAACTTTTGCTTTTTAACCCTTAATCACTGGTTTTCTAAATTTATACACTATATATTTGCATATGATCAAGATTTAATTTTTGAAGTCATAATCAACATTAACTTTTTAACCCATTATCACCGTCATGGCAATCTATTCCTCCAATTATCACCCCAATGTCTTGAGGCAAAGATAATTAGCATGTCATGAGGAAATATGGAAACAAAGCAAACCCAGAGGCAGTGCCAGGAATTCTAACAAAGGGATTAAAAGAAATTGGTATGCCTAGAACCTTCTCTTTTATTAAGGGTATAAATTTGATTTTGCCCTACTTATACCATGTATGTTCGGATGAAGGGGATTTAATTGAACCCCATTACTTATCTTTACCTCCGTCAGTGGGCAAATCCCTCTTCATCTCCTTACACTATTCTACACTTGTGACTGAACCTTATTACATAATCCTGTCATTTATAAATAGTATTTACACATTTGAATATGAATTACAAATCTACAAGTTTACACAAGTCTAATTTGATCTTTTGTTTTATTCTAATAGATCTAATTTTAACTATTCAGTATCCTTCAATTCAAACAATACTATGAACATCGCTATGTCTTCTAAGTTAGATTCTTTACTTTAAAAGAAATATACATAAACCTAAAGACACCATATAGAATTTCACGAAAAAAGAAAATGCATCATGAGAAAAAATCCAGCTATTTCTTGCTTACAAAACACTATATATATCAGTAATCAACCATTAAATTTAAAGTTCTACAGCATATAAATTAGAAATCAAGTAAAAAAAATTACCAGTATCTGCTGAGGATGCTTGTCCAGTGGAAGAACCGAGAAGACGACAGCTCCAAAGCGATTGACGAAGGCGTTATCGGGCTTTAAAACTGTGGGCAATTGAGAGAAAAAAAGCCCAAAAATAGGAATGTCACATGTTTTGAGTGGATGAAAGGGACCTAGTAGAGAGGCCCAACAGAAATAATGCCAGTTCAGTAACATTCTTACTTGGGCCGTTGAGGCTCTGTACACTATTTTGTGTTTTAAAAGGGATTTTTTTGTGCAAAAACTCTTCATTTTTTTGGGAAAAACACCAAATTATAAATTAAAGTATTTAAATGTATTTGAATAATAATGTTAGGGGGTTGCTTGGTAGCTATAGTTAGAGTTATGCAGGTATTAGTAAGGTAGGAATTAGTTATGAAGGAATCTATATATTATTTTATGCAAGTATTAACTATACAAAGATCTATCATGTATTACATTACGCATAGATTTTCTCATAACTTATACATATATTAATTAGTTATGTGGTTTTCAAATTGCAAATCAAACACCGCATTAATTGTATACATAACTTATACAGAATTTTAAAAAGTTACTTTAAAGTCATTTTAAAAATAAGTAATGTGTTTGGATAAAAGTGTTGGAGTTGAAAAAAAAGTTGTTGATGTGTTTGGCAAAAAAGTGTTGAAAGTCACTATTTTTATCAAAATGTCTAAAATACCCTTAAAGTTATTAACATTATAAAAGAATTAAGTGTAAAAAAGTAATATATTTGGTCAAAGTAAAATGACTTATAAGTTTAAAAAAAAAGTAGGGACACCCTACTTTTAACTTTTAACTTATTTTAAGTTATTTTTGACTTATTTTAAGTTATTCTTATAATTGTTAAACACTCTAATAAGTCAAAAATTGATTTAACAGATAGTTTGACCAACTTAAAATCCCATCCAAACACCCACTTAGTCTACCAACTCAAACTTAGCATGATTTGGATCTTACATTTAAATTATGTCAAGTGAATGCATGCCACCAACAAACTACAATTCAAATCCGGACGCAAAAAAAAAAATGGAACAAAAAACAAGAAAAGCTAAAGTATTCTCTTTTGAACTACCTAGTTCACACTGCATAGATTTTATTATTGACTTTAGTACATGTGAATTCAGTACGTGTGAATTTAGAAGAAAACGTCAACATCGATCTCGATCTAGATCTACTTCATATAATTAAACGTAAAGCCTTTCTTATACTTGTGTTTTTTGCTTTCATATGAAACACATGTTTCACGCTCAAATTAATTGAATCTCAGTTTGACCGTAACATAACAAATTAAGAAATGAGCAAAACATATATCTTTTAAATAATGATAATTTTAGTATATAAATTAATAATAAATAAGAAGTGTGCTTGAAGATTCCCATGAGCAATCCACAATAAAACAAATGAATATGAGTGATTATTCATTAATAATTTTAAACTACAATGATCTAAAAGGTTGTTGGGTTTGAAAGCATGCAGAAATTATTAATATAAAATAATATATAGATTCTTGAGACAAAATAATAGCTAGCTCCACTGAATTTAGTAATAGGACATTTAATTATATATCTAAAATCCAATTATCTCTAAATGCAGATCGCTAATGAGTTTGGACAATTCAGTTGTGAAGCACAACTTCAAAGAACAAAACAGATTATTTTTTTTTTGGTAACTAATGTGAATATTTCCATAACCAACAAACACAACTAAAAACAACACTCCAAATTAAAGCTAGGTACAAATAAGCCTATGAATCAAACTGCTATACTTACAACCTTTCCTCCCCGTCTTTAAAAGATCTAGTCCTTCCACAATGTCCTTCTTAATCTGTAACACAACTGTTTCAGCTTGTACGCTCAGGTGCTTGAATGTAGTCCAATTCCTAGCCTTCCAAGTGTAATAAACAATTGCTGCCCAGATGGCTGCAGCCACAATCTCCTTTTTGAACTGCTTCCAATGCTTCCTTCTCGTTCGCTCTAAAACATCTTTCACTTCACCAGTTTGAAGTTGTATTCCCAACCAATTTGATAGATCAATTATCAATTGTTTGGTCCAAACACAATCTGAAAACAGAATTATTAACCTGCATGTTTTGATAAATTCAAAATAACCTGACTACTCATCTCAGTGCATTCATAACATCGCCTATACTATTCTGCAGAAAAAAAGAGCTCATCACTATTACATTCGCGTAACATAATCAAACAACCTTACATTCTTTGCGCACTCTAATGCATATGTGTTTAATAGACTTTCAAAGGATTGTAATACTAATGACTGCATGATAAACTATTTCAAACTATATGGATAGTGTCACATCACTGCTCAAGCATTATAAATTTCGTTTTGTTTTATATTATATTATGTACATTGCACAAAAAAAAAATTGAGACAAAATAGGAAAAAACGTGTGTTGATTGCTCGCCGTTCTGAGGAATAAATCGTCAAAAATACAAAAGACATAATACATGTGTAAACATTCCAACTTTGGAAGTGCATATCTGAACACTTCAACTTGGTATCAGCGGTAATTAAACACTCCCACTCATCTTTACTGAGTCGACTCATGGACATCCGATATTGACGTGGCACACAAATTTTGGGAGTGTCTAGATGGTCATTTTGTAAGTTGGAGTGTTCAACTGACACAGAAAAGACGTATTGAATTACACAGTATGTCCCTGGTTCTATGGTAACAC
Source organism: Solanum appendiculatum (assembly GCA_018342035.1). NCBI lineage: Eukaryota > Viridiplantae > Streptophyta > Magnoliopsida > Solanales > Solanaceae > Solanum > Solanum appendiculatum. The sequence continues at coordinate 499,079 of JAGDQO010000097.1, forward strand.
AGTAAACAATAAATAGAGAAGCTGGTTAAAAAAAAAGCGGAAATTGGGAATCAGATCAGGAAAAAAATAAAAGAGAACTGTAGAGTGCTTTTTGAAAAATGGAATAATAAATGATTATATTGTATTTATTTTGCTCTTTCTTCCACACTATATTACCATTGATAGAGCCAGAAGGAAAATTATAATTCGGCAAGTTCGAAAAGCTTTTCCTTTTATTTTTCTCTTATACACTAGTTAACAAGGCTTGAATAAAACAAATTAAATTTTAAAAAAAGTTTAGGCTTTATATTATATGCATCGGTTTAAGCCTAAATTTTCTTTCTACGGTACTTCAGCTGGTTAAGTATTAAATTGAGAGAAGTAATAAATAAAGTTAATTATTCTCTAGTTAATGTTTTTCTTAAGAAGTGTGCAAAACAAAACATGACAAGTAAAATGGATGAGAGGAAGTATTATCTTTCTCATCTTTTTAATCACAAAATAAAATGATGTGCAGAATCGATTCCTTCATTTTCCAAATAATTTTTATTTCTAGCTCCAACTAATAATTGCTTACTATAAGCTTAATTTATTTAAGCTAGTATATTCATATCACGTGAATTAGGCTTTTTGCAAGTATCCATTGTTTATCAGAGTCTCTCCCTTCAAAAAATCAAAAAGAGGTTTTTTTTCTTTTAATTTACGTGAACGTTGCATGAATATATGACTTTACGTTAGATTAGAATATATAAGTGATAGATTAGACAAAGTGTTGTTAATTAAGTCCAAGTTTCAACTACTTTAAGACTTAAGTGCGTGTAATTGTTATAGAAAATTTCAAAACTCAATTTAACCAAATAATTAGGTTACGGTAACAAGTAATAATGAACTCTTGACAATCCAGTTACTAAAAAGTGCTGATACTTCTAATTATTATTGAAGAGTGACTTGTATCCAATTAAATGTCGCAAATGAGTAAAAGACTGTTAATTTACATTTGTTAATGTCAATGACAAATCAGAAATTTCACTAGGTGAAGCAAGGAAATTTATCTGAACCCATCTCAACAAAAAATTACATTGCATATATAAATTATAAGGTAAATTATTATTATTTTAATATAAAATAGAATTGAATTTACCTCTATGTGATTCAATTTCTTTTTTTAAAAAAAAAAATTGGGGGTGGAGAAAAGGAAATGGAGAAAGGATTAGGAGTTCTGATAACCAATCAACTAAACTATTAAGATTTTACAACGGATCAATATGATAGACGGTAAACAATATATATTTGAAAATTTATCAAATATTTGATGTTCGAACCAGGAAATAATCAGGTAGTGGGGTTGGATTCCGTCCAAATTAATGTGAAGTGAAACAGAAAGGGAAGCGAACAGTTTAAGTGAAGGTAAAGTCGTGATGGGGAGTGGGCCTATTATTGAGTGACCACCGACCGCCGCTTTAGGGAGTCTTTTTCCCACTGAAATTGGAAGCCATGAATATGACTCTCCTTCTTGGCCTTTGGGCCCTTTCATTTTTGGCCACCCAACTTTAAAGACAAACAAATCTCTTTTGGTTTCCCTACTTTTCCTTTCATGGACCAAATTTTACCTTTAAATTTAGGGAAATGGTCAAAAATAATTACTACTAGTACTTATCATATAATAGAATAAATCTTTGTTTTCTATTTGAATTTGTTCTTGAATATGTCTTTATTCTGAGAGGACTGACTTAGATTTATCCTTTAACTGTAAAAAAACAGAACAAAATTCGTTGTTCGTTTTGAATTTGGTTTCAACTATTGCACTCACTATTAATCGACTGACTGTTAAAGTGTGTGATCATCTCATCTAAAAGCTTAAGTTTTTGTTTGATGTTGACCATGTTATCTAAAAGCTTAAGCTATTAAAGAAAACACATTTTTATGAGTTAATTATATTCTCTACATGAATATCTTCCCTCGAGGCTCAAATTAATGGACCTTCAACGATTTATTTTATGATCTACTTAAAAGATATTTATTATTGAGATGGAGTGCCACCTCTCAATAATCATAACCACAAAATCTCCTTAGAAACAATTTGAACCAAAAAAATTACACAAATTCAAGGTGATTAAAAGAGTTAAATTATATTTAATTGCTCGTCATATTCTTGTCTTTTCCCAATTACTTTTCTCACTCATCTGTAATTCAACAGCAATTAAACAGAAGAACATTTTCAATATTAAGGAATAAAAATTAAAAGAGAAAAGGGAAAGAAATCACGTTTGCATTAAAAAATTGGAAAATTCCTAAATTTACATTGAAGTTGAATTCCGCAATTTGAAAAATACCAAAAAGTTGTTTTTACTTTTTTCCTCTAAATCATTTACAAAAAATTAAATACAATTCCCATTTTTATTCATAATCAAACATAATTTCAATTTTTACCATTTTCACTTTGAAAACGAAAATAATCACAATTTCATGGCCCTTAGAACACTACAATAAAAATAGCTAAACATATTAACAAAGAGTGATGAAACCTTTACCGGCATTAGTTGATTGTCATTAGATCCAGTGTCGCTATAGGCTTTAGGAACATTTATAAAAAGTGCTAGATGTCGCTAAAAATATGTTTTAGCAACAATTAAGCTATTGCCGTTAATTAATTGTTATAAAGAGGTAGTGAGACTCGATACCACTAATTAATTGACTGTAAAACTAACATGTGACATCTGAAAATCCAAGAGACTTTTTGAGTATTAATATTGTTCAGTTTATAGTGTTCCTAACTCCATTTATTAATTTGTGTGGGGAGAAAAAACATCTACCTTTTCAAAGGCAAGAAGCTAATGTATAAGCTAAGATTTATAGCTTTTCATCAACTTGATTGTATGTGTCATGGTCTACTTCTTACCCACCACATGGGGTTTGATAGGCACCCAACAGCCATGCACCAACCCCATTTTAATTATACTAATAAATTAAAATTGAGTTAAAGTTATTCATAAATTGTGAGTGTATGAAATTTTTATATATCGGGTCATCTTTATATGTTGTAATGGCTAAATTATTTTATTTTCAAGATTACGAATATTATATTTTAAATAACTTTATTTGTAGATATCACGTTACCAAAATGAAATTACTTTTGCAGATTTTGACACATAAATAACTTAGCTCCTAATCAGCTACAAGACGAAAACACTACTAGAAAACAAAGGGTTTTCTCACCGCAAATTAGTGAGAACTTTGTGCTATAGAATATGATTTTTCCATTCATTTTTAACTGATTCAATTCACTAGGAAAATGCATGGTGAGAAACAGATTTTCACCAAAATAGTGGGAAACTTCCTAATTTTTCAATATGAAAATATTACTATTTGTTATTTTCTCACCGATTCAATCAAAATATCTATGGAGATAACAATTGAGCCTTTTCCGGTGGAAAATTCAATGGGCAAATAGTAATTTTTTAGTACTGAATCCCTTGAAAATTACACCAATCACTAGATATCAAATTGTTATGTACTTATTCTTTTAATTGGTTTTCTTAGAGTGAGATTACACTGAACATGTTATTGTTAGATTGAGGTGAACTTCCATTTCATCCATGTAATTAAGAAATATATATATTGTACGTACTAATTATTGTACACCACTTGAGTGTGTTTTTTTTTTTAAAAAAAACTTAATCCCTAAATTCCATGGTTTTATCAAAATGTGATCACATCATATGTAGTCAATTTTTGTTGTACAATAGATGGATGTTTAAATGAAAACTTGGCGTATAGTGAAGTCATTTTCTGGAAGATAGTGACTAAAGCAGAAGCCAAGTAAAAGTCACCATCTCACACATGGGTGCCCAAATGACTACGTAGCCTATGCAACCAAAAGTGACTACATGACATGATCATGCAAAACAAACTTTTCTATTTTATAGACATATTGGCCCCCAACCATACACATTGATGTGTATATTTATTGGCATAACACTGTTAATTTAATCTTATCCTATCCCCCCTTTCATAACCATTATAGTAAGCAGAGTTGATAACGGATAGTCTGAGTCACGTGACCTACGTGTGTACGAACAACTAGTTACAAGAATTTAAACGGTTGATCGTTAGATCGCTTGAACAAGCTAAAATTTCACTAGGTTCTTTAAAACTCAAAATGCTTGTGACGAGAACATTAAAAATACAATTTATTTAAATAAATTGAACTAAAAGAATTTAAATTCTGAATTCGTCTTGTGTTCCTAGTAACAATTCTTTAGATAGGTAATAGGTGAAAGTCTTGTGATCAATTCCTTTCTTCTTTATTTTTAGTTTTTTAATCTCTTTAAGTAAATAACATCTATAGACTTATATATTGTAATTAAATGCCTATGACTAAGGTTGTAAACAACACAAATAACTTCTTGATGATTCAAATACTTGGGCTACATGTTATTTAAAATTAAGGAAAATTACTACCTTATATAAGCAAATTTCTATGGTCACTAAAGTACCCATAAAGATTTGGTGCTTGATCAACAGAGTAAATGTTGCAAGAATCCTCTGTTGTAAAACCATTTTGCTCCTCAATTCTCCCAATAGCTTGTTGTTGCTGCTGATTATTATTATTAATGTTATAAGCTCTCATTGATGATGATGTTGAATTACTTGCCCTTGGATCCATTAACTGTGTGTATGTTGATGAAGTTAATGACAAGTGATCCAGGGCATTATTGTCAGATGACACTTTAGACATTAATTGCTGATAATTGAGAGTTGAAATGTTGTAATTTTCTTCATTCATCACTCCACTTGAATCACTATCTGATGATCCATCTTTTGAATCCACAAAATCTGATGAATTCTTCAACTTATTCAGAATTTCTTGTGGCCTTTGAAATGCAGGGGATAATAATAATGTTTCCTCTCCTAGCTTCTCTTTCAGTCCTTTTAACTGCAATTTTGACAACAACCACACATCATAAAACTTAACACTATTTTTAAAAAAAAGACAGTGCAGTGCATAAAACATCCTCAAGCATCAATGACTCACGGAGGCAACTTTAGCGTTGCTCCAAGATTCACCTTCACGATTTTACACTATCACTCTCTTTGTCCACTTTTACTTGTCCAGTTTAGTATTCTGGACAAGTAAAGATGGACGGAGGGAGTATTAGATAAGGAAATGTGGAAGATTTTTTTAATGGTTTATGGAATTACCTCAGTAATCAAGCCATCTTTTTCTTGTTCAACTTTGGTGTAATTATGTTGAAGAACTTCATAATTGGCCTTGAGAATACTATAATCTCTTTCTAATTGCTTAGTCTTCCAACGAGCGCGGCGATTTTGGAACCAAATTGCAATTTGTCTTGGTTGGAGACCTAATTCTTGTGCAATTTTGACTTTTCTATCAGGATCAAGTTTGTTATCAACTTCGAAAATTTTCTCCAGTGCTTGAACTTGATGAACTCTTAGCCTCCTTTTCTTCCCTGTTCCACATCCAATCTCTTCTACCCCATCTTCATCTTCCAATCCATCCAACATTGCCTGAAATTCATTACTATATCCCAAATTCTGTGTATTTTTCTCTGCAATGCAACACACACAAAAATGAAAGAAAATAATGAGGACTTTAACGTTTAATATTATAGTCTGTTGCTTTATTTACTTTGTATTTTGTTATTTGTTATCATATTTTCTTTTAACTATGCTTTGAATATGCCTCTTCTGATCCAAGAGTCTATCAGAAACAATCTTTCTAGTCCAAAGGTAAAGGTAAAAGTATGGTCTACGTACATCTGCCCTCAACTCACTAGTAAAATTACACTGAATAGGTTATTTATATGACTAGTATTGTAAATTCTATGGGATTTGTAGGTTTAAGGTGGGATCTGAAAGCCTCGGCCCTAAACCAAGAAAAGAGAAAGAATTTAACTTATATATACTGACACCGTAATAATTACCTTCAGTTGGATAAAGCAATTTGCCAGAAGAATCTGAGAAACTGAACCTCTTCATCATGATAAGATTAGTTTTTCTCCTTAATTCTTTGGTTTGACAAAAACAAAATTGACAGGACTTGAAAAATTGTAATGTGAAAATTGAAATTGTTGAAAGGAATTATACTAAAACACCAAAATCTTTTGTATAGTGATGTTTTAGAATAGCAAAATAATAAGCTAAAACAAGAAAATTAAAAGATGTGGATATGAATAAAAGAAAGAAAAAGGGGTAACTCAATAGCAATAGAGAAAATACAAATAAAAGGCAACAAATTAAAGGGACTTGCTTTTCATCATTTACCAATCAATCTATTAAAATAAATAGTAGGAAGAAGAAGAGAAGAAGAAGCTAAGAAAGAGAAAAGAGTGGACTCTGTATGAGAGAAAAATAAAAGAGTTTATATGGTTTTTTTTTCCTTTCCAAAGGTATGGACCAACAGTAATTTCATATATGCTGCCCAGCTATATATCTTCTTTTAATGATGTGAAATGACTTTTTATATTTTGACAATTACTCCTATTACTAGGAGTACTTTTTTTTTCCACAATTGTTTTTTTATTATATTCTTTCTTTTGATTATTATGTCTTTCAACTGTGAATTTTGAATCCAATTGTCCAGTTGGCTATAGAAAGTCCAACTGCATGCTAATATTTTCAGATCTAAATTTAGTACAAGACAATCAACAAATTGTTTTGCAACATACATAAATTTGCTATTTTTATATTTCCATTTGCATGAGAACCTTAATTGGTGCATTTTTCAGAAATTTCAATTGATTTTAGAATTATTTTTTTCAAGCGGGAGGAGAATCTTAGATCAACGATAGAGTTATTTTTTATTTATAGGTTATGAATTTAAATCGTGAAAACAATTACTAATATTTGCATTATGATATGCTGTCTACATCACATTCTTTGGAATATAGCCATTTTTCGTACTTTACATGAACACAAAATATTTTGTGCACTGTATTATCTTTTTATGTAATGATAATAGTTATTATTTCATGATTTGAAAGTTTGTCCAGTAACAATCTTTACAGTACTGGTGAACTTCAGTTGGTCACATATAAGAGAAGGAATAAACTTCATCAATTGGGCACGAGAATAGATGACTAGAAGTTTAAAATTTACTCATGACGTTGTCATATATAGGAAAATGCACAAAAATTCTGTGATCTGCAATCTTGTATGACAGTGTCCACATCTAACCACACATGTATAATCCAACCTAGATAAGCATATACTAATATTATACTAATAGAATAACGGATTATACTCGTATACCATGGCATAATCAAATTTTTTATTACAATATCATTTTTTGCCCGAAAAAGATTTAGATTTCGGATGAATTCTTTGGCCCTACTAGGCTCCGCCCTTGCATTATAGCTTATATATACGGAGAGTTTATTATTTGTATAATATTAATGTGTTTTAACATATTGTTGTAGACAACTTATTTCGTTGTTTAGATTATACTAGTCACACTTATTAGAGACAATTACCTACATTTGTTCTTTAATTTAGTTACCTAATAGTATAAACATTTTTTACCGTATCAGCATACAAAAATAAAACTCAAGAATTGTACATAGTAGTGGAGTCAGTACATAAGTTTATGGGTCTTGTCAGCTGCTGAAAAATTATATAATATATATATATAGAAATCGATTCAGAACTAATTAATACTATGAACCTTAAACATTTTCAGCATTGTTACTATTACATTTTTTAAAATATGAGTTTAATTTACACCCTATTATTGTAATTTTAGTAGATTTTATTCTTACATATAAATTTATGATCGACTCAAAAGTACTTATTAGGTTTATGGTTTAGATAAACCCACAATATCGTAATGCTACATCCACCTCGACATATATAAGTGAAAATATTATTTTTTACACCTATATAGTAAATCTTACATATGTAATGGAACTATATTATGTAGTATTACATTATATGCACAGAGAGAGAGAGGGAGCCGTATGGATTCAGCCAAATTCGATAACTTTGTTCAATGATATATTTATATACACATATTAATAAGATTTAGAACTTAATAATTAACACTTGAAATCGTGGTAAGATTAAAAGTCTGAATTCGATTTTGTCAGAGAAGTGGGGGTGGATGGCAGAAAAGAAGGAAAAGGTCCAGGCTGTACGCATGGGAAAGGCAGAGGAGTGAGTGACTATAGAGCAGAATTAGCAACGTAGCCAACCTTTCTGCCAAAATTTGTTTTTATGATCCTGCCAACGTAACAAACCTTCTCACGTGGTGTGTTACCTTTGTTTCCAACTGGGGAGACCCTGCAATTCATCACATGCATTCCCCCCTATTTAATCTCCCACTCTTTTTTGTTATTTTCCAACTATGGTAATTCTCATTTTGTTGTATGCCACTTATTTATAGTAAAAATATATAAATTATTGTTGACGTCCCATGTATGTTGCGTCACCAATTGGTACAAAAAAAATTACTATGACTTATTTCTTACAAGTACCAGGTTGTAAATCCATTCATTTCTATCTATGTTTTTTGAGTAGTGATGGATTAATAAACAATAGGTTAGCAGACAGTGTTTCAGGATTTAACCTTATATTTATGTGCAAAACACAATACCGATGGAGTAAAACATATATATAGGAACCCACATCGTCTAAATTCTGAATCCAATATAATTTTATGCATAACATAATTCACAATAAGAAAAGTTGAAATTGCATGCCTACATATTTTGATAGTAATATTTAATCCGTGCTAAATACCCGAGAAAGTAAAATGGTCCTTAATGTATATACGTACAATTTTCTTGTTTTTGTTTTAACATAGTTTTCGTTCTTCTAGAAAGATAGATGGGGGAAATAGTAAGAAAAAAAATTAACGTGCATTGAATATGCTATTGAATTAGGATAATACGAAAATTTTAGTGTAGTGTAGCTAGGTAGGTTTTGGCATGGTCGTAAAGAGCAGAAATTGCAAATGGGTCCAATAAAACGACAAAGGAGGCACCTAACAATTGACCACTACCTTGCTCAAAACTCAAAAGGCACCCTCATACCAACATGGGTTGTGGTGAAACTGTTTCATCCTTAACTAGAGGTCTCGGATTCAAGTCCTGGATATGGAGAAAATCATGTTGGGAGTATCACCACCGAATGGGCCCTGCAGTGCACGATCCGAATTTAATCGGAGCTCCAATGTAAGTTCTGGACACCGGATGGGAAATCGAAAAAAAAAAAAAGCACCTTCATATATATCTTTTTTTGCACCCACCGGCCACCCCTACCCTATTTTTGAATGACTTCTACTGGTAGGACTTTCATTTTATTCAACTATTTACGTAATTAGACGTGAGTGTATATATGTTGACTTTCTAGCTTCATCCTTCAATTCATGTACGCTTAGCTAATAGTAACAGTAATATACTAATAAAGGTTGTGGTAGAGCAGTGGAGTGATAGGTAATCTCTCATTTTCAATCAGAAGTTTCAGATTCAAGTCTCCCGGATACAGAGTCGTCTTTGTTAAGAAGTGCCTTTACCCCCAATGGTAGACTTTCCTGCGTGAATGTGGATTTAATCGGGCTCTAATGTGGGTTCAAGTCCCCCAGATACAGAGTCATCTTTGTTAAGGAACGTCTTTACCCCCAATATGGGACTTCTCGGTGTGAATATGGATTTAGTCAGACTCTAATGAGGACAATACCAAACACCGAATGAAAATAAAAAAACAAACTAATAGTATTATTTTAAGTTTTATATACGGTCCATGTAAAATTTTTGTTTTAATGGTAAATCATTCAAATGATATTTAGGAGAAAACTTCTTAGAATATGAAATTTGAAATTTTGAAAATAAGGTACGATATCGATAAGTGTAAATTATCTAATATAGTGTAAAAACTATCCACATCGACAATGTATACTACTTTAATTTGTTACTTAAACTCATAATATTTTACTAATTTTTTCTCTTCCATTTATTTTTAAACTAAATATATAAACAATATAGTATACATTAATACTCTCATAGATATAATATGTACATATGGAAAAGGAAAACGAGTTCATTAACTCAATTATGCATTACACATGAATAAAAATTTCTCCACGAAAATGTAACCGTTCGTCCATATATAGTTTTGGTTAATTTCAAAAAATTAGATTAATATTTGTAGATTATTTTTTTTTAAAATTCTTTTTAAAATTTTTTTTATGTGAAATTGAACGATGTGACAAAAATTGAGATAGAGGAAATACTACTTATATCAACCAAAGCTTGCACGTACCGTGTCAGTAACATTCTTATAAGGACGTGCAAGTAGTTCAAAGTTCAAACTTACTGATCATTTGATATTATTGATTAATGATCATGATATTACGTATACTTAAAATGGTTGTGTAATGAAAAAAAATGACAAATAAAACAAATTAACAAAAATTGAGAGACAAACAATTTTGGCTTTTTTAAAAAGTCAATGAGAATGACTTTTGCGCCTCATTCAAAGAAATTTTGACAATTAAGTAATATGATCGAATAAATGTTTGATACTCATATTGAAGTTCGATTAATCTGAATTTATGATGGATAGGACCCCATTCGGGGTAGTGCTCCCTACCATATTTCCAAACACAAGGCTCGAACTCAAGACCTCTAATTGAAAAAAAAAAATAGTCTTATCTACTGCAACACGTTCTTTAGTTTGGTGGTTTTCCTACTATTTCTAAATCCATCCATAATCGTAAGATAATTATTGCTACACGCTTCCTATTGATAGATCTGTTTTTTTTCTTTTCAATCTTTTAATACTATGATCGGGTCATTCAAAGAATATTATAAATGTTATTCTTAAAATTTGTAATTTGTAATCTTAAAAATAAGGTATATATTACAATACCTAGCTAAAAGAGGTCAGATAACATTAAAATTTCTTACACAGTTACACTGACAATGTATATAACTTAAATATTTAAACAATCTAATTCTTTTAGTGAATTGGAACTAAAAGAAGAGTTTAAGTAATATACATGGTCGGTGTAAGCGAATATTACACTATCAAATTATCTTTATCTAATATTATGGCAAGTACTATATTTTATTTTTAAGATTTTATAAATCTCACATTTAAAAAAGAATTATCTATAAATATTCGTTAGATAATTTGATAGCGTAAAAAAATTAATTTACACTAATAAGAAACTCGAGAAATTTGATATGAAATACGTGATTTTATAATTTTAATTTGTAGAATATGAACTAGTTGAAGCTCGTCTTTTTCTCCAATGAAGCCATAAAAGCTCGTATTCACCTCTCTTTTTTTCTTTAGATGGTGTCTGATATTTATATTAAAACTTAATTAAATTTAAATTTAGGTTCAAAAACTCTACTTTAAACACGAAAGCGTTACTTAACCAGGCATATCATTTTTTACTTAAAGTTATCTAGCCATCTCACTATAGATGTCTAATCATATATGATGGCATAAGAAAAAAACCTAATAAATTGAGGTAGATTCAAAATTTTAAATCAATTAAAACTGAATATGTATAACTAATATATATATATATAAAATTTATAAATCATATATACCATTTATATAAAAGAGAATCCTCAATCCGGTGATGTAGTGCTACCAGAAGCAATGCTTCTCTTTTTATTTATTTATTTTCAAAATTGTCCTTCCCCTATGCAATAGGAACGTTGTTCAGCCTTCAACAACCGCTTCTCCATTCATTGTTTTATCACTCTTGTCGCTATTCATCAACGTTGCGCCTGTTTACAACAGTCGATTAGCCTATGTGGCGCCTTCACATATTACGATTCTTATTTAACCCTTCTTAAAAGTCACAACCTTACGGAAAAGTCACAACTTTTCATAAAAGTCAAAACTCTTTAGAAAAGTCACAACTCTTCATAAAAGTTACAACTCTTCGTAAAAGTCACAACTTTTCACAAAAGTCATAACTCTTCATAGAAATCATAACTTTTCACAAAGTCACAACCCTTCATTTTTCATTCACACCTTTTAAAATCCAACACTTAATTCCAAGGCACCAAAAGAAGAAAGAATAAACAAAGAAAATTGATTTCAATTGCAATGCGACATTACTACTCTTGCACCTCTCAGTCCACAACTCATAATGCTGGTGGAATGGTTGAATTCATAATATTTGGTTCTTTAGTAAACAAAACTTCTATTTCTGCCACTACTATTGGTAGATTTTTTTCCGCTATAGGGGAATCGAATTCAAATACATTAATTAAACTTCTTATGAAGTTTGTTTCATTCCTCAAAGTTTTCTTCCCCCTATTTCATGAAGCTTAATCATTTACTGTAAGTCATCGTATTGATTCATGTAACTATTGCAATTTGTTTTGGTTATTTTGGTTTTTTTTTAACTCTTTTAAAAATTCCAGCAAGGATTATTGCAAATTGATCTTCTCTTTTGTCCCTTTCTACAGGTTTCTTTATATACTTTTTGGAAAAATTGTTTGTGGGTTGTGCTATATTTGATAGCACACAACAACAAATATGTGATAACTAATACGGAACCAATGGTGAAGTTTGTTAAAAGAACCAAACAGATTGTTCTCTTGCTTACCACAGTTAGTATATTATTTTGATTGTTTTATCTTAGGTACAAACATTTTGTATACCATTGCACTCTTCCTAGAATATTAGTATAGAGACAATTAGTCCACTTCTTTTATCACAAGTTGACTAATTTGTCATATTTCTTCTTTTAAGCATAATAAGAGATCAAGTTTTCTTGAAACTAACAGATGCACCAAATACACTATAAAAAAACAATTTTTATCGGCAATAAATATGCACATTAACGAAGAGTGCTAGAGCCTTTACCTACATTAATTAATTTTCATTATATTCAATGTCGCTATATACTTTAGGGACATTTATAGAGAGTACTAATTGCTTTTGAAAATATATATTTAGCGACAATTCAGCTATTAATTGTCGCTAAAGATCATTTTTGTTGTACTGATAACTCTTTCTTTTGACTTCTTTCAATTAAATTTGTGAACTGTAAACTTGGATACAGTCCGACAGACTATCTTTTTAAAAAATATATTAAGCCGCATGCCTTTTTCTTCTTGATTGTTAGGAAAATAAGGTAGTTTTTATTATTATCTGTGGATACTTGTGAGTTCAAGTGCTCACAAAAATTATGCTGTGAGATTTTAATATGTTATGTATCAAAATTTTTGTTTAGAATATCCAGTTGTGAACAGTTCCATTCAGATGCTACCTACTGCTTGGTTGATCATTGCATTAATTCTTTGTAACTGTATACTATAACCATAACAATAATTATGGTTCAATTCCAAATAAGTTGGGGCCGGTGATATTAGACCTAAGCAATAGTAATGACTATTCTGAGACAATGAGGAAAAAAATTTATGTTACTAACAATTTTAGGGTCATTTTTAACATATACATGATATGGCATACTATAATAAAAAAGAGATTAATGGAGGTTCATAAGAAAGGAGCCGAAAGTCCTCCATTTGAATTTAGTTAATTATGTTCTTGTATGCATGTGATGTTCCACTTTACTTGGGAATGTTGTTGTTCGAGGCTTTTTGGTCTCTTCTTTAACGTCGGATGTTGTTCTTTATAACTTCTTGGAATTTAGAAAATTTCGTTATTTCTGACCAACTATTTCCATAAAGATTTTCTTAGACTTCTTTCTTATACTTAAAATCTCTCTATGATTCATAATTTTTGTATAACAAAAATTAAAATTTAAAAAGTATAGCACTTTAAGATTTCAGAGGAACGCTTTGCCTTAAGATAAAATGTTCTTGACAATGTAGTGAATGTATCAAAAATACGTATATTACCGAATGATCATAGGTAAGCTTAATAAAACATAGTTTAATTCCGTGCGAAGCACGAGTAAATTACCTAGTCTTATTATAATTGATTCTTTTGCTAAATTTTTTATTTTTACCGCTCTCTTCAAATTTAATAATAGAGATCAAGAGTATTTATTTTTTACAAAACTTAATGGACTAAAATTGTTCAAGAATATCTTTAAAGGATAATTATTTTGAACCTACCCTCAAAGATAAAGAGTCATTTTTGTTAATCAATTAAATCAATCCTATTGGACACAACATGTAGAAATAAAATTTGAGTACCCAAGATGGATGGATTTAGACAACACAATAATCATATATCATAGTCTTTGCCTAACTAAACTTTTAGCTAAGTAATAGTAAAAAAATTGAAGGCTTGGTTAGATGAATTAAAGGCTAATGAGAAGATAGATACAATGCATCAACCATTTTTAGCAAAATATAGAATTTTCACCAAATGTTCCCCTTATGTTAGAAGCATATATATAATTATCTTAAGTAAATGGGCAAGTAATTAATTAATCTTCAATAATTGTGACCATGCATGATAGCTACCATTGTTGACTTTTTTAAATATAAGCAGGTTTTGTGATATTTAACCAGACAAACAGAAAGATATATGTGGTGGTCCTTCATTCATTTAATTAAATGTCCAAACCAAACTATTAAGAAAAGAAGGGGAAAGAAAAAGGAAAATGGAAGTGTTAGGGGTTAATGTGTTTATTATGAATAATAATTTTCTTTTGATTTAAATAATAATGACTTAATGAGGAAATGTATATCTACATTTAATCAAAGGACAAAGACCATTCTCTGCCTAAATTCTTTTATCTTGTTTCATTTGGTACCTAGCTAGGTCTATGGACAGGAATAAAAAAAGAAAAAGAGAAATTAGGTATTGTTTATTTGTTTAAAATAATATTAAGATTTAAGGGTGTGAAATAGACGGGTAACGTTAAGTAGTTTGGACAAGTGAAAATAGGCTAATTAATAAATAAGTGAATTTTTTTTGGTAACTATCCACATTTTATTACCAAAAGTGTTCTGTACAGCTCAAAGAAAACATAAAAGATTGCATTCCCAACTAGACATGCCCAGCCTGGGAGGTACTCCTCTCTTCATCTATCTACTTCTTCTAAATAATCAAGTGCGAACCTTCTTTTCAGCCTGGGTATCTATTCAGTTGATCAATACACTGTTGTTCCTTTGGGTACAAATTGACTCTCAGTAGCACTTTCTGGATAATCTTCTTCACTATATACTCCTCTGGTCTTCTTCTTTGCTCGAAAATTTTGTGGTTCCTTTCTAACCAAATCTCATAGACAACAACCGCTAGAGTAATTCTGTAGATTGTAGCCATGCTCCTCTTGCCTTTCTTTCGGTCCACACACCATTGAACCTCCTCAGTCCATGACCATGGTGATCTCAATATTCCCAGCCAATTCAACAATTTGCTCCAGACGCCCTTAGATGCTGAACACTGGAAAAACAGATGCTTTATGCTTTCCAGGTCAGTGTCGCATAGGGGACACGCAAAGCTCACTTGCATCCTCCACTTGATCAATCTATCTCTTGTGTATAGTTTCCCATGTAGCGCTAGGAAAAGGATAAACATCCATTTAGGAGTTCCAGGAGTGTTGCAAATCACTTACCTCCAGGGTATTTTAGGATGTTCTCCAAGTAGCTTATAGTACATTCTTCTAATAGTGAAGGTCGTCATGTGGATCAAGTCTAGCTCACTTATCCCTGCCTTCTCTATATACTTTTCTGCCTTCAAAATCTTTTGTATAATCCAGCTGGCTTATTTATTTATATATATTAATAAATAAGTGAATTATTAATATGCATAAAGCTTACTTGGACTCAAACCGGCTATGTTAAAATGAGTTAGAAATTGAGTCATAGCTCAATTCGTTCAATTATTACTGTGTTTAATTAGTTTGTTTTTCTTTATAATTTGCTTCTATATTTACTGATAAATAAATTATTTATTATGATTTATAACATATCAAACAAAATATGTTTTTTACGAAAATATTTTGACAATGATTCAAATGGTCATTTTCGCTACATATTAGCCCAACTAGATAGTTGGGTTGAATTGGTCAAAGTGAATTGAGTTAATAAATGAATGAGTTACTTATGCAAGTTATACATCATATTTTTACGAGCTAGTTTGGTCACTCCTATATAATAATGTTAATGTGGGAACATGCTACAAGAATGTGATGCTCGTGACAAAGCATAGACTTGCTAATTAAGGGTCAATTAGAAGGATTGACAAATTTTTTGGCTGACAAATTTTAGAAGAAAGGTGTATAGCTAGAAGTTTTTGCATGGATTGTCCTTATATATTTTGGGGTAGTCTTTAATTTTTGTCCATCAAAGTGATTGTCTTTAATTTTTTACCTCGTTTTTTATTTAATGAAAATTTGTGGGTCAAAGTATCTTAACTATGACCTAATTTTGCACGACAAAATTTTAGAGAACTAAGAGATATAATTTTGTGATTTCTAAACTAAACTTATGTCTTGTAACACATAACTTGTGAATTGTGAATTGTCTTGCAACTTTTTTCGCATGCATGCAATGTATAACCTGTGGCGAGTTATGAGCTTCTTGAGACATAATGTTTCGAAACTGAAGTTATGTCTAACTTGTGCATTGCAATTTTGTAATCCTATAAGGCGTAACTCGTGAGTTATGAATTTCTCAAGGCATGATGTATGTCTTGTAAGACATAACTTGTAGCTTATCGGGAGTATTTTTAACATTTTTTTATCACTTAAAATATTATTGAAGGACAAAAATTAATTAATACCACCCCAAAATAAAAACACTCAGTATAAATGACTCGAATGTACATGGCATCTTTAAAAATGAAAAATAAAATATTATAGGGAAAAGGCTCATAAATACCCTCTTCCACCTTTTGGTCCATAAATACCCTCAATCTATTTTTTTTGGCTCAAGAATATCCCTAACCTATTGGAAATGGCTCAAAAATACCCTTTTTCCACCTTTTGGTCTAAAAATACCCTCAACCTTTATTTTTGGTTCAAGAATACCCCTCCTTCCACCTTTTAATTTAAAAATACCATCAACCCAAATTTAATTTAATTTAATTCTTTTACTAATTAATTAGTTTTTTTTATTTGTTCTAAAAGACAAATTTTATTTATTCAAATTCAAATTTTTATTTTTTCTAACATACTGACTATTGGTAATACTTCGAAGACATTAGCATTATCAGAAGCGAGCATAATAAGATCTAACAAATTATGTGATGCGTTATCATTATTCTAGTATTCTAATTTTTTTGGTTTATATTACTGATATTTCTTTTTTGTCATTACTCAATTGATGTTATTGAAATGCAAGCAAAATTTAAAAATAAGGGGAGAATGGATGTAGGATAGCATGCATATTGTATCGGTAAACGGATTGAGTAAGCATTTTTTACCTAATTCTAATGCTCATTCCTTTAATTAATTTATCCTGTTAACTCAGACTTTAAACTGCTGATTATTTCAAATAAAGAATTTTCAGAACTAAATTTTCAAAGTTTGAGCTTTATAAATCAAATCATTTTATAGGTCAAATTTTCTAGTTTCTTTTAGTAATTTTTTGTTTGAAAGGACATTATTTTTATATAGTTAGACTCAAATATTTTAAATATTTTGGGATGGGTTGATATTAAGAATTTGAATAAATAAAAATTGTCTTTTCAAACTAATAAAAAATTAACAAATTAGTAAAAAAATTAATTTAATTTAATTTGGATTGATGGTATTTTTAGACTAAAAGGTAGAAGGATGGTATTCTTGGACCAAAAATAAAGGTTGAGGGTATTTTTAGACCGAAAGGTGGAAGAAAGGTATTTTTGAGCCATTTCCACTAGGTTAGGGGTATTCTTGAGCCAAAAAAAATAGATTGAGGATATTTATGGACCAAAAGGTGGAAGAGGGGTATTTATGAGCCTTTTTCCATAGATAAGGGGTATTTACGAGCTTTTTCCCAATATTATATAAGATATAACATTGGCCCAAACAACAAATCAGTGAGATATATTGAACCAAAATGGACAATACCTACCAATTACCATAAGCTTGGAGTGACGTGTTGTGTTTAATTATTTGGTATAATACTTTATTAGTGAACCTCAAATAAATTTATATCTAGGTTGTTAGGACACGAATTTACATGTTTGACATGTTCCTATTAGATATAGCTTTTGGCCAAATTTTAGCTGCTTGAACTAAAACACACTCTTAAACTTCATGTTTGGTAAAATATCACTTATCATATTAAAGTTTATTTCAAAAAATTCATGCCTTTTTGTTTTCTGTATTAACAAACTGGTTGACTAAAGATGAGTCCAGTTTGAATTATGAGTTTTCAAAGTACTATTCTCTTAATTAATCTTGAAAAGATAGTGCACAACTTATCAACATAGGTTGTGGTGTAGTGTTGAGACTGATCCACCCTTAATTAGAGATCTCAAATTAGAGTTTTGAGACGTATATGAAGAAAATCATGTTGGGAGCGTCATTTCCAAATGGACCCTCAAATGTGTGATTCAGATTCAGCCGGAACTCTAATGACACCGGATGAAAAAGAAAAAAAAAGATAGTGTACAACTTGTAATTTAAATTGTATTTAATGCTAATCCTAGACTCCTAGCCAGTAGCCATGAAGTAGGGCAGATAGATTTAGTCTCAAATTATTACTAATCTTTGTAAGAAAAAAAAAACAAATTGGTGCCATTGGTCACAATTATTAATTAAGTCTTAACATTAAAGGAATAAGACATACTTGCACGTAATATCAAAAAAAGAAAAGTTGACTAATGATGTAGAGAGAAAGGGATGTTTTGTAGTTAATATTGCTTTTATTTTAATTAGCACATAATCTGGCGTTTTCATAACATATAAAAAAAATCGGACGTATTAATAATTGCGAGACCACGAATTCGAAACTTAGGTTATTTTCTAATATTTGATCGTCAAAAAATATTATTTTAAGGAATACATTCCATCAAAAGAGAGGGTTATTTCTCATTTCCACATATATTAATATTTACCTTCACAATTATTTCAACAGTTTTTTATTTGGCATAACCATATAATTATAAGACACTAATGTTTCATACTTGTATTTCTTTTTTCTTTTTAACCATAAGACGAGTATGGGTTTTTGCTTAAAGTTAAGGGTACTTTAGTCATATCCTAACATGTGTGATTACTTGAAATGTCATGTCCACAATTATCAAAAATGTCACTGAAGTGATTAATGTTACTTGTATTGTATTGGTAAAAAAAATTTTAAAAATAATTACCACAATTTTATGTTTTTGTTGGTAAATCATGCTAATTGTATCAAATTATCAATTTTGTAATGAATATTCTTTAATCTGTACATTACTCTTTTTTGTTCTCAAACGAGCTAAATGTACAAAAAATGATAAAGATTTGAAGTGATATTATGATATTAGTTAAACTAGTATTATTTACGAACGGACAAATTTAAAAGATCTAGAGACAATATCTTAATTTCTATTCATTCAGATGTGCATTCAAATTCAGATATCTTAATCTTAACCAAACAAATAGGTAGTTATACTTCCACTAACCCACCCCCACCCACCCACCCACCCACCCAGTGGCGTAGCTACATATAGCTCAGGATGGTCAATCGGACACCCTTTGTCGAAAAATTATACTTTTTATATAGAAAATTATACGAAATATATCGATCAAAAATTATTTTTCATTCATATATATTAAATCTTGGACACAGCCCCAATTTTATAACCTCATCTAGATCAACTTTCGTTCTAAGAACTTTATATCAACTACTTTTCCACACTCCAATTCCAATTACAAGTTCACAAAGTAAACTTCGAATAGATTGTGATACCCAAAAAAAGGTCAGAGACATGTTAGCCAATTGCACTTTCTTTTTCTTTCTTTTTTTCCTTTGCTTACTTTGAGTGCACTAAAGTAATTACTTGGCATCATGTCTAAAGTTCATTTTAAAGAAATTTTTTGTATGGTTGGACAACACATTAAGCAAAAATTTTGAACTTCACTTTTTCTTTCTTTACAACTAATCACAGCCATAACTTTTTTTTGCTTTCGATCTTTTGTTTTGTTGAGTGCGGTACAAAGCTCTAGGTCTAAAAGTCATGAGACAGAATATTTTCCTTGGACTTTGCCCAATCACTTGAACAATTTGTTATTGTAAATAAGCTTTCCTATTTCCTTAGGACTCGGGGGGAAAGACGGTTTCAGGATTTGAATTTTCTGAATTCTTTGTCGTGATCTTAAATTAATGAACAATCCCAGCATATATATATTGTAGATCCAGCCATCCGTTGAGACGAAGAAAGAAAACAATAAGGATTTAATGTAATAATTGAGGAAGTAGGAAAAATATATTATGATTGCTAGGAAATTATTTCCTTGGACAGAGCAGAGCTCAATACAAAATTTTCTGGGACAAAAAATAAATACATGTAGTGCAAAATAATTTCTTTCAGCTAGGAAGAATAACACCTAGTTAGCAAAAAATTGACACTTCGTGGCACTCTTTACAAATGACTTTCCCTCTTGTAGCAGCACGTTAGCACAAAATACATGCTGCTCTTATCGGCAATTCTGTGTATAAATATGTTCTTCGACTCCTATGTTAAAATGTTTATAATTATTGTTTCACTTCTTGATTTTGTGTATCTTCTACTTTATCGGGTAGTGATGTAAATGGAGCACAGCAAGAAGAAATGTCAATCCCAGCAACCTCCATGGCATTGCAGACCCATTCAGGAACATCACCTTGGGGGAACTACAGGTCAAATTTAAGAAGTCACCACAATTTACAGTGACAAATATTTGTATCTGTAATTTAATTAAATGCATGCATAATAGACCAGCAAACAAACAGGCAAAGGTAGCAGAATTTTCAAGTGATTAACGCCTTAAAGACGTGGTCAACAAGTAATATTGTAAGACGATGCAATACTCAATGAAATCATTGTCTGAGTGGAATTATTCATTACCATTTTCTGCAGAAATTGACAGACAAATCTGCAAAATTAAACAAATATGTCAAATGATAAGGTAAAAAGAAGCAATGGATGAGAGGAGAAAATGAGAATGAGATAGTGATTCATCTTGAAATGCAAGAAAAGTAATAGTGTAAAGGAAGCTTATAATGGTGAGGGGGGAAATCTATTTAAAGCTATAAGTGAACATACTCTGGAAACTGTCCTTCAACAATTGACGAGTGCAAATCTCTGCTAAGCTGCATAATTTGAATGGCTCAAAGTCATGGCTGAGCTAATAAACAAATGAAAATATCTTTAAAAACCTCAGTGTTTGGTACCTTCATCATATAGTATAGGTTGTGATATGACAGAAGTTGAGATCCCATGGCATCTTTAGTGACAAGGCAATGAATGTAAGCCCTCGTATACGTTTTACAAACCTGTCAAGGGATGACTGGTATTTCAAACATCGTATAAATTGAAAATAAGACCATCAGTAGTCGATCATCATCTATTTCACTTTACCATGCAGTCACATGTGGGATCAATAGGACGCATATCATCTTCCATTGCCTTGTGTTTAAGTTTTAGAACTCCCTGCATCATGACACAATAAGAGAAAAGGCATTATTCCACTTCATAATGAATGGTGGATGATATTTTCATCATAAATTGCGAATTTGGTTTTCAGTGTTCAAGTTTATGAAACATTGCGAGGAAAATTCGAGAACTGATTTCAGGAAAATAAAAACAAACCTTAAATCAACAATAGAAAGATAAAATCAGATGATAAATTAGAGGAAACCAGATTTTCTCAAAACATCGTAAAGTTTTCAAATCATTGAACTACCAGTCTCCAAGAACACTTAAAGAAGGTAGTCAATAATACTTTATCGCATGGAAGGAGGGAAGTCAGAGTAGCATATGTGCACAAATTCAACTCAAATGGAGTTTCTATTAAAAAGGAAATTTTGAGCAGCTCAGCATGATATAAACTGACATGCTTATCATCTCTCCCTCTTAGTGTTTACTATTTACAGATCAGACAAAGAATTCCATATAGATCAAGAATACACAAAACATTGGTGTTGGATTAGAATATTAGCAGTTATAGATTTCTTACCATGCAATCTGAGAATTAGTACTATATAATATTGGTTTCAAAAGAATGCCACTGTGTGATCTCCAGAACCAATTAAGTGATGACTATACAGAGGTAGTGGGCTGAGAAAATTACCTCAGGTAACAGAGCAGTGCCAAAACGAGCGGTACGAGTAGGATAGACACAATCATACATGTCAGCACCTAAAGCACTGCACACCACAATGTCTAGTGGGTAACCCACCCCCTGGAGTACAGCAGTCGAGTTATCAGAAGCCAGAAGTCATCACATATAAAACTAGAGAACTAGAAAATAAGAGGCAACAAATTATATCTACCAAGGAACATCATAAGAGTAACATATACCATTACATATCGTGGTTTATGCTCAGGTAGTGCAGCAGTACACTGAGCCACGACACGCCAAAAGGAGTCTTTATCTTCACCGCCTGCAAGACCACCAATAGCATAGCTGTCACACAAGTAAATTCAGTCATTTCACTCTGTTGATTGTTGAACCTCAATTCTTCGAGTTTGTTTTGTCGGGTAAGCCGCTTTTGAGTTTTATAAGTTATAAGAGGAACATGAATGTGTAAATATATACACTAGGTTTCCACATACAAGATGATGAACATTTATGATTAAGTGTACATATTCAGAACTACGAACATACCCAGGCAAATTGCGTTCAACTAAACCTCTGACACATATGTCCCTGATAACAAGAAATAAAAACAACAAAGTTCGTCAAATGAGATATAATTATGTAAACAATAAAGTAATATCAGAAGCAACAAGGATGTCACAATGTAAGTCACCTTAATACAGGATCTAAACCACCTTGCACTATGCCAAATAGATTCTGCTCATGTGGTCTCTTATGAGCTGCCAATGACAAACGAAAGCATGAAAAACACAAAATTGAGAATCTGGTAGATGTACATCAGCAATTTTAGCTAAGAAACTCTAAATTTAACACTAGAAAGAGAAATTCTCAAGCAAACATTGAGTAACAGTTACTTGAAAAGAAAAACTTCAAAAAATCCAAGTTCCACCGAGAACCTTACTCAACTATCTGTCAATAGTGTTTACAGGACTTAACCCTTGTTAAGTACTGCTAGTTGATAGCATAACATGACAAGTGGGGGTTAATATTTTAGGACTATTTTACATTCAATAATAATTTTATCCAACTTTACCACCTAACTTATCACATCTACCGTAAAAATGAGCCAATTCCGTCCTTTCATCATCAAAGTGTGCCAAATTAACCAAAAGCTAACAGCTCAATTGCTTTCAAATTCCTCTCTTTCCTAGGGTTTCCATTCTCAAAATACCTCCCACATTTCCGGCAAAAACTGAAAAACATCAGAATAAGAAGTAGAGAAAATCCCTACATTACAGCTGGTCGTAACCCAATTCTATAGAGATTATCTTTTGCCCACTGAATGTGATTAATTAACCAGATTGAAATGTACATCCTGCTCAATGAGATTACCTGCTATGCACCTATCTATCCAGCGAAGAGTTCGATACATAGCCTCTTCAATTCTTGGACCTGTGATAGTAGTTTTCACGACATCATCGAGAGCCATAATAATATCTGCACCAATTCTGTTCTGCAATGTGTTGGACAAGTCAGCAAGTTAAACTAAGTCAGTTGTAAAGGGCATCTCAACAAACATAAAGTGATAAATATCAGGCTGATGAAAAGATATGATTCGACTAATCAGCAGTATTATTGAGAGTTTATGATATAAAAGTAAGAACTCGGATACAGCTTTTGTCAGCTCAACAGAAATTATTCAGCTAGAGTATACACTAATAAATGAAGTACAACAAGTGGAAACAGCATCACATGATACAACTTGTCCAATTACAAATGAGGAACCCACGTGTACACCGCACGCAAAGCCTATCAGACCAAAAAAGAATAAGCAGGGAACACAGGACTACCAATCATTGGTACTCACGCCAGAGCAGTCACCAAAAGAGTGTCATTCTCTATAACTACAAATAGTAATCCAGTCAGATCATGCTACAATGTTCCATACAGTCGCAGGGGTTATAAATGGCCTTGAAAGATATCTTGGAGAAGTAAGCTATCCTGAAAGTGGCTTGGTTTGTTTGCATGCCAGCTAAGAGGCATGTCTTACTCAACAAGACTCACAGAGAAGGGGCTTTAGCTTGCGCAACAGATGCTACTGGTGTAACAATTAGTGTGAGACATCACATTCATTTTTCTGTTGCAGTTTCATCTGGCAGGTATGGAACTTGTTTTTGAATCTATTTGATGTGCAGTGGATTGTGCCAAAGACAGTGAAGAGATGTTAGAAAGCCAGCACAGGCATAGGCTGAAAAGGGTATTTGAGCTTTTTGTAGCAGAGCGCTGCATTCATTCTATGGAGCACTTGGATGGACTACAAACGAAAATGTTTTTAAGGGAAAATTTGATTCGGCTCATAGAGTAAATTTTGTGTATTTCTACTTAGTTGTGTAAAGTAATCGCTGTGAATTATATGGATTTTCTTATGGACTTATCAACTCCTTATTTTGTTAAAAAGGAGTATCAGTCCTCTGATCTTTTATACACCTTAACACTTTCTTGGTGATATTAATGAAATATTCAACTTATCAACCTTCTACGATGTACTACTAAAGAGCACATCAAATTTCAGCAAAGATTCCAATAGTTTATAGATCTCAGTGCTTGCAGATACAGTTGAGAAACATTGAGATGCAACATAAAGCTAAGCATCTAACTATCAAAAGTCTAGTTAAGCATCTGTAAACAAAGGGGTATTGCTGGCTCGAGCTCAATTTGCTTGTGCAGAACCCGGACTGTGGAGAATAGAAGCAAACACATCTTGACACAATTTTGTAAGGACTAACCTACCATGTGTGTGAAGATTGCACCAGTTAGGAATTATTATACATTCTGCTTGCTGGAAGTATGACTTTGAGATACAAATATAGTATAGTACAAGATCTGTAAATAGCAGAACATCTACATCCCTGAAATGTACTTACTTGTATCTGTATTGACTCTTCAGGTGTAAGGAGCATGGGCTTCCCATCCACCGGTGACTGCAAAAAGGAAGTGACAAATTAAACCGCATGAAACAAAAGAGACAAGGATATGAAACAAAAATGGGAAAGTAGAAAGGGAATACCTGAAACGTGACACCCTTCTCAGTGATATCAGCCAAATGCAACAAGGAGACCTACAACCAGAAAGGTTTTAACCTCATTTGACATCTACTGCTCTTCAAAGCAACCAATTTTTTCATTGTCAAACAATACATCATATAGAACAAAGCATTTCATGTGCGTTCATAAGACACTAAACAACTAGCTTTGCAAACTTTTGAAGACATGCATGAAATCCATAAGAATAATGGCGAAACAATATGGCACAAAGGTGTATAGGCTTCCTGATAAACATGTGTTAGTACATCCTAAATAAAGATGGTTATAGCTTTTTGAATAAAAAAATCCCAAGTGAACATTGAGGAAGCAGAAGAGTGATAGACTACCATTTGAAAGCCCCCAGAGTCCGTAAGTAGTGCCCTCGGCCAATTCATGAACTTATGAAGACCCCCTAACTCGTCAATGAGCTCAGAGGTAGGACGTAGTGCCAAATGATATGTGTTTCCGAGGATTATTTGGCAACCAATATCCTCAAGCTGGTGGGTGGTCAAACCCTTTATAGTACCTGTGAATATGAAAAGTCCAGATGGGTGACAAGGAGAAAAAATACATATCATCAACAAATCCAAGAATAGTTTCTATTTTTAAAAGTATGAAGAGCAATAAAAAGTACTCTCATAAAAAGTTCCAAAACATACAGTCTGTAAGCCGATATAGTGCAGAATACAATGTATAGAGTTCTAAGCTGCGGACAGAATCAACTGATACTTTTGATT